>CM060324.1:16759478-16774478 GCA_030674155.1 Stramonita haemastoma | reverse complement strand
GACGATGTTGAGTGAGGTGTGTGTGTGTGTGTGTGTGTGTGTGTGTGTGTGTGTGTGTGTGTGTGTGTGTGTGTGTGTGTGTGTGTGTGTGTGTGTGTAGTTGGGAAGTGTGTGTGTGTGTGTGTGTGTGTGGGTCGTGGTGTGTTGTGTAGTGTGTTGTGTGTTGGAAGTGTGTGTGTGTGAGGTGTGTGTGTTGTGTGTGTGTGTGACTGTGTGTGTGTGTGTGTGTGTGTGTGTGTGTGTGTGTGTGTGAGGGTTGTGTGTGTGTGTGTGTGTGTGTGTGTGTGTGTGTGTGTGTGTGTGTGTTTGTATGTGCATTGTATGTATATGCATGCCTGTATGTGTGTATTGTGTGTACGCTGCGCGCATGTTGGTGTATATGTGTACATGCGTATGTGTGTGTATGTGTGTGCACTCGCGCATATATGTATGTATGTGTTCGCGTGCGACTTTGCTTCCACTTGCGTGCACGTGTGTGTTTGCTTGCACGCACGCACGCACGCATGAATGCGTGCGCTGGCACACGCGCACACACGCCACACTAATCGATCTTAACCGTTCGTCTATGCAAGCATAGAGATCTAGGAATTGCCAGACTGCTGTTTCACTAGCCGGTGGCAGTGTAGTGCCGATTGTTCTGGCAGCGTGCTTGTTATCAGTTAGAACGCTCAGCTTAACATCAGTGCCTAACCATTCTGCGCGTGTTGCGTTATTCTCCTATTATTTATACTGTTTATTATCATTATTATTGCATGATTCGGCAAATTGAACATGGGTCGATTCTCGATGATGAATGTGTGTATGTGTGGTCTGAGTTTTCTCTTGTGATGAGAACCTTTTAGCTTAGTCTTGGAATGCTAACTTCTCTTCTTTTTGTGGGAATATCAGGAATTGAACTGGATTTTTCTGGCATTGTCAAACTTTGGATGCGTGTGTCTCCGTTTCGTTTGCTGTGGTGATGTTTTTCTTCCAGGAACCAGAAGAACTGGAAACCGAACTTTTGATTTGAAATAGGTTTTGTGGTAACTAACGTATTATTGGAAGAATAGATTCGGGCTTAACTTTTAACTTGCACAATTGCAATCCACATTAGAAAACGATGTAGAGCTCTTCATTAGGTATTATTTTGGCTGATATCGTCAACAAAACTAGCTAAAATAGAAAGTTTTCTTATTTCAAGTTGTATGTATGGAAGAGTGTCTATGTCCAACCACTTTTTTTTTTTTAAAGAGGTAGGCCTACTTGATTATCAATTGTTGTTGGGCGTTTCTCAGGTTAATACCCTGGGGTTCACCCAGAATGTGCTCTCTACCTGGGAATCACTGTGAGACTATTGTAAGTACACATTGGATGATAAATTTACGTGTATGGCCATTTATAAGTACGTTGCTTTTATAGACAGCCATACTCTAATTATCAATAAGTCGACATCTTTTTTCAAAGCCAGTGTTTTTCTTTCTTTCTTTCTTTATTGTTGTTGTTGTTGTCTTTCTTTGTTGTTGTTGTTGTTGTTGTTGTTGTTGTTGTTTCTTCTTCTTCTTCTTCTTCTTCTTCTTCTTCTTCTTCTTCTTCTTCTTCTTCTTCTTCTTCTTCTTCTCCTCCTCCTCCTCCTCCTCCTCATCCTCCTCCATCCTCATCCTCATTATCTTCTTCTTCTTCTTCGATTACGGATTGCAGTCCTACTGTGAACGTTGTCATGATAATAGCCTGTGTCCAAAAACAGACGGCTCCAGACGTCTGGAATAAATCGATTGTGGCTAGCATCAGCTCTAAAAAAAACTTTACAGAAAAATCTTTGGCATTATTCACCTATGTGTTGTAGTCATTCCCCTGTCCATTGAGTTGAGCAATACTTAAGTTTCCGGTCTTCATTTCGAGGTGTGTGGGGTTTTAGTTTGTTTTTTGTTTGTTTGTTTGTTTTTCAATAGTTCGTCATCATATCATTTAGGGGTAAAAAGGTAGGTAAAGGTGCCCCATAACCTATGTGATCGTAGGGGAACGAGGCGTATGAGACCTCAGCTTCTCTAGGGGCCAGCATGTTGAGGCCGGCGCCCATCTTCTCTCCCTCGCTGCTTTACCTTCCCATACCCTCAAGAGGGCAGGTACCCATTTACAGCTGGGTGAACTGAGGGGACTGTCCTGAAGCCATGGTACGCAAACGGTCACCCATCCACTTGGTACGCACGCTCAGTGCTGTTTAACCTTAGCTTGGGAAAAGCGAGTGCTCTGACCACTGAGTTCTCCCGTCATTTGGGTGTGCTTGTCTAAACAAGTCATAGAGAAGGCCTAACGGCTGTACTTTGCGCTACCCACCCTAAGCAGTCTTTGTCGGCTGAGAGGCTTTCAGTCTGGAGCTCAACTCTCTAAGTGCTAGAACATAGTTATGCCAAATTATGCCTTCACACTCTTAAGAGTTTTATCTCATCTCGTTGCTTCTACAATTGTAACATTTTTGGGGTGGCCCGAGGTGCTGAAGTGGGAGAACTTGCGGATGCGTGGGACCTCCGACTTTCTGGCTTCTGACTACAGTCCTGATATCGGAGAAATCTGGAAAGGACTATAATTCGACTAAAACAAAAAGGCCTTCACATATGGGGGCAATACTCTACGTTCAAACGCGGCTCTTTCGCCTCAAGTAGTGTTTGTGAGTCGTGAGAAAGGCCCACTGAGGGATCAAAGTGCTAGGTTTAGGAGGGTATTGCGCAAGGTGCATTAAGTTCACTGTTTACATACATAATTCAAGTTTGTAGGGTAAACACTGATGAATTTCCAAACTGACTTCCATTTTCTATTCACACAATAGAAGAACCAGATCTAAGTTCCTGTATTTGTAGAATAGCCTGTTTGGAGAAGCGTTGTACACTTCGTTCAAAAAAAAATAATAATAAAGGGTAATAAAGCATAATTTAAAAAAAAAATTAAAATAGAAAAGAAAAGGCTAAATGCGTTCTGCTGTAATCTGACAAATGTGTGTCGATGAAGATAAATGGCAGACGTAGGGTAGTGCAGTTTTACCTCTTCAGCATTTCTTGGGTTTCAGCTCCACCCTTCAATTTTGCCAGGTAGCGTCGGATGATGAATTTGCCGGTGGTTATTAGCTAAGTGGATGAGAGCATTGGGCTTCTATCCCGTGGGTCCATAAAGTCAAGCGTTCGAATCCCCGGCCGAGGAGTGTAGTGAATGATTTAGGGTAATGCTTTTTACCATCTCCCAGATCAACATAGGTCTAGCGCGCAGATCTCCAGGCACCTGAAATCTCTTTCGTGTTATGTACGTATGCTGATCAAATATGGACTGTGTGTGTGTGTGTATATATATATATATATATATATATATATATATATATATATATATATATATATATATATATATATATATATATATATATATATATATATATTCCTCAGCTAGAGCTCCGAAGTTCACCAATAGTGAGATTTTCGTATATGCGACCTCTTTTTTTTTCCCTAACCATTTAGGTCACCGCATTCCGACTTCGAGGATGGAGTGTAAACACGACCCTTGTGTGAATGCATTTGGGGTTTGGTTGTTTTTTTTAATCATCTATTCCTACCGGCACAAAATGGCCTACTCTTTTGAAAGTCGGAACAGGTTTTTAACGTGTGCGCTAGACATTATGTGTGCCTTCGCACACGGGGTGGAGGGAGGGGGCCCGGGGAGGGGGGAGTCTCATCGAAAGGATTGGAACAGACTGCGAGGGCCGCAGTACAGAGTGCTGTCAGCGATGTTAAATCATGTATAGTCCCAAGACGGAAGGTGGCAGTGCGGTTTAGACGTTCACATGCCTAACAAATAAACCGTGAGGTTCTGGGTTCGATTCCCAGCCTTGCCCTTTCTTTCTAGTTTTGATGTGAAAATCAAAGTGAATGTCAACGTTCTTCTGATGATATTATAAATCGAGGCCGGTGTGCGAATGAAAGCAGAATATTTTACACACACGTTAAGAACCCGTCCGCCTTTCAAAAGAGTTAGGCCATTTCGTGCCGGTAGGAATGGATGACAAGATTTTAAAAAAACGCATGCACACAGGTCTCGTGTTTAGACACCATACCTGAAGTCATAATGCAGCTATCTAAGTGGTGGGGGTATAAAAACGGTTGCATACACAACAATTTCACTATTGGTGAACCTTGAAAAAAACAGTATGGTCTGAAAATGTTCTCCAGCTTCACATCTTGGGGGTCACCCAGAATGTGCACTGAGTGAGACACTCATCACAAATGGGAATCACTGTCAGACCGTATAAAAAAAAAAAAAGAAAAAAAAAGAAAGATTTTTGTTGCTTTGTTCCTCGGCTAGAGCTCCGATGTTCACTAATGGGGAGATTTTTTGCGTATGCGACCGTTTTTACCCACCATTAAGGTAGCCGCATTCCGACTTCGTGGAGAGACCGTAATTTGATACACACTGGATAAAAAGTTTGCGTATGCGATTGTTTACAAGTACCTCACCATGTGGGCAACCATTCTCTGCCTTCAGAGGATTTTTTCTTCCTTTAAAGGAGAGTGCAGGTTGTTTCGGAAAGTATTCATCACAACTCAACATATTTATATCATAACTCAACATAGTAACTCAGTATAACACTTTATAGCATAGCTCAATACAACATTTTTATAGCATAACTCAACATGATATTTTATAGCATAACTCAACATGACATTTTATTGCGTAACTCAACATCATAATATTTTCTAGCATAACAGCATTTCAATGATTATAGGCTTTGTCATTTAGTTTTCATCAATAGCTGAGGAAGCGTTTGGTCTAATGATGAAGATCAATATTCTCGCCGTGCTACATGCAGTAATATTACCTTCCCCTTCCCCACCCTGCCCTCTAGAAAAACAACAGAAAATGTGAAAGAGTTAAAAAAAAAAAAAAAGATGTGAAATTGTTGTTGCAACAGTCAGAAATAGGTACAGCGTTCATTTTTGTTGTTTGTGTTGTTTTTGCAGGACTGTTAGGCCTTTGCATTGTATTACTTACATTGGGCGATGACGATTGTTAAAGCATTATAGTGTTGTTTTGTATAATGATGTCTTGTTATGTGCTGATCAATGCCAATCAACTGTCAAAGCGTTCTTGTAATGCATTGTCTTGTATTGCATTGTATTTCATCGTTTTGTGTTTGTTCTCCTTTTGTCTTATGTCGTACTCTTTTCAGTTGCATGTCACCAACGGAACAGCTTTTTGTAAGAATAGGCCATTGTGTGCCGGTGGGAATAGTGACAAGATTCACAAAACTGCATACACACGGGGACTAGATGTAAAAAAAAAAGTACATGAGTGCTTATTCAATTATCCTCGATTTTAAAGAATAAATGAATAAAATAAATAAAACAGTTTTCTCAGCTGAAATTAAGGCTGCCTACTTTCCCCTACAAGCACTCAAGTGAGAGCGTGTCGCCACAGTCTGGTGCCATCATTTCTGTTCTTCTCTGTATGCCTGTTGGGGCCACAGTTATTTGCCAACAACGTCATACTTTCCTGACCATTCTTTTCTTTACTGCCATCGAACCCTCTCGTTGTCCCACACGGGAGGGGGGGGGGGGGGGGGGGGGAGGAGGGGGGGGGAGGGTCCAGTTTCGCTACGTTTAGGGATAAAGAGAGGGGGGGCTGGGGGCGGGTAGTGTTGGTTTTCAGTTTATGTCATTTAACCGATGCTGAGATGTAATGCTGTTGCACAAGGGACCCCGCGTTTATCATCACGTCCGAAATCAGGCAGCGGTCTGTGCGTCGTTTGTAGATGCAGAGTGGTGTCAAGTTGTGTTTGGTCACCGGGCACCAGTTGCGTAGTTGGCTAGAATGACAACACGGTGGTTGCTCTGCACTGCAGCGAGCTTATTCGATATTCCCATGCCACACGTCTCAGTGTGTGTGTGTGTGTATGTGTGTGTGTGTTTGTTCATATTGATTGCTACCTGTGCTGCTCTGTGCGGATTTGCCGGTTCCTGCAACAGGTTTACCCACTAAATCTGATTGGGTTTACCGATTCATCAAAAGCGTCTGTCTGCTCCTTTAACTCATTATCTCCCGATATAACTTTCCTTTGTGTCCGGATTAGTGTCACGTGTATTCAGTACGATGAGGGACGCTCCATTTCCTCCATCTCGGGTGCGAACAAACTGGGTTAAAGTAATTGCTTATTCATACAGGAAAAACCTGCTAAGTCAGTCATTCTGACACACTGGGGAGATTCTAGCGGTTAGACAGTTCTATCTAAAATGGGAAAGCTGTCATAGTCCCATATCCACGCTGAAGTGGGATGCATGAGTTGGTCCTGACTTGTCTGGCGTTTCAGGGTAGCGGCAGCACAGCGCAGTTTCGCTCATATAACAGATAACAATAGTAAGTGTTGCTGTCTGAGCGTTGAAGAATGATCAGAAAAAAAAGAAGTCCCAGATCCTGAGACGGGTGTTGAATCTAAGTGAATAGATGCTGACTGCTGGTTCCTTTCTGTGGTGGCAGGCGAAGACATGTACAATTGATAAACTGGATGTGTGTGACATTCCAGTATTTTTGAGCATAAGATTTTTTTTTTTATAGAAAAGGGGGGGGTTACATATTCAGTCTGCTGCTCACCTGTGGCAACAGTCAGTAAGAGAAGACCAGGCCTTTCGGAGCTTTCTTGAATTCTTGGAGACTGTTTTCTATTCTTTCCTTCCACAGCTAGAGCTCCACATTCACCAAATAGTCAGATTTTACGTATGAGACTGTTTTTGCCCATCATCAAGGTAGCTGTATCGAATTGTGGATGTAGCTGATGTTCGTGTTGGACTTTAGGGTATGCTGGGTATGTTCCTGTTTCCATAAACACAGAACGCAAAGTGCATTTTGATCTTCTGCATGTGGTACATTATACACAAAGGGAAAGCAGGTCTGCACTTGAAGGTTGACCTGGGAGGTCGTAAAAATTCCCATCCTTGATTTCATCAGACGCGCCGAGATTCGAACCCACGACTTCATGGACCATGGGATTTAAGTCAAACGGTCTCAACCACTGGGCTATAGCGTCCGTTATCTTGAAGATGTGATGATGGGGCCTTGCCCCATTGAAAACTGCACCACAATGCTGCAGTAGGCTAGGAGCTCAAAGAGCCTTCATCCACCATAATCATCACCAGCTTAGCTGTTAAAAGAATCTGTCAATCCCATTTTAGTACATGAAGGGTATGCTCATCTTACCTTAAGGCACCAAACGGTTAATTTGACTAAATCATGGGTCCCTTAGCGTGTATACTTGATCATTTGTATGCAATAAAGCCCTATTTCGTTTTAGGGAAACTAGCAAGAAAGTTTCAAAGAAAGGACTGACAAACTGATCGTTGGTAGCAGAACAAAGAGGAACCACTTCATTCAAGAAAGAAGGACAGAAAGAAATAACTAACTACATACATCAGCAAACTTGACAGCTAGTAGGGTTCTGAGAAACAGCAGAGGCTTTTAATTTCATGATCCACAGTGTCCATTGTGGCAGGAGACTCAAAATCTGTTTAAAACTTTGCTCATAACTAACGTGAATTTCTCTATTTTTAAATAAAGTATTTTAATTTGGATTTTGATTTTTGAAAAGCAGGTCTGTGTTGATACTGACTAAAAGCTGAACCACAGCAAAAGACACAGGCTGAATTCAGAACAGATCTGCAAACACGAACTAGTTGGCAAAATTTTGGAACTGAATAGAGATTCGGAAAAACCAGCTGTGTATCCATCCAGTCCAAGTGTGGATTAAAAGTGTGGCCCTTAGTTTTCATCGCCTGTATCTGAAGCAGGATGGAGGACGGGGTGGGGTCATTTCTTGGATGGGTGGTGAAGGTGTGCTGCTACCACGTCGCTCTTCTCCTCGCCCTGCAGGAAACAGTGAGACACAGAGTGTGTCACGTCATTTCTTTTGTTTGTGTGACACAGAGTATGTAACGTAATTTCTTTTGTGCTGGTGAGACACAGAGTTGTCACGTAATTTCTTTTGTGCTGGTGAGACACAGAGTGTCACGTCATTTCTTTGTGCTGGTAAGACACAGATGTCACGTCATTTCTTTTGTTTGTGAGACACCAGAGTATGTCACATCATTTCGTTTGTAGACACAAGAGTATGTACATCATTTCTTTTGTTAGTGAGACACAAGAGTACGTCACGTCATTTCTTTTGTTTGTGAGACACAGAGTATGTCACGTCATTTCTTTTGTTTGTGAGACACCAGAGTATGTCACATCATTTCGTTTGTGAGACACAAGAGTATGTGACATCATTTCTTTTGTTAGTGAGACACAAGAGTACGTCACGTCATTTCTTTTGTTTGTGAGACACAGAGTATGTCACGTCATTTCTTTTGTTTGTGAGACACCAGAGTATGTCACATCATTTCGTTTGTGAGACACAAGAGTATGTCACATCATTTCTTTTGTTTGTGAGACACAAGAGTATGTCACATCATTTCTTTTGTTTGTGAGACACAGGGTATGTCACATCGTTTCTTTTGTTTGTGAGACACAAGAGTATGTCACGTCATTTCTTTTACTTTCCAGTGTCTGTAGCGTTTGTAATCCTGATAGGTTTCACTGAAGAAATACTGGCTGCTCTTCATACCCCATGGCTGGTTGCCACAATACACCTAGCACCATCCACGTTCTTTTGTAGGAGGGTGGATGGGGAATTAGGTTATTGCTGTTGTTGTTGTTTGTTGTTGTGGTGGTGGTGGTGGTGGTGGTGGCGGTGGTGGTGGTGGTGGTGGTGGTGGTGGTTTTTCTGTCTGCTTGTATATTTGTGTATTATGAATGTAGATTTCTTCTTTTTCAACATGATTTTTATGATGGACAACTTTCTCGTTATCGAAAGTTCTTTTAGTTGTTGTATCGAATGCATGTTGCTTTGCCTACAGGATCTCAGTTTATTGTCTTCTCTAAAAATAAAAAAAGACTATCACCTGATGGCCAGTAAAAATTTCACCATCATTAATTATGTTCATGGGCAAGAACTAGGAACTGTTCAGAAGTTTACACATCTGGGAACCATCACAAGTAGAGATGAATCCGAGTCAGAAATCTTCTCAAATGTAGCAGCAGCAGCAGCACCAACATTGTCCAGACTGAAACCTGTATATATCAACAGAACATTTTCTGTTAAAACACAAACCAGCTGGTCTGTTCTGGTATTTTTTTTAAAGTAACATATCCCCGAAGCCGGGTTGCGGCTACGTTAATGGTAGGCCAAAACGGTCACTTACACAAAATCTCACTATTCCTGAACCTCGGGGCTCTAGCTAAAGAACGAAAGAAAAAAGTAACATGGCTATGATTATTTCTTTGCAAGTTTCCTCGATAAGATTGTGAACGAGTCCCTGTATGCGAATACATGCATAACCGCTGCCACACACGCAAAAAAAAATCCCACTGATAAGACTTAGTCCTGGAATGAGTAGGCCTATCACAGCCTATAGAACAAATAACACTCGTATACACCATAGCATGCAATTTGAGTAAAATATACTATCGGAAGAAGGAGACGAATTCAGGAGGGGGTGGTATGGTGGTGGAGAAAGAAGAAGAAGAAGAAGAAGAAGAAGAAGAAGAAGAAGAAGAAGAAGAAAGAGAAGGAGGAGGAGGAGGAGGAGGAGGAGAGGAGGAGGAGGAGGAGGAGAGAAGAAGAAGAAGAGAGAAGAAGAAGAAGAAGAAGAGAAGAAGAAGAAGAAGAGAAGAAGAAGAAGAAGAGGAGAGGAGGAGGAGGAGGAGGAGGGAAGAAGAAGAAGAAGAAGAGGAGGAGGACAACAACAGCAACAACACAACAACAACAACAGCAAAAACAACACCAAACAACAAGGAGGAAGATGAGGAGGATGAAAAGGAGAAACAGGAGGAGAAGGAGGACAACGAGGAAAAACAAAACAAAACTGTTCACCATTTAGCAGAGCCTGGGCGAGATGTGAAGAAAAGGTCACCGCTCATCAAACAGAAATTATATAGATCCCCCCCACTCCACACTACAAGCCCCCCACTCTGCCGCTGTTGTTACAGGAAATCTCCCCACCGCCCCAGCCATTGACAGACCCAGGCCGACCACAGTCCTGAAGAGTGTGTGACCCCAGGATGATTGATGCTATCCCTGCAGTGTGTCCACACACCCGTTAAATGACACACACAGTGTGAGGATTGGGTGCAATCTGACCCATCCACATCCACACCCAATCCACGGCCGAAGTATTGATTGTATTGATTATCCAGGATACCCGTTCTGTCTAAAGAGTGTTTTGGAAAGGTTTTATTGTAGTCTGTTTGTCCTCCGGTCTTATCTGTCCTCGTCCTCTGCAGCACCATCTTGGTATAGAATGACGAATTTAAGTGATCAATATTTCGAGTTCAGTTCCTGGTCCTTTTATATAAAAATGTCATTTTACTGTCCAACTTACTTTGATGGTATCGTGTTTGTGCAGTGAAGTCTTACATAGGGAGGTACCCATCTGGTCATAGCCAAAATGTTTTTGTTTGTTAATGACGTTAGCTCAGTGCTAAGGGGACGGGATAGCTCAGTGGTCAGAGCACTTGCTTTACCCAAGCTAAGGTTAAGCAGCATCCAGCGTGGTTACCAAGTGAATGGGTGACCGTTTGCGCGCTTTGGCTTCAGTACAGTCCCCAAGTTCACCCAGCTGTTAATGGGTAACTGCGCTCTTTAGGTTTTTTAGGGAAGGTTAAGTAGCGGGGGAGAGATGGGTGCCGCCCTCAATATGCTGGCCCCAAGAGGAGCTGAGGTCTTTGACGCCTTGCTCCCCGACGACCGACCACATTAGTTATGGGACACCTTTACCTTTACCTTACCTTAGGTGCTAAAACCTGAATTAAATTGCTGCCCCCCCCCCCTCCCCTCCCCCTTGGGATGCCGGGGCATGTCAGCATCAATGGCACTCCCACCTTGAAATTGTGTGCTGGGAATTCCCTTTTCTATCCCTCTCTTTGTTTCGGCCTTCTTCCTTTTCTTCCTGCTACCTCCATGTCTATTTCTGCCTTCTTTGTCTATTCTCTTACCCTTTTTTTTCAAAAAAGACTTGAAATACAACAATTCTTGACACTAATGCCAAGATTCGACCCTACGACTTTATGGACATTATGGGATGGCTATCGAACGGTTTTATCCACTGAGCTATGGCAACCATCAATAGGCAACATGTAATATTATATCAGGCAAGAGAGAGGTCGATAGTTTGAACCATGCATGAAAGCAGATTTTCCAGCGACCTCCACCCTAACTGCAAGGCATTAGACTAGTGGTGGTCTGGGGCTACACCAAAGAAGGACTGTAAACTGAGGTCCATGTTGTCCGTGCAGCATACACTACTATTTGCACGTAGAAGAACACAGGCAACAAGAGAGTAGTCAATCTGTCAGTTTTTGTGTAGATTCGGCCGTTTCCACCGTCACATAACCAATGTAGTTGTTGGAGAGTGAGGTGTCAGAAACCTCAGCTTCTCCAGGGGCCAGCATATTGAGAGCGGTGTCCATCTCCTCTCCCTCGCTGCTTTACCTTCCCTGACCCTAAAGAGGGTGGGTATCCATTTACAGCTGGGTGAACTGGGAGACTACTGAAGCCAAGGCGCGCAAAAAGTCACCCATCCAATTGGTAACCACGCTCAGCGCTGCTTATAGATCTCGTCATTCATGTCATGGTTTGGTGGATTAGGAAACAAATCATACCCAGCATGCTCCATGTACAGGGGAGGGATGGGCTCCACCAGGTTCACCTTGCTCAAGGGACAAGGCCTGAAAAAATCAGTGTATTGCCCCAGTGACTCCTCACAATGTTAATTGAGGGAGAACAGATGAAGTGTGTGTATTGGTTGTGTTGTGTGTGTGTGTGTGTGTGTGTGTGTGTGTGTGTGTGTGTGTGTGTGTGTGTGTGTGTGTGTGTGTGTGTGTGTGTGTGTGGTGTGTGTGTGTGTGTGTGTGGTGTGTGCGCGCGCGCGCGTTTGGGGTCGTGCGTGGTGTGGTGTTGTGTGTGTGTGTGTGTGTTTATGAGAGTGTGTATGTGTGCGCCAGCTACTTGTAAATCACCAACGCAATTTTCTGTTTCAAAGTTCTTCAGGAAATATCTAACAAAGTTGGTTTTTTTTCTCTAAATTTAAACTACATCAGTAAGTCATTTTGTACCCCCATCCCTGAAAAAGACAATCACATCCAAAACACCGCTCAGAGAATAAATAAAAAAACTAACCATGGGATCAAATCTAAGTGGAGTTCATAATTATCCGTGACACATGCACTGCCATTGTGGATAAAAGGACATGATTTATTGTTATCAGGGCTGGTCTACCCACTGCCATCAAAATAGCTCCTGCCAAACAAACAAACCTATCCACAGAAGGCAGGAAGGCTCAGAAGGGCTGTCTTTGATGTCTGCTTGCTTTTCAGGGCATTATACCTGGGCACTGGTGTTTGCTGTTTTCTGTTCTTTTCTTTCTTTTTTTGTGGTTTTGTTTGTTTGGTAGGATCTGGGTAACTTGAGATGTATGTGTGTGTGTGTGTGTGTGCGTGCGTGTGTGTGTGTGTGTGTGTGTGTGTGTGTGTGTTGTGTGTGTGTGTGTGTGTGTGTGTGTGTGGTGTGTGTAAGTGTGTGTGCGTGTGTGTGTTTGTGTGTAAGTGTGTGTGTGTGTGTGTAAGTGTGTGTGTGTGTGTGTGTGTGTGTGTGTGTGTGTGTGTGTGTGTGTGTGTGTGTGTGTGTGTGTGTGTGTGTGATTCTTGCATGTTTTAGAATAAGTAATAACATTGGTTCTGTATTGACTATGTCAGACTTTCAATATAGAACTACAACTAGTATTAGTTTCATCCTCATCATCACACCACCCAGGCCATCACCACCATCGTCATCATCGTCATTGTTTTCGTCAACATTGTCACCACCACCACCATCGCCACCTTTAACATCACCATCAGGTTCTTCTCTTCTCTGTGTTTCCTTACAAGGTGGGGTGTGCAGTGCCTGGTCTTCTCCTGTGCTTGTAACTCTGCAAGACTGCCTGCTGGCCTCAGCCGACATATTCTGACTTCATAGCAGTTCATTCCATTGTACAGGTTGCATGCTGGGTATGTTCGTGTTTCCGTAACCCACCAGACGCTGACATGAATTACAGAATCTTTGACGTGCATTTTTGATCTTCTGCGTATGTTTCAGAATCAGAATCAGAATCAGAAATTACTTATTGCCATAAAAGTCACATGGACTTATTGACACAACAAAATAAACTCAACATAATTCATCAATACGACATATTATTCACTGGTCAGCATGACTGAAATGATGTATATACACGAAGAGAATTAAGGCACAGACAAGTCTGCACTTGTGTTTGACCTGGGAGATGGTTAAAAAAACACTCACCCTTCGTTCACCAGACGCTGCCACCGAGATTCGAAATTATGTCTTATTTTAGTGCTTATGTGCTCCTAGATTCATCTGCCCAATCATCAAAGTGTACTGACTACGAGTCATCACCGTCATCACCCCCATCATCATCATCATCATCGTCGTCATCGTCATCATCATCATCATCATCATCACCATCACCATCATCATCATCATCATCATCATCACAATCATTATCATTGGCATCAGCGGCGGCGGCGGCGGCAGCGGCGGCGGCATCATCGTTATCTACATGGGGGGGGGGGGGATGTCTACTGCTGTTCACCTGACGAACACAAAGGAGAAAGAGAAAGATCTGCCGAAGCATCAAAGGAGGGTGATAGCCATCACCAAGCTGTGTTGATCACAGCAATCGATTGTCGTTCAGTGTCACAGAGAGAGAGAGAGAGAGAGAGAGAGAGAGAGAGAGAGAGAGAGAGAGAGAGAGAGAGAGAGAGAGAGAGAGAGAGAGAGAGAGAGAACTCGAACTCGAACTCGAACTCGAAAGGTTTATTCATGAAAAAAGGCCATTGGCCCATACATGAAGGGGGTTGCCGAATAACGATAACGATAATTGCTTTAAGCTGACACACAACGCTACTCCAAGCCATGGAAACCACAGCATTGATTAGTAATGTACATCGAGACACAAACTCTTTACTGTCCAGATATGTTACGGCATTCCGAGCCTTTCCTTCGTCCAGTCTTTGTCACAAACACACCCTTAGGTCTAGGCTAGGCCTAGCCAAGAGACTGCTGTAATAGGTTTCTAAGTGTCGCTAAGTCCCTTGAAGCACAGGATAGGGTCTCCGTGTGTAGTGTGTTCTGGATACGCTTCCCATTCCGCAAACTGGCGAGTTTGACACGTTCCTCTTTTAGCATGTTTTTCTCTTGCTGTTTGACAAACCAGTACACACATACTGGCTCAGTGTCTGGTTGGCATGCGCACTGGATCACAATGTCGTCTGACTCACACGTCACAATATCTTCACCGTCTGAATGATGTAGCACGGATTTTCTAAAGTGTGTATTTCTTTGTCTGTCTCTTAGCCTTCTCTGTACGGATCTATCAGTTAGAGTAGCCACGTACTGTTTGACATTTCTTGTGTCGAATGCACCAACAATATTATCATTGTTCACCTCAGGCTGCAAAACACACATATCAGCACAGTCACTACAATCAGACATACAGGGAGGTTCTAAATCAACCGATGATGGCAACTTAACTGATGTTTTTGTGTTGATGTCCTGTGTGTGTGTTGTTGGTAGGTCTATTCCATGTGTATCTACACATGCTGTATTCCCCTGTTTCTACTCCACTGTCAGGCAGACTCGAGGCACTGAGGACACAGTCACTTTCACACACAACACTTGCCTGCTTCTCTTTATGCTTTCGAGACCGTTCAACATCTCGTCGTCTTTGAGAAAACGATTTTTTCCTGTAGTACTGTGCTTGTGTGCTGCGATTCACTGTTGGATCCGCCATGTTGGTTGACACTGTTGTGTCCACTGGTTTCAGTCGCAAGACAAAAACCACGCTGTCCCCTTCTCCTGCCACTTTCCAGCTGGAAACTGCATTGTCGGTCAGCAGG
>CM060324.1:16726978-16751978 GCA_030674155.1 Stramonita haemastoma | reverse complement strand
CCTTCTTGGTAAGTTTGCTTTTAATATAAAAAAACCCAAACAAATTAATAATTATTATGAGAATGTTTCTAGCCTTGGACTTTTTTGGTGTGTGTGGTGGTGGTGGTGGTTTTGAGGCTTTTTTTGGGGGGGGGGGTCTTGTTTTTTGAAGAATGATTCTGGGAATGTTCGTGCTATTACATCACACAGCATATTTGTGCTACCCTTTGCAATTTTGCGTCTACCTTAATTTTTTTAATACAAATTTTGCATGTAGTGGAAAGTAATGGCTGAAGTTGGTTTTTGAAGTAAACTTTTAACAGGAGTGATAACAGCTTTTCTTGAGACACGATTATTAGCACGATTGTGGCTGACTGGCTGGTATTGTGTGTTCAGTGAACACATGCCTGGTTGATGCTGTGTTATGTGCTTGTTTGTAGCATTTGTCATGTATTACCATGGTGTTGTTCTTTTGTAGTATTTTGTTTAGTCATATCTTCCTGATCTCTGTACAGTATGTAGTATGCTGACTGATGCGTGTTTGTAGTATGCCTGAAAAATGTATTTGCAGTATCATTGTGGTGTGTAGTAAGTTCAGTTGATTGAAACCTGCCCGATGATATAGCATTTGGAATATAGCCCGACTGGTTTACACACTTGTAGTGTGAGACAATTGTACAATGTTTGTAGTCTGATGTAGAGTTTATAGTATGCGTGGTTACTGTGCATGTAGAGTACATGATAGCTGCAGTGCTTGTGGCATGCCCATCTGCTGTGGCTGAAATGCTTGTACTATGCCAGATAGTCGTAGTGTTTGTAGTGGGCTTGTCATCAACCCAACTGTAGCGTTTTGTATGTATGTATATCCTTTATGTATGTATGTTATCCGACTGTTGTAGAGTTTGTTGTGCACCCATCCTGTTTGTAGCATTGATGCTTGTCACATGTGGTGTCTTAGTATGTCTGTCTGAATGTAGTGTGAATCATTTGATTGTAGCTTTTTGAAGCATAATTGCTCAAAATATGTATGGTATACCAGATTGATCCCTACTATGCCCATCTTCTGTTGTTTGTAATATGTCAGATTTGCATAGTCATTATAGAATGACAGATCAGTGTGGAGTTTGTATTACGCCTGATGGGGACAAGATAGCTCAGTGGTCAAAGTGCTTGCTTTCCCCAAGCCAATGTTAAGCAGCATCGAAGCGTGGTTACCAGCTGGATGGGCCACAGTTTGCACGCCTTGGCTTCAATACAGTTCCCCAGCCCTCTTTAGGGTCAGGGAAGGTAAAGCAGCAAGGGAGAAGAGATGGGTGCCGCCCTCAACATGCTGGCCCCTCGAGAAGCTCAAGTCTCTGACACCTTCCTCCCTATGGGGCACCTTTACCTTTTTGTACCTTACCGTAGTGTTCGTGGTATGCTTGATTGGAATGATGCTGGTAGTTTGCCAAATGCATTCACCAGTTACACACATGCTCACTCATCCCGTGACCTCATACTGGTGGTAGAAGGGGGATGGGGGTGCAGAGAGACTGAGAAAGCCAGACAAGACACTTGCATACCACAGACTAAAGCACTGACCAGTTCCACACACACTCACTTGGACAAAAGAATCACAGACAAGTAGTTTCATTCAGAAGTTTACTTATGCTTCCACATAACTTCCTCAGCGGACTTAACTAAATGCTATCAAGCACTACACTCAAGTGCTTTAGATCATAACGATTGTCTTAACTGACTGGTTCGTCTGGGCTCATTCTGGAGATGTAGATAACTTGAGAATCCTAGTCATCCTTATATGAGACTAGATTGTTCCGATCAGTATGTAAACAAATATTAGAGACTATGTTAGATCATCATATACACTGTACTTTATATTACAATAAAATGCACTATATATTACAATAAAATGTATAACTTCCAAGGCTATCTGCTTAAAATGTAGTGTTATCCATAAAACACATGTGAAGTTAGAAGTACAGTCATTTTAAATCAATCTTTTCCTTGAAAAATAAATTTAAAATGCATTCACTTTTCTTCTTGTTGAATAGAAAATGCTCAATACAAAAATAAAAATCAACAAAAACCAACAGAGGTATAATGCAACAAATAAATTGTTAACACTGTAACATTCAACACATATAACCCCCAAAAATCATAAACTTGAGAAATTTTGTTTAAAAAAAAACAAAACAACAAAAGATAAGAATAATGAATACCCGCAAAAAGCTGGTTTCACAATAAAAACTTTCAACAAAAATCTCCCCAAGTTTGAAGACTTGCAAGAAATTTATTTCTTACCCCCAAATATATATTTTTTAACAATTAACTAAAATAAACAAATCATCGGTTTCCAATTCACAAGAATTTATTTTAAAATGCAGAAAAAAAAATCACACCGACTGCCTGCAACTTAGGCCTCCAAAGGCTTAAAAAAAAACTTGAGTGCACTTACAATTCATCAATGCGGATCAATTCAGAGAGAGAGAGAGAGAGAGAGAGAGAGAGAGAGAGAGAGAGAGAGAGAGAGAGAGAAGAGTAAAAAATCATTTAGGCGGACACAAGGTTGTCATCAAGCAGGAAACTTGAGGACAAAGACTTCCTGAGCGTTGATACCAACAGCACGGTCCAGCTCCAGCTTTTCCTCCCCCCCGCTGACCGACTTGTGGGAATGGAACACCAGCTCCGCTGACTTCTTATCCCCTATACAGTCGTCACCCTGGAACTTGTGTGTGGTCACCCCACCTAGGTTGACCACTACCACAAAGGAGGGAAAGCCTGGGGCGTGGCGGGAAAAGATAAACAGGTTCTCCTTGGAGCACAGGCGTGTCTTGCCGAACTGCATCGATTCTTCCGCGCCCAGTTCGTTGAGTTTTGTAAAGGAGTTCATCTCCCTGTTGTCCCTCAGCTGGGCCGTCTGGCTCTGGAAACACAGGGCAATTCAGGTTTTGTTACTCGTTTTCAATACATTTAGTGGTGCAAGCAGTCCTACAGTACAACCAGGAGTGCTCCACTTCACAGAAAACGGGAGCCATAACATCTCTTTGCTACTCAATTATCACAAACTAAAATTTTACAGTTAAACAGGAGTAAAATTATGCTAAAAATCACACATCTTTTTGCTTGCATTTATTAGATTATTATCTGTTTGACCTCACAAAAATGTCACTGCTTTTACACACGAAAGTACTCTTTTTGCTTGCATTTATTAGTTTAATATCTGTTTGACCTCACAAAAATGTCACTGCTTATGTGCACAGAAGTACTTTTTTTTCGCTACTGCTTCTGCCTTTGTGAGTTACAGAACAAAAGTTCATGTTTTTTTATTCTCACAGTTCAAGCAAACTATATACATCACTTTCTTTTTTATTTCATTTTTTAATTAAAAAAAAAGAAGTTAGAAATAAAAAGTACCAACACCATTTACATTGTGGGCAATAAACAAGTCGCATATATATACATATATATATACATATATTATATAATATATATATATATATATATATATATATATATATATATATAAACAAAATCTCAACTTGGGTAAGCCTCAGAGCTCTAAAGCTGGTGAGAATGGATAACAAAAAATATAAAAACATATGCACACTGATGTCATGTTTAGGCATCGTCCCTTAGGTGGAAAGCAACGACCTTTATGGTGGGCAAAACCAGTTGTACACACAGAGATCTTGCCATTAGCAAACCTTGGAGCTCTAGCCAAGGAACAGTGTAAAAACGAAACAAAACAAAACAAAAAAAGCAATCCTCCCCCCCTCCCCAAAATGTTTTTTTAATTGAATCACTTGCTACTCTTGTAATTACAAATTGAAGATTTTCTTCTAAAAAAACAAAAAAAAAACCCTCTTGTATTCCCATCACTGTACAAAGTCAGATAAACATGACCTGAACATTCTGGACAAGAAGAAAAAAAAACCCACTGAAGGAACAACTTACATCTACATTGGTCACACTAAAGTCAGCATTCAAAGGTGCCCATGGTTTTCCTGTTGTGAAGCCAGCATTATCCTCTTTGCTCCACTGCATAGGACTGATTGTCTCCTGACCCTGAAGAAACACAAGCATATATATATGAAAGAGCAAAGAAAACAACCATGCATGCAAAGTTCTAAGTATAGGACCCCACACACACAAGAGAGAGAGAGAGAGAGAGAGGAGAGAGAGGGAGAGGAGAGGAGAAGAGAGAGAGAGAGAGAGAGAGAGAGAGAGAGAGAGAGAGACATACACACACACACACACAACAGACAGAGATCTACGATTCCCATTTTAGAATAGTAACCACAGCATATGACTGACAGAAATACACAGAGAGAAAGTAAATGATTACAGAATAGACCAGAAATTGTATGATTCTTTGAAATGAATAAAAAGCAAAAAAAACAACAACAACAACAACAGAAAAAAAAAAAGAAAAAAAAAAGATTTCAAAACAGATGCACATGATAAAAGGAATCACATGACCCCAAAAAAAGAATGACCTGACCCAAAGGAAGGAAAGAATGACCTGACCCAAAGGAAGGATCGACATTGATGACCCAGCGTCTCACCTGAGTGCCGGTGCCCATGTAGATTTCATCTCCATAGTAGGGCTGACTGGTGCCCGGCAGCAGAGACTGCAGAGTGTGAGCGATGATCATGCGCTCCTTCCCCACTCGAGTCGCCACACGCTGGGAGCTGGTGCTGGTTGTCAACTGTAACAACATGCCGCAAATGCTTCATTCCACTACACTGGTCCATATATGACAAAAATTGAAATTGTTCAGTAGAGAGAGAGAAGAGAGAGAGAGAGAGGAGAAGGAGGAGAGCGAAAAGTGAGGATCATTTTTATAATGGACAGATTTCTTTAGACAAAGGGGGAAAAAATATAACAAAAGATAATTTCAAAATCAGATAATGGCCTAATCAAATGGATTTGCTTTTATGTGAAGCTGAAAACAATTTCAAACTCTAAGCTGGCACCTATGTAAATGGTACTTTGCTTTAACCACAAATGTGCCCAAAAGACAGCATATGCTGCCACACAATGCAAGAGAAGATACCATCGATCACCATATCACATTTGACTAACACAGGGTTTTTTGTTTTTTTTTATATATTCATATTTAACACCAATGTTCTATTACTACAAAACCATACTGGAATGAAATTCTTTATAATAAAGCAAACTTCGACAGCCATGATTTAGTTTCAAAATGATTCTGGTCTGACCCAATTATCTATTTTCCTGCTAGTGATATATTCAATACAAATTTTCCTCCTGCACAATTTTTGTAATATGTGGACAATAATCTTGGTACCTATACACAAGCTCCAATCACATCATTTCTTTTCCCTAAAATAACTTTGTACAAGAAAAGTGTGGTTTGTACAACAGCCTCAGAAGAGGCCTACAATAATTGAATGTCATGCTTTGAAACATTAAACAAGGACTGTCTTCCTCCATAGCAAATTCCTAGTATAACAACTTTTACTTCCACAAAAGGCAAAACCCAAAAACAAAAGAAAATTAATGTCAGAGTATAATTGCCAAATATAACATGGTATATAAAAAAAAAACCCAACTGCAAACAATCTTGACATCCTGGGTGAAATTATGCTTTCAAAGCGAATCCCATGTGTGGCGAGCCTTTTTCTTTGAACGCTCAGACGAAAAGAAAATGCAAGTCAGGCCCAGCACATCTGGTTTTGGCATGAGTGTGACGAGTAAACAAAAGAGTGCATAATAATAATAACAATAATAATAATACATGGGATTTATAAAGTGCTATTTCTTGCAAAAACAAATCAAAGCACTGAGTGACCGCCAGAGTACCGCACCAAAGCAGAGCAATGTAATGCTCCACAATGACAACAGAACAGAGTAAAAAACAAACAAAAACAAAAAGAGCCCCAACAGAACTGAAGGGTATTTCCAGCCCTGAAGAGAAGAAGCAAGACAGGAGGGAGGGACACTCACCCTCCATCCCAGCCAGCGCGACTCGTTGGTGCTGATGTAGGGAGCCAACACGTCCTCCAGCTCTTTGGCAGTGGTTCCTGAGCGAACTGGTCCATCATCACCGACACCATGTGCAGTCCTTTCTTCCCCTCCATCTGACCAGTGTACAGCCCCAGCGTATCGGCGTCCCCGCTTGTCACCGTGCCAAACAGCAACCTGGCACACATGCCATACGGTATCAAAACCGTGCACGCAATAGTTCTGCCTTTTGTTTCCATCACAAAAAGTATGAATACTATAATCAATCAAATTTTTATGAAAACAACTTCCAAAATTGATACTATCATTCACCGGGTACTGTTAATAAAACAAAACCCAAAATCAAAACAAGCATACCAAAACTAAAACTTTTTTTTTAAAAACCCAACCCAAACAACAACAAAAAAGTTACCACACAAACAGAAAAAAACAGTGCACAATCCATGATAAAAATCAGGGCCCTGAATAACTTTCTGCACAAGGCAAAACAACCCGTAACAGTAATTTTTTCTGCCTCAGTAATTTTTTTTTCTGAAGTGACATATCCAAGTCAAAACTTGGTAAATGAAAACACAAACTTAGAATTACATCCTTTTGTCTGGTCCTTTTTCTCAACATTTCAAATGCATGACTTTTTTTCTCTACAATTAAAAAGACAAATATGGACTTACACACAAGAAAAATGTTAGCATTTGGGAGCACAAGCAAAAAAAGAATTAAGTCCCTAATTATTATCTCTACCTTGCATATGATGACAGGCTCTCAGCCACATATGAATTCAGAATTATCATCTCCCTACAAATATCCATGTATACGACATCAGGAAATGTGCCACAATACAAAGCTAACAGATCTAGGTGTCAAACCATCATTGTTGGTATAACAGTATAACAATAGCAGAAAGTATACAGTATTTGACATGGCATCAAAATAAATTTTAATCACAACACAGCAACCCCCCCCCCCCCCCCCCCCCCCCATAAAAGGTTAGGTGACTATGTTTGAAAAAGAAATGGGATGGTTTGGACTAAACCAGTCTTCTTTTGCACCAGCCCCAAATACCACCATAACACAGAGCTGGACAAAAATACATGCGGGTAGCTGATGCGCAACAGAACAAAGTAGAGAAATGTTGCTCACTTTTCCCTGCCAGGCTTGTTGTCCAGACCGTCCACAATGGTCCGCAGAGAGTGCACCACATCAGCATTGGCCTCAAAGTTGCGAGACTGCGACATTTTCTGTGGACAGGCAGGGCATGACCGTTAGTTATCACTCTGAAATTTTGTCAGGAAGATATTGTCAATAATCCATATTTGCAGGATCATAATAAAAATAATGAAGCATGATATTCATTTACATAGTTTTAGAAAGTAGATATGCTACCTGAAAAATTACATGCAGTGTCCCAACCACTTCAGAAGGAATATTTTCCCCCCCCCAAAGGAGTTAAAGACAAAGGGAGTCAATCTGCTCATAATTGTCATAACTTAGCATACCCTCAGTGCAGATCTGTTACACAACGGAAACTAATAAACATATTCTGTCAATATGTTTCTGCTCAGGAAAAGTCCACAATATCGTGTTACAAAATTATTCCTTGATTTTCAAGGGTTTATTTGTTTTGGCAACAAGCATTTTTTCTCTTTTCTTTTTTGTCAGTATGTTTTCAAACTATTTTCCGGAGTTCGTTGATGCCAGTTAGCTGCATGACGGATCACTATAAACAAACCCTCCTTTGATACTCTTATTGCCAGAAAATCGGCTGACAAGACTGAAGGGAAGAGCGCCGGGACAGAAATTCAGGATAGAGGAAGTAACTGTCAGCAGATATTCAGTGCTGTAAGGATTAAACAATCAAACCAACCAGCAATCACACACACACACACACACACACTCACTCACGCACACACACACACTTACATCATTCTTTGCAGGCAGTGAGCGGTTCTCAGCCAGGTACTCCAGATCGTTGATGTGGAAACCATTGACGCCCACTCCAGCCCAGAACTGAAGGATTTCCTGCAAACATACACCTTTCCTTTACACACTTTTCTCTCTTCTTTTTGTCATATACCTTTCCTTTAAACATCACCTTTCTTTTCATCTAATCATGACCAAAGTTTTAGTTTAGGTATGCTTGTTTTCATTTTGGTTGCAACGCATAGCAACCCATCTTTTTTTCTTTTCTGGTCTTGACTGAACAATAAAACAAGACAAGCTGAGCATTACGAAATTTTAACATATAAACTAAAATAGAAACATATTGTAACCAATGACTTGCCTGAACCCCCCCCCCCCCCCCCCCAAAAGCAGCAGTCTAGCCCTTTGACCTAGTTTGGTCAATAGATAAAGTAAAACTTTTAAAAAAATATATATATATTGAAAAGGGCTACAACAGAGTGAGCAAGTTGTAAAAAAATCCAATCACTGATTTTACAAAATATTTCTAACGATTCTATGGCATAGAGGCAAAGCAACAAGGGGCACTTCATAATCCTTAGTAACAAAAAAAAAGTGTGCAAATATTCAGAAAAAGGGGAAAAAAAGATAAAGTGATTGAACCCCCCTTCCCCAAAAACTTATCATACAAAATATGATAAGAAAACCAGACAGTGATTCCAACAGTTCCCACAACCAATGTTTAGCGGGACAGAACCAAACAACTTTGTTTTAACAGTTTGCAATGAAAGGGGTTTCTTTTTGTTTTGTTTTGGGTTGGGGGGTTTTTTGGCAATGAAAGGTTACCTTGAACTCGCGATGACATCTTCGTTGGTCAGATCCAAGTCGGCAGTATCGGCAAACTGTGACAGGTAAAACTGCTGACGTTCCGAATCTTGCACCCACATGTCACTGCCGTCAGCCCGTTTCTGTCATGACACAACACAGCCATATCATTCAATGTCACCAACATGATTTAAACCATTTTCACCATATCCCATTTATCATGAATATGATTAAACTTTTTAAAATTCTAAATTGGTTTGCTTTTTTCGTTTAATTGCTGCCCTATCATCAAACTAGGGCTCTGTCTCTTTAGTTTGATGCTGTCACATTCATTAACAAGTCGTATACAGAAATGTATGCCACTTACAATTCTGATCAAGATCTGAAAAATGATCTTCATGTATGATATAAATGTACATGTATACACATCACACACAGAGAGCCATAAACAAACAGAAACTGGAATATCTGGGGACACAATTTGTGGAGAATCTGCAGAGTGATAAAAGCATTGCTACTGTCCTCAGACAACTTACCCAGCCCAGGTTGGTGTCAGACCAGATGTAGTAGTTGGTGTACTTGTCTTTCTTCTTCTGGCTCTGCTTGAACCAGGTGTGGTTGCGGCTGGTCTGGTTAGGGATCAGGTCGATGATCACCTGTTTGCCTGAAAATAATTCATATCATTCACATGTCTGTCACTTGCTTCTTTTTAAAAAAAAAAGTCAACTAGCTCTTTCTCCTGTACGTTTCTTCAGATTCTGCTTGGGAGAGAGGGGGGGAGGGGAATAAATTTCAAAAAGTAACAGAGTGAGTTTTGTGTGTGTGTGTGGTGTGTGTGTGTGTGTGTGTGTGTGTGTTGTCATTTATGCTACATCCCATTCTCTTCAATTTAGAGGAAGTCGACTATTTTCTTGCACATAGGAACTTAGTCCTAATGAACTTTTATCTACATCAGAGACAAAGTACAAAATGCCATCCGGCACACACAAGTACACCTAGACTGCAAATATCATTACATGTTTAGACCGCGTTTAAAAATAGCAAATTTTAACAGCTTGATTTTACCTTTGCTTTCCCTCATAATAACTGCCTTCTGCAAGCAACAAAGACTGTGAAATATCAAGTCTGTCACAGTCAATAGTGCCAAAAGATACACATATCCGATAACCTGAGCACTGCTGGTTTAAATACATGTGCACATATACATGATGCAAAGCTTAATGTCCTTGTTAAGACTTCTAAAAATGATAACATCTTATCAGGAATGACGGAACAATATGCTCATGTATAAACTTTATCCCCATCATTTGAAAGCCTGCAAGGACTTTACAGTAACTAACATAGTCATGATTTGCCAGCCAACCTTTCTTGACGAGTTTCTTGCAGAAGGCTCTGAAGGAGTCGATGGTGCCAAACTTTTTGTCCAGCATCTTGTAGTCTGTGACAGCGCGATCATTGTTCCCGTCTGTAGGGAAGATGGAGCTCAACCACAGTGCATTGGTCTTCAGACTACTGATGTACTCATCCTTCTTCTGGATACCTGCCATCAAATGTTAGTTGGTGGTGAACATTTCTTTAAACAGCTGTGCTGACAATAAATTTTTAATTGAATAATGCGACTAGTTTGCACACACAATTTCTTTCCAGATTCTGTTTTCAACACTTATTATATTATACTTAAAAACATTAGACCCGAGAGCAAGTATCTGATAGTATTATTTGAATCAGCCTCATTCTACTAGTCAACATCACATTATTCAGTATGTACAGCTTAAAAAATCTATTTTAAAAAAATATATAAAAAATCAGCTATAGAAGTGTAGAGGTGTCCGTCTAAGACGTCTTTTTATCAACACAATTTGTTAGTTTGCTTACTTATAGTTATACCAATTACAGTCATCAGATGATTCACAGCGACTGAGCAAGATCTATACAAGTTACAAGTGAGAACAAAACCTATCACAAGTGTGATATCTACTCTGGATTTTTCAGTGGGTGATGGCTACTTTCAATTGTAAAGTGAGCTCATCACAATGTTCCAAAAGGGATCCAAGCTAAAATGAGTAAATGTAAAGTACAATATAAGTACTCTATGCATGAGACCTAGATCTGAAGCACTTTCTGTAAAGTGTCTCAGATGCAACTGTTTTGTTTTTCTCTCAAAAGGACTTACTTCAGTCATGGATGGTATTGACTATTGCAGTATTGGGCACAAAAAAACAAAACAACCCCCAATCAATATTATCATTGTGCACTGCAAATCGCCTAAAGTGTCAGGTGTGGGGCCGACTTTTCATATTTGAGATCAATTTAGTTCTTCCACCATATATAATGTAGCATCCAATTTTTTTTGTGCCGTTCTTACTCCCATTATTGATATCATGAGCTGGGAGGAATATGGCAGGATGATCGACATTAACCTGCTTCACAAGTAAACTAGAGGTTCTGGGATTGATTCCTGGTCTTGCTTTTTCTTCCCAGTCTGACAAGAAAACTGAACTAACTGTCCCATGCTCATCGGTGATCTTGCACACATGATAAAACTATATTCTGCATTTCAAAAGAGAAGGCAATTTCGTGGAGTAAGAACTTTTTTTTAAGAGCATGTAGCCTGCACTGATGTCGTGTTTGGACTCTATCCATCGCATGAGCCGGCTGTGGTCGGAATGCGGCTACATAAATAAATCATGGTGGGCCGGGGACAGTCCCATACGCTAAAATCTCACCATTGGTGAACCTGGGAGCTCTAGCCGAGGAACGAAAAAATAGCAGAAAACAATTCCTGTGAACATGTCATTCACGTCGTTTCATTTAGGCCTACGAAGGGACACAATGCTAGGTTATATCACTCGATTGCATCATCCGCATAGCCTTCGGTCAGATTGTAGGCCTAGCCTGTCACGTGACACGCCATTTGTCGCCTTGCCAACTGTCGGCAACCCTCATCCGATCTGTTACACGTCCGCATTCAACCGGTTTGTTGATTTAACACTTTTGAACTACTTTAAAATCATAAAGCAGTACCAATCATACAATCTTGTCAAACTTCATATCATACCTAGGCCTACCCTTTTCTCTTACTGCCTCCCCACACGGTTAACAAAGGTTCATTCAGCAAGGAACCAGATGGTTGTGGAAAATTAATCATTACAGAGAACGCAACAAATAAAACTGATGAACAATCTGTTTACCTTCCAGATCACCATAGCCGTCCTGCTGCTTGTCGCCATCGTAGAAAGACTTGGAGTAGACATTGTAGGCTGCGTCCTTGTGGAACCATTTGAGGTCAGGGCGGGATGGGCAACGTGGTGCCAACACGATGATCACGATCGCAGATACCAACATGGCCAACCAGCCCACCCAGAACAAGATGAACAAAATCCATCGCAAACGGACCCAGAAAGGATCTTCGGCATATTTCTTCAATTCTTCCTTGCCCAACCCGACGAAGGAAGCGTTGCTGTCTGATCCACTAATGACTACTTTAGTGTCGTCCATGCCGCCATTGATAAACTTGGCTTTCGAGTCGTCCAACTCATTTTCACCTAAACCTGCTTCAGGATCGTCGATGGGAAGCTTTTCTTTTTGTTCTGGTACGGCACCGTTGTCTGCCATGATTAAGAGTATTCAGACTTCTCAAACGCAAGTAAATCTAGAACAGATGCTGTCCTTTGGTCACTCGTTTCCCGGGACGCGCCTTGGCTATGCTAGGATACCTGACGCAATTGGCGGTCTTAATACGGACACCTCAGAGTGGGCGCTTTCGACGAGTCCATTAGTGCTAAGCAGAGGGGAAAAGAGATTGCAGCCTACATAGTATACAATAATCTGTTTTGCAGCATGCTGTTTTGAAATAACAACATGTAACCTATATATGACTTAATTTAATCGAAAGTTGTGAAACATCGTTTTTATATTTTCTAGCAATGTCTGCAAAAAGAAGAAGAAATTAGTGACACAACCTCCCCCCCCCCACTTATATAAACAGAACGGTCTTCGAACCCGGATGAAAGCATGCAGTGGCAGTGACGCAGCCAATGGCATAGTATATAGGCTAGCCTAGCCTACAAAGCAAATTCTTGGCCTAGGCCTATGGTGACCTCTGCGTTTCAAAACAACTGTTTAATGTGCTTTCTTTTGCATAAGTATCCCACCCCATTTTATAAATGTATTCATTTGAAATCAGATTTCTGTCTTATCAGTGTTATTTGATTTAATCTATCTTTGGAACAGAACCAAGTCTTGTTAAAAGGTGTAGATCTAGTATCTTGGGGAAAAAACAACAACAACAAAGAAACCCAAAACAATGGAATGGAATATGAAAGTGCAAGTGACGCGGTGCCCCCCCCCCCCCCCCTTCCCCCCCCCCCTTTTTTTTTTTTAAGTGGTTTGGTTTGTTTTGGTTCCGTTTGGTTTGGTTGGTTGAAGTTTTTGGTTGGTTGGTTTTTGTTGTTGTTGTTGCTTTTGTTTGTGTTTTTCTGTCTGTTTTTTTTTTTTTTTGGGGGGGGGGGGGGGGCGCTGAGTTTGGTTGCTTGTTGTCTTATTTGGGGTTTGTTTCTTGGGGGGGGGGGGATTGGATGTGGGAGTGAGGTGGTGGTTCGTTGTTTTTTTGTGGTTGATTGGCTGGTTGGTCACACAAGGGGTCCAAGCCAGAGGTAGTATGCAGGATTGCACAGACAATAACAGCACTGTCAAAACTGAACACCATCTGGAAAGATAAAAATATTTCACTCAACTCCAAGATCAGACTAATGGGCTCCCTTGTCATATCCATGTTCCTGTATGCCTGTGAATCGTGGACCCTGACTGCTGATTTGGAGAGAAGAGTACAGGCGGTAGAGATGAAATGCTTCCGGAGAATCCTTGGCATTTCTACAGAGATCACTAAGCAAAGATTCCACTCTCCCCAAAAGTCCTCCGGATGAGACTATAAACCGAGGCCCCATGTGCGAACGCATGCAGAACATCTTGCACACATGTTAAATCCTGTTACACTTTTCGTAAGAGAAGCCATTGTGTGCCAGTTGGAACAGATGACAAAATTTACAAAACTGCATACACACGGGGACTGGATGTAAAAAAAAAAGCACATGAGTGCTTATTCCATTATCCTTGATATAAAAGAATAAATGAATATCAAGTATTTTTCTTTTTACATTATGTCGGCCTACTTTATTCTAATAGGATCTTAAGAAAAATCATGTTATCTATGACAAGCTGCATGCAACTTCTTCCGTGTCTCTCCAACTTCCCTTTTTGTTCTTTCTTTTCTCTTTTTCTGACTTAGTTTTTCTTTGCTTATTTCTTTCCACTTAGTTTTTCTTTGCTTATTTCTTCCCACTTAAACAAAGAAAATCATACGTAACACTAAAATGCAATATTTTCATGAGTGTAAGGAAGCAAAATAAAAAGTAATGTCCATGATTTATTAATTGCACTTGTTCTTAAAGGGACTGTTAAGCTGTGACCATGACATGTTTTCCAGTTCTCATATCACAGATTTCGTGTTGTATGTTGGTGGAGCACACGATCAGTTATGTTGGCTTGTTGTTGCTCCTAACGGATTTGTGCACAGTGTAGGCCTATATCCATTTCTGAATAAACACTCCTTTTATCCCTAATAATATACTGTTTATTAATGTCATCATACCTGACAAGTTTTAGTATGGTATTTCTTGTGTGTGAAGGGCACTTTGGAACTCTCTCTTTCTATGAGGGCTTTTAAAATTTCTTTTTACATTTGTTTGTGCATGCACATAAGGCGTCCTACGTCTGTACACAGCAACCCTGATCTATCTATTCATTCATTTTACCGTTCAAGTCAAATTTTCACTCTTGTGCAACCTGTTGAAGTGGGAACAACTAAACCGATGTTTTTGTTCTGGATTTCTTCATTTGTTGTTGTTGTTGTTGTTGCTTATTTCTCAGCTGAACACCCTTGGGCTCCCAAAGAATACGCACTCTGACTCATTTATCGCACCTGCAAATCACTGGGAGACTGTAACTATAAGCATCGCTTGTTATAGGCCCACCCATTTCTTGTAGTGGTGCTCTGTTGTTCTGAACTAGTAACATTTTGCTTTTTCATGGTGGGTAGGGCTGTAAACAACATGGAATGGAATGCCTCCCAGTGTACCTAAATCAGTGGCACATATTTTGGCTTGGGACAAGTTCAGTGTTTGAACAGCTCTGATCAAACGTGTTGAATTTCTACACTTTCTGACTTTTTCTTAGTTTTTTTAAAAATTAGAATAAGAAAAGATGTTGTTTACCGTTGCACATATCTTTTAATTTACAATTTGAAGGGGGGAAAAAAACTGTTGAAACTAACACTGACAATGATGTTTGACTGTTTTTAATCAACGTGTTATGATCGATTTCACAGTGCTGGTAAGTAGGCCTACGTTCTTTATCAGACACTTAAGAAGATCCTGAAATAATACCTTCTCCTCCAGCTCCTCGAATAGAGCTCCAAGATTCACTGATTGTGAGATTTTGTGTATGCAGCCATTTGCCCATCATTAAAAGTAGCCCCATTCCGACCTCAAGGAATAATGATGCTTGTTCATTTTTTTTCATTATCTGGCTTCATTCTCTGGCTTCTTTTGGCCCAGTGTCCCCCCATTTGATTATATTAGAGTCCAAGATCCCTCATGGGTACACAGAGGCCTATCAGTACAATGGGCATTCCGACCCTCTGGAAAACCGTGTTAAAAATTCTGTCTTTTCTATCCCTCTCTTTCTTTCTGCCTTGTTCCTTTTCTTCTGGTCACCTCCGCCTTGTCAGGGGCTTATTGGCAGCGCAATACATTTTTGCTCACAGTTATGGTAAACATCAGTAGGCCCAGCTGCTGTTTGAGTGTCGAAGAAGACGAGTCCCAGCAGAAATATCCATTTAGGAACTATATCAACCAACCACTGCTGGCAATAATATAAATGTAATAATATAATCAAGCAGCTCTCCAGGCTGGCTGACCCCAAGTTGTTGTTGCTGCGGTAGATTACCTCCCAGAGATTGACCCCCAAGGAGGTTTGAGCCAAGGTCATTTATTTTGAGTCAAGCATTTCAACTAAAACATCTTGAGGTTTCGACCACGCCCTCTGGTTAGCGTGGGATGTCGTCTGTGTGTGTGTTTGATTATGTTGGTTGTCCATTGTGTGTTGTGTGTGTGTGTGTGTGTGTGTGTTGTCTCCTCTCAACTTTTAATCTATTTGATTTATTTAATCATAATCAGTGTATCTGTCTTGACATTTTTGTTCGGGTCAGTTAGGGATTTTGCATTAAATGCTGCATACATATATATCTCTTTTGTCTAAATGATTATCAATGTATCTAGTGGAGATTAGGCTATGGGTTTGTTCAATGTTTTTTTGTTTTTGGTTTGGTTCAATGTATACTTATCTCCTTTTTCTTAAAAATCATAGGTTGAACTTTTATTGTTGGTCATGATGGTTTTGCTTTCTTTTGTTGTTGGCTTTTTTTTTTTTTGGGGGGGGGGGATGTTTGTTGTTTTTTGGGAAGGGGGATTGCTATTCCCTAATCAGGGCAAGGTCCGGATGAAAAAAAGTATGTGAATGCTTACTCTGTTACCCTTGGAAAATAAAGATTATTCATTCATTCATTCATTCATTCATTCATTCCTCTCTCTCTCTCTCTCCCTCTCTCTCTCTCTCTCTCTCTCTCTCCTCTCCTCTCTCTCTCTCTCTCTCTCTCTCTCTCTGTCTTCGTCTCTGTCTCTCTCTCTTCTCTTCTGTCTGTCTGTCTGTCTGTCTGTCTGTCTCTCTCTCTCTCTCTGTCTGTCTTCTGTCTGTCTGTCTGTCTCTCTCTCTCTCTTCTCTCTCTCTTCTCTCTCTCTCTCTCTCCTTCGTCTCTTCTGTCTCTCTCTCTCTTCTTCTTCTTCTCTCTCTCTCCTCTCTCTCTCTCTCTCTCTCTCATCTGCTTCTCTCTCAGTATCAACATCTCGTCATCTCAGCTCCATCTCTTTCTCTTCATTAACTCTTCTTCAATTATGTGTTCTTGGCGAGTGGAGTGAAAATCTTAGATCGTGCAAGCAACCAGATCTTCTAATTAAGCTATTTAAATTTCTTTGGACAAAGAAAATTAGTGACAAGACAACCGACCTGCAATAAAACGAAGACAAGGTACAGAGAAAGACAAGCCGACTCATACGCTAGGAACAGACTTGGAAAGAACACGAACCAATCAGAGCCACGAGGGCTGCTGCCACGCTTGATCCGGTGTCACGTCATTGGTCACAGCTGGTGTGATCGTTTGACCAATCAGAGGTCGCAGCTGGTTTGTTGTATGCATTGTATTGTATTGTATTGTATTGTATACTGTACTGTACTGTACTGTGTATTACTTTCAGTTCCGACAGATTTCTTACATGAGATTCAGACTGCTATCCCTAAGAAGAGCCATCCCACAAGAGAAGCGCCACTTTTTTCTCTTTTTTTTTCTTCTAATTTTCTGTCTGCGTATTAATTTTTTCTTATGAGAGTGGCCTTTTCTGACAGAATGTTGCCAGGGACAACTCTCTTGGTGCCATGGATTCTTTTACGTGTACTGAAGTGTTGCTGGTCATCTATCGCTCAACAGCTGTTACTTCAGTCTTTATCTGATTATCCTAAAAGACTGAGCCATGAGCTAGATTAGCACCCGCAGACCACGATACGTGTGAAGCAGATAAGGGGGGGAGGGGGGGGGGGTCGTAACCTCAAACAGGCATCGACTTTGTTGTTGTGATGATTGGCTTATTTACATTCCAGCGGATATTTCCGATTAAGGCAATCGGGGAATCGAATGTACATTTCTCGCTTTATGATCAGGGGCGTTACCCCTAGACCTAGACAGCCAACCCATCCTTCAATCGTTTAACCAATCACCACTCATCATTACCTTGTCTTGCGGTTAGTTCAGTTCACTTCGCTTCAGGTTTTCTGTGGCTATGCCTACATCACCGGTGCAGACCATTCAATTTAACCCGATAGAAGTTTCACTTGTGGTTAATTGGCTAAACGATATGCATGCAAAGTCTTCCACTTAACCTTCAGTGTGTGTGTGTGTGTGTGTGTGTGTGTTGTGTGTGTGTGTGTGTGTGTGTGTGTCGTGTGTGTGTGTGTGTGTAGTCAAGTACAGCCCTTTCAAAAAAATTATCCAGAAGCCTTGTTTACCTTGAATAAGTTTTGCAATTGCTTTTATCCATCAACCATCTTTCTAGGGGGAGAAAATACTAATATTTAACTACAACATCATTGCCACAACCCATAACAATAAAATATACCCAATAAGAAATAAAACCAAAAAACAATACTCTGCAAAACGTTCTCTCTCTCTCTCTCTCTCTCTCTCTCTCTCTCTCTCTCTCTCTCTCTCTCTCTCTCTCTCTCTCCTCTCTCTCTCTCTCTCTCTCTCTCTCTCTCACACACACACACACACACACATATATATATTATTATTATTATTATTATTATTATTATTATTATTATTATTATTATTATTATTATTATTATTATTATGTATGTATGTATGTATGTATGTATGTATGTATGTATGTATGTATGTATGTATGTATGTATGTATGTATACTCACGCCGCGCATATGTGCGCACATTTATTTCTTCAGAAATTAAAAACACAACAAAAGCAAAATCATAAAATTTCAAACAAACAAATTAGTCTACATCAGGTTACAAAATTACCCATTCTTTCGAGGTCATACAATGTGTGTGTGTGTGTGTGTGTGTGTGTGTGTGTGTGTGTGTGTGTGTGTGTGTGTGTGTTGCGTGTGTGTGTGTGTCGTGTTGCGCGCGTGTGCGTGTGTGCGTGGGGGTGCGTGTGCGTGCGTGTGTGTGTGTGTGTGTGCGTGCGTGTGTGTGTGTGTATGTGTGTGTGCAGCATAAAATCGGCTTGGCATTAAATGTGTGGAGTTTATCATCGTTGATTAATCTTTTTTGCATTGTATTAACCTTTAACCATACAATCATCGCTCCGCACACTGAGGTACCCTAAAACGTATAATAAACACAGCCCCAGTGGCATAGGTTAATTATTGCCCGGCCAACTTCATTTGTTGAATATTCATTCCGTCTGATAACACGGGTAGTACAAGTGCACAATGGTAAAAGAGGGACATAATTATGGAAGTTGTATTTTATCTTGTCCTGGTAGGTCAAACCGGTTCAGTCTAGTTTGTTGTAAAGATCAGTACACGATTCTGTGATGAGTCAGGTATAATATGTTGTTGTGTGTGTGTGTGTGGAGAGAGAGAGAGAGAGAGAGAGAGAGAGAGAGGGGGGGGGGGGGATAGTGGCTGAGACAATGATATTCAGATTCATGCCTCTTGGTTTATGTACTAAACTTCACACTATGATTTATAGATATGACTGGTCGTTAAAACTCTAGCCCTCCACTTGAGACAGGCACTAAAGTCGTGTACTGAACCTGGTGGCAGGTTGAAAGGAGGCTACACTGCAGGTGGATATTCTACTTCATGCAGCCTTCCTTTGATAAGCCCTGAGTTGAAGTTTGACAAAGTCTTGACTATGTCAAAGGCTAGAAGTACTGTTGGGGCATATTTCGCATCATAAATAAATGAAATAAACAAATAAGAAGATGCATATATGAATAAACAAGTCATAAAGTGAACAGGTGTATAAAAATAGCATTGGAGAGTTTTTCTGTGCAATATTATTAGTTCTTCTATCTGCATTAATTAACCTATTTACTAGAACCTCGGTTCATTGTCTCGCAAAAAGACTAGCACCCAGACCCCATCTCACTGTCATTGAAGTAGAGGGAGAACTTGAGTCCAGCTTTGGATGGGATTAAAACTTCGGACTTCTTGCTTGCCCTGTGTGTGTGTGTGTGTGTGTGTGTGTGTGTGTGTGTGTGTGTGTGTGTGTGTGTGGTGTGTGTGTGTGTGTGTGTGTGCCCTGTGTGTGTGTGTGTGTGTGTGTGTGTGTGTGTGTGTGTGTGTGTGTGTGTGTGTGTGTGTGTGTGTGTGTGTGTGTGTGTGTGTGTTGTGTGTCTGTGTGTTGTGTGTGTGTGTGTGTGTGTGTGTGTGTGTGTGTGTCTGTCTGTTGTCTGTGTCTGTTGTCTGTGTGTGTCTGTGTGTCTTGTTGTCTGTGTTTCTGCTCGCTGTGCTTGCTTGCTTGCTTGCTTGTGTGTGTTTGCTTGCTTTCTCGCTTGCTTGCTGGCTTGTTTGTAAACAGGTGGTTTTCTCCACACGAGACTGCTACCAAACCACAAACTCCATTTCCAACACTGCAACAGCTTACAATCTTGAGTTGGAACATTATCTGTAACGTTCGCGCAGGTAGGTGTAGGCTACACACAGCAGTAAGAACAGGATCTGCACAGGTAGGTTCTGTGTAGCCTATATCATTATCGTGAAGTTGAGGACACCTGTTTCTTAACATAACCGGATGTAGGACTTGGATACTAACACATTCCCTTGTAAAAAGGAAACAGGATTTAAAGAGGATCGGTGATCTAAAGGAAACACATTTGCCTAGAAACAAAGTGAAAAATCCGGGTTCCAATGTGTGGTGGTTCGATCCCCGTTTATACCCGAAACTTTTCCTCCATCCCCTAGACCGTGTGTGGTGGTCTGAGTGCTAGTATTTCGGATGAGACTCTAAACCGAGTCTCCCGTGCTTAACACGCATTTAGCGCAAGTGAAAGAACCCACGGCAACAAAAGAGCTGTCCCTGGCAAAATTCTATAGAAAATAGCCACTCTGATAGGGAAATAAATACATAATGCAGCCAGAAAAAGAAATCAATGGGTGGTGCTGCCGTGACGCGCTCTCCCTAGGAGAGCAGCCCGAATTTCACGCAGAAACCTCTCCTGTGTCCTTAAAGTGGTTTACAATACAATACAATACAATACAATACAATACAATTATGATACTATACAATAAATTGGTTGACCAGAGATGCCTACATGCTATTATTTTGGAGTATAGGGATACAACCCTGATGTACCGTTTTTGTGTCATTTTCCCCTCTCCAGACCTCGAATGCCGTGCAGCGCTTGTATGACTGTGGACTTTTGAAGTCATGGACAAGCTCATGTTGTTTGTTGCTGGGCTTGCTCTAGCATTACACTCTAGAGATCATCGAGAATGTGTGCTGTGACACTCCTGATGTCTGAGAATCAATATTAGAACGCACGCGCGCGCGCACACACACACACACACACACACACACACACACACACACACACACACACACACACACACACACACACACACACACACACAAATACACACACACACGCACACACGCACGCACGCACGCATGCACGCACACACTGAATGAGAATGTTTCGTGTATGGCTGTTTCGTGTATGGCTGTATAGCCTACCTCGCCATCCCCCATGGGGCCTGTCAGTGTAAATAACAGACCCACTTTCTGGAAATTCTGTGCTTAGATGTCCCTCTTTTTTCATCCCTCTCTTTGTTTCTGTCACGTTCCCTTTTCTTCCTGTCCCCTTTTAATTGTCTATTTTCTGCCTTTTTGGTCCGTACTCCTGCCTTTTCTCTTCCAGAAAGACTTAAAAGGTAACAATTCTCTCCTATGTCGAAGTCGGATGCGCTGGACACGCATTTTCGCTCATATGACAGACAACAGAAGTTGTTGTCTGAGTGTTCCAACGACAAAGGAGAAATACTTTGCCATTATGTCATTAGCAAATCTATGTTTCAAACAAGTCAGGTTTACTGTTGTAACTAATCTGATAAGAATCACATGGAAAATCGGATTAACGTTGCAAGTAGGTTTACACGGACTGGGTAGGTAGTGAACTTTGACCGGGTTGGTACTAAGCTAAAAATGTGCAGTAGGTTTTATTCTTACTGTTGAGCGTTCCCCAGCTTAATACTTTGGAGATGGTCCAAAAATTATATGCAGTCTATCTTTGTCATCACACCTGGGAATCCCTGTGAGACTGTTAAGGACACACACTAAATGAGAATTTTGCTTGTACAGCTGTTTTTCATATAGCTTACTGCGCCGTATAGGTAGCCATACCACAACTTCGGAGGATTTTTTTTCTACCCTTGAATGGAGACTACAAGTTGTAAGGCTTGGAGCTTGTCAGGGCTGAAGCTACTCTCAACGTTTCAAACCATAACCACATGGAATGCAGGCCTTGGCACTTGGGGTATAGCCTATCAATAACTAAGAATTGCAATTTTCCTATAATTTTTTTCCTCATTGCGTCAATGTGTTCTAATTATTAGACACTGCTTTCAATTGCCTGAGCACGACATAACCTCTGATTACGCTGAAACTCTGTGTCATGCATTGTGTGGTTCAAATGTGTTGTTTATCTCAAAAATAAAATTCACTTTCAAATAACGGAGAAAGCTTGCGTTGCCTGGACCTATGCTTAGGTTTTAGCCATCAGGTTTCCCATGGGAAAAAGCACCCCCCCCCCCCCTCAACTCAGTAACTGGCCCTTCTATGGAAAGAGGGATAATGACTGTGCTGACCTGTGACTGAGCAGTTGCTTTTATTGATCGTAGACTAGGACACCGGCAATGGCTTCTTTCTAAAGGTCGTGTGGCTATTATTTCAAGGGCCACGGTTACACGCTATATTTAAAATCCCTTGATGCAGACTATCTCTACAACAGCGCACTAGCTTCATAGCCTATGTGCTGGTTATGCCATGCGCGTTCTATCTATTTTTGTGCCCTCCACACCCCTCCACAAGCATGCTTCTGGAGACTCCTTGGCATCTCCTACAGATAGCCTACCACATAAGCAACCAAGAGGTGCGTAAAAGAATCCAGCAAACCATTGGTCCCCACAAAAATCTTCTATAAATCGTAAAGAAGCGTAAACTTAAATGGTACGAGTATGTCACAAGATCGAAAGGACTTGCAAAAACAATACTGCAAGGCACTGTCCAGGGAGGAAGAAAAAGAGGCAGACCAAGGAAGAGATGGGAGGACAACATCAGCGAATGGACAGGCCTAGAACTCGAAATAATTTGGAGAAAGGCAGAACAGAGAGAGGAATGGAGGGAACTGGTTGTCAAGTCTTCAGGGGTGCCTCCACGGTCGCCAGACTAAGGGATAGATAGATAGATAGATAGATAGATAGATAGATAGATAGATAGATAGATAGATAGATAGATAGATAGATACCCCCCCCCCCCCCATAGCCGGGCAAGATAGCCTGATGGTTAGAACGTTGTGCTCACGATGTGACGGCCTAGGTTCGAGCCATAGCTGAGGCGGCCATTCGTGGGGATATTTTCCCCTGGGGTTAACATCAGCGCTGACTCCGCTCCCCCAAAAGTCCTTCGATGGGACTATAAACCTACGTCATGTGTGCGAACACACACAGAGCATCTTGCATAAAAAAAACACACGTTAAAACCTGTTCAGCTTTTGGGGAGAGTAGGCTATATGTGCCAGTGGAGACGGATAACAAAAATTACAAAACCAGTGCACACTGTTGTCATGTTTAGACACTATCCCGAAGTGAGCATGTAGCTACTTTAATGGTGGGTTAAAAACAGTCGCATTTTATGCAAACCTTGATGAACCTTAATGCACTAGCCGAAGAACGACACAAGACCAAGAGACAGACAGACGGGAAAGTCTGACAGACAAACGGAGACAAACAGACGGACAGACAGACAGACAGAAGAAGAAGACGAAGGAAAAGAACGAGAATGGGATAGAATCATAAACGGACAGTAATGTCTCCATGATATACATAGCAATTTATCATTATAACTATTATCACCATTATTCTTAATTCAACTAGCACACTTCCCCACAGCCGTGCACGTACAAGGAACGAAAGGGTTATAGTTTCTGACACACCATCTGCAACCACGATGTGTTAGATTAGCTTGAAACGGTCCATTCCACTAAGCAACACACACACACACACACACACACACACACACACACACACACACACACACACACACACAGAGGCAGATCAACACACACACACACACACACACACACACACACACACACACACACACACACAGAGGCAGATCAAAACACACCACACACACACACACACACAGAGGGCAGATCAAAACACACACACACACACACACACACACACACACACACACACACACACACACACACACACACACACAACAGAGGGCAGATCAAAACACACACACACACACACACACACACACACACACACACACACACACACACACACACACAGAGGCAGATCAAACACACACACACACACACACACACACACACACACAACACACACACACACACACACACACACACACACACCATTACTTTTGTCTTATCTCTGGCTGAGCCGACTGCGTGGGCCACTGATCTGGCACTGAACCAACTTGTAGAAACTTGTAAGCAGTACATGTAGCATTATAGTTATGTGTGCACCCATAGTTTACATAATGTATAAGTTAATTCGCTGAACTGCAAACGGCCATGGGTGTGTGTAATAGGCTTTTGTGTATAATCCTGTGTGCAAACAAAACATCCCCTCTACATGTATATTTATGCGTGTTTTAGTTTGTTTCTTTGTTTCCTTATTTATATCTTATCTCTTCTTGTTCTTCTCCCCTGTTATGAGGGCCTAGGGCAAAGTAACCTGTAGCATGTCCATTCATCCTCAATAAACAGGATGTTCGAGTTGAGTTCTCTCTCTCTCTCTCTCTCTCTCATCGCAGGACATCTTGCGCACACGTTAAATCCTGTTCCGCTTTTTCGTAAGAATAGGCCATTGTGTGCCGGTAGGAACAGATGACAATATTTACACAACTTCATACACACGGGGACTGGATGAAAAAGAGCACATGAGTGCTTATTCTATTATCCTTGATATAAAAGAATACACACTCTCTCTCTCTCTCTCTCCTCCTCTCTCTCTCTCCTCTCCTCTCTCTCTCTCCTCTCTCTCTCTCTCTCTCTCTCTCCCTCTCTCTCTCTCTCTCTCTCTCGTATTCTGGCCTGCTCACAACATGAAACTTTCACTTGCACACGCCTGCGCGCACGCGTACACACACACGCACACGCACACGCACACACACACACACACACACACACACACACACACACACACACAACCATCACAAGATCATTGAAGAGACATAAAAATAAAATCGAACACACACACACACACACACACACACACACACACACACACACACACACAACACACACACACACACAAACACACACACACACACGTGCACACTAACGCGCGCACACACACACACACACACACACACACACACACACACACACACACACACACACACACACACAACAACACA
>CM060324.1:16716978-16721978 GCA_030674155.1 Stramonita haemastoma | reverse complement strand
ACACATTACAAACTAAACGTGTATATTCAAGAGAGAGAGAGAGAGAGAGAGAGAGAGAGAGAGAGAGAGAGAGAGAGAGAGAGAGAGAGAGAGAGAGAGAGAGAGAGAGAGATGAACTTTGAACTCTGTCCCACATCACTGTAGTCCATTCTATTTTGGGGTTTTAACTGGGACACCTAGGAACCGTTTGTATGCCATCATATGAACTTGTTCCACGTGGTGTAATTTTGATAACCCCTATAATTATTTCAGACGAACAGAGGAACATAGGCTGCATTTTTGCATCAAAAATCTTAAAGAAAGTATTTGCAGTCATTTCTTTATACTTTTGGAGAGTTCTGTTAAATTTCACAACTGCTTTCTTACCCTTGGTTACGAAGTCCTTAGTGCCTCTCTTCATACTAAGCATTGTTGTAAACTGAAAACCTAAATAACAATAACTGTAAACTACATCTAACTTTTTATCATTGAAATACCATTGCTCATGTCGACCTAAATATCCCCCCTTTCTGAAGACCAGTATTTTTGTTTTGTCAGTGTTTACATTTAAGAGAGAGAGAGAGAGAGAGAGAGAGAGAGAGAGAGAGAGAGAGAGAGAGAGAGAGAGAGAGAGAGAGAGAGAGAGAGAGAGAGAGAGAGAGAGAGAGAGAGCCCATTTGGGGACTTTAATTTTAGTATCATCGGAAGACTTTCAGAAGAGTGGAGTCGATAAGGTGTTCTCATGGAGACTTGAACCTGGCCATCAGATCGTGAGCTCAGAGCCCTAACCACTAGGCTAATCCGCTCCCCCCCCCCCCCCTCCCCCCCCCCCCCCCCCCCCCCCCCTTCCCCCTCTAAAACATCCAACTAGACATGTTTTTTTTCCATTTTCTGCACTGGCAGTGGTTGTGTCAATTGACAGTACTGGGAACAGAAACAACGCCCTTTGAGTGGAAAAACCCGTATATAGTGTAGAGCAGTACATTACAGCAAGACTTACGCTGTGGCATATGTAACAATAGCTCTCTCCCCTCTCTCTCTCTCTCCCCTCCCTCTCCTCTCTCTCTCTCTCTCTCCCTCTCTTCTCTCCCCTCTCTCCTCCTCCTCTCTCTCCTCTCTCCCCCCTCCTCTCTCTCTTCTCCCCCCGGGGGGGACGGAATAGCCTAGTGGTCAGAACATTGCGCTGGCAATTTGCGACCCGGGGTTTTCAGTCCGGTCGGGGAAAAATTTGTTTCCTGGAGTTAACATCAGGCGACTCACTCTCCCCAAAGTTCCTTGGGAAATGAAATTTAAACGGGGGGCCCCGTGTGCGACGCATCACAACATCTTCGCAAACTTAAATCCTGTTCCCTTTTGTAAGAGAGGCCATCGTGTGCTGGGGGAAAGAGACAATATTTACAAACTGCGTACACACGGGGACCGGATGAAAAAAAGCACAAGCTTATTCTTTTCCTCGATATAAAAGAATAATGAAAAATAAAATCTCTCTAAGGGGGGTACAGATAGCCTATGGTAAAAAACATTGCGCGGCAATTTGACGACCCGGGTTCGAGTCCGGTCGAGGAGTTTTTCCCCCGGGAGTTAACATCAGTGGGGACGCACTCTCTCCAAAAGTCCTTCGGATGAGATTTAACCGAGGTCCCGGTGCGAACTCCCGCAGAACATTTTTGGGGCACACGTTGAATCCTGTTCCGCTTTTCGTAAGATAGGCCATCGGGTGCCGGGAGAACAGATGACCATTTACAAAACTGCATACACACGGGGACTGGACGAAAAAAGCACAAGAGTCCTTATTCCAAATTTTCCCGATATAAAAGAAAAAAATCAAATCTCTCTCTTTTCTTCTCCTCTCTCTCTGTCCTGTCTCTGTCTGTCTGTCTGTCTCAAAAAATGTGTTTGTTATTCTTTGAAATGTTATCTATTTGTTTTTTTATTTCGAGGATAATAGAGAAGCACTCCCTGTACTCGTGTGGGGTGTGGGTGTTTGTGTGTGGTTTTGTTGTGGTGTTGTGTGGTGGTGTGTGGTGTTTGTGGTTGTGTGGTGTGTGTTGTGTGTGTGTGGTGTGTGGACTTGCAGTATGGTTGAACCAAAGCCAAGTGGCATATTATTATAAAACACTTGGGTGCCTCCGTAAATTGGTGTGTGTGTGTTGTGTGTTGTGTTTTGTGTTTTTGGGGGTGTGTGTGTGTGTGGGTGTGTGTGTGTGTGTGTGTGACTTGCGTATGGTTAAACAAAGCCAAGGGTATTATTAACCCACTTGGGTGCCTAGTATTAGCTGATTTTGTTTTGGTGTGTGTGTTGTGTGTGTGTGTGTGTGTGTGTGTGTGTGTGGGTGTGTGTGTGTGTGTTGTGTGTGTGTGTGGGTGTGTCCCTTTTTACCTACATTTAATCGCTACTTTAAAAGAAACGGTTGTGCATGGGCATTTGTTTTTATCATTTCTTATACTTGCCATTAAACTGAAACCACATTTTTCAAAGAGGCTTTGGTTTTCAGTGACAAATTTTTTTCTGTGTTCTCCTCTCTCTCTCCCTCTTCTCTCCTCCCTTTCCTTCCTCTCTCTCTTTTTCTCTTCTCCCCCCTCTACTTCCCTTTCTTTTCTCACACACATAAAACACAACACACACACCCCCCACACAAACACACACCCCAAAAAACCAAAACACAAAAAACCACACACACACAAAAACCCAAACAAAAAACCACAGGGTTGGGTTAAAAAAAAAAAAAAATACATTTTCCCATTCCCCAAGTAGCCTACCCCCCCGCACAAAAAAAATTTCCCCTTACCACCGAACAAAAAATTATTTCATTGGACTTGTGGTTTTTCAAATGGGGGATTTGGTGTAAGTGTGTAAGGACCAAAATTGGGGAAAATTTTTGGTGTCCTTTGTCCCGGTTTTTTCTAATTTTTTTTCTATCATGCAGATATGAGGTCAACCTCTGGCTTGTCAAAATTTTCCCCTTCTAACAAAAAACAGTTTTTAGTCATTTTTCCCCCCCCTCTTCCCCTCTCTCTCTCCCCTCTCTCTCTCCTCTCCTCTCTCTCTCTCTCTCTCTCATGAATTGTGCAATTTTTCCCCAACCGGGGTTTTGGGGGGTGTGTGTGTGTGTTTTTTTGGGGAAAAATAAAAAAAAAATTTAGGGGGTTTTAGAGCTCTCTCTCTCTCTCTCTCCTCTCTCCCCCAGAGAGAGAGAGAGAGAGGGGGGGAGAGAGAGGAAAAAAGAGAGAGAAAATCAGTGGGGTTTTAGAAGTAAGGCTAACCTCCATTTTCAGCAAACGTGGAGGCGGGGAAAAAAAAGGGGGTTTTTTTTCCGTTTTAAAAATGTCTCTTACAAAAAGGGCCAAATGATTATGGCTGTGTTTTTCCAAAATTTTTTTAAGGGGGACTTCTTGGGTCAAAAAAGGGCTGCCTTGGGTATTTTTTAACCCCCGGAAAAAATTTTTTTCCCCAAAAAAATCCCCTTTTTAAATTAAAAAAGGTGTGGGTTTTTTTTTTTTTCTTTTTTTTTGAATTTTTTTTTTGAATAGTAACAAGGGGGAAAATTATTCTGAGTGTTTTGAAAAACCCGAAGTTTTCGAAAAATGAAACCCCCCTGGGGGTTTATAGTTAAGGTTTTTTATTTGACTTTTTTTTTTTTTTTAAGCGTTTTCTTTTTAATTTTTCAAAAGAAAATGAAATTTTTAAAAAAATTAAAGATTGTAGAATGAAAGGCCCGGGGGGGAAAACCCAAAACACCAGCCTTTATTTTTCATGCGAAGTTTTTGAGGGAAATCTGAAACTAACACGAAAGTTTATTTCCCCGGGAAACTTATTGTTTTTTTCCTTGAATTTTAACAAATGTGAGGGGCCCCCCCCCCCCCCCTCCCCCCCACAATTAAATATAATTTTTTTGTTTTGTTTGTAAAGTATGTAAGTATGGGATGTAAAGTATTTTGTTGTATGTATGTAAAGTTAAAAAGGGGAAAAAAAAGTAAAAAAGTAAAGTAAATCCATTTCATGGTATTATGTTTTTGTATGTATGCATGCATGTATAAATGAAAAGGACACACTTTTAAACTTTAAAACAGAGGAAAACATGGGGGGGGCTCAAACCCAAAAACTTTAAAAAATTTTTAACAAACCGGAGAAAATACCAACAAAAGGGGTTTTTTAAAAACCAAAAACAGTTTTTTAAAACCCAAAAAACACAAGGGAAAGGGCACTAAAAAACAGGAGGGGTGAAAGTTTACTTTCTTTTCCTGTCATCATTTTTTCCCCCGTATTCTTTGTGACATTTCCCCCCTAAAAACTCTGCTTGATATCGAAAACCCGAGCCAAAAAGTTAACCCCTTTCCCCTTTCATGGGGGGCCCCCGGAAAAAGCCCCAAAATAGCCCCAAATTGAAAAGTATCCTCATCCCCCGGGTTGTGTGGTTGTGTGTGGTTGTGTGGTTGTTTTTTTGGGGTTGGGGGGGGGGGGGTTTTTGGGGTGCGTGCGTCGTGCGTGCCCTGCGTGCGGTTTCGTCGTGCGTGTGAGTGAGTGAGGAAAGAGTGAGTGGTGTGGTGTGTGGTGGTGTGTGTGTGGGTGTGTGTGTGTGAGTGTGTGTGGTGTGTTTGTGTGGTGTGTGTGTTACTTTGGGGTTTCCCCCTCCTTAGATCCTCGCAAAAAAATTGTTGGTTTTTTGTTTTGTTGTTGTTGTTGCGGCTCTCTAACCCTTTTCACCCTGGTGATAACCTTTAAAAAAGCGGGAGTCTCACTTTATCCCCATCAAAGGGAAAAACAAAAGGGACAAACTGGACCCCGAAGTGTCATTTTATGAACTGTTTTCCCAAATATCTCGCCATTCAGGCAAACCCACATCCCGAAATTTTGAGAAGGATCCAAAATGAAATATCTTAAAATACTTAGCCAATAGTCAGCCCGCCAGCCAGCCCGCCAGCCAGCCCCCGCCCCATGTCCCTTTTTTGTAAAATAAAAAAATCCCATAAACCCCCTGTTGTCTCTTGTTTGTTGTTTTAAATCAAAATTTTTCCCGGGG
>CM060324.1:16712698-16716878 GCA_030674155.1 Stramonita haemastoma | reverse complement strand
TGTGCAACAATAATCAAAATTATAGTAGTCGAGAGCTCTCTCTCTCTCTCTCTCTCTCTCTCTCGAGAGAGAGAGAGAGAGAGAGAGAGAGAGAGAGAGAGAGAGAGAGGAGATCAGTGCATACAGAAGTAAGGCTGACATCCTCCATAGCAGCAAACGTGGAGGCGAAAACAGAGGTTTATGTCCGTTTTACACTGTCTCTTACAAAGGCCGAAATGATTATGTGCTGATGTCTCAACGTATGTATGGTGCACTTCTTGGGTCAAGAGGTCTGCATTGTGTATTTAACCATCGGTAAATTTTGCCCAAAGCAATCCTTTTTCTTATTAAATGAGGTGTGGGTTTTTTTTTCTTATTGCTTGAATCTTTTTGTGAATATGTAACAAGTGAACACTTATTCTGAGTGTTTTGAACACTCGAAGTTACGAAACAATGAGCACCTGGGGTTGTAGTTAAGGTTTTTATTTGACTTTTTTTGTTTCTTTAAGCGTTTTCTTTAATTGACAGTGAAAATGATTTTGAAAATTATGATTGTAGAATGAAAGGCAGGGGCACCAACACACACTGCCTTGATTATCATGCTGAAGTATTGAGAATAGTCTGAAACTAACACGAAAGTATTATTTCGGAAGACTTATTGTCTTTCCTTGAATTGAACAGATGTGAGAGCCCGCCCCCCCCCCCCCCCCCTACCCCACACACATTATATATAATATGTATGTATGTATGTATGTATGTATGTATGTATGTATGTATGTATGTATGTATGTATGTATGTATGTATGTATGTATGTATATCCATACATGTATATATGTATGTATGTATGCATGCATGTATACATGAAAAGGACACACATTTTAACTTTAATACAGAGGATCATGGGGTCTCAACCAACAACTTGGATAATTATTATACAAACACGGAGAAAATATCCAACATATGTGTTCTAATACCAAAGACAGTTTTAATACCAAACACACAAGGAAGGACACTACACAGGAGTGTGAGAAGTTTACTTCTTGTCCTGTCATCATTATCCTCGTATTCTTTGTGACATTTTCCCCATAAAAACTCTGCTTGATATCGACACCAGAGCCAAGTGTTAACCTTTCCTTGCATGGGGCCGCGCACTAGCTAATGAATAGTATCCTCATCCCCGGCTTGTGTGTGTGTGTGTGTGTGTGTGTGTGTGTGTGTGTGTGTGTGTGCGTGCGTGCGTGCGTGCGTGCGTGCGTGCGTGCGTGCGTGTGAGTGAGTGAGTGAGTGAGTGAGTGTGTGTGTGTGTGTGTGTGTGTGTGTGTGTGTGTGTGTGTGTGTGGTGTGTGTGTGTGTGTGTGTTGTGTGTGTTTACTTTGGTTTCCTCCTCCTTAGATCCTCGCAAAAAGTTTGTTGTTGTTGTTATTGTTGTTGTTGTTGCGTGCTCTCTAACTTATCACCCTGGTGATAACCTAGAATTAGCGCAGTCTCACTCATCCCACTCAGGAAATACAATAGTACACACTGGACCAGAAGTGTGCATTTATGACTGTTTTCAAGTATCTCGCCATACAGGCACCCACAGTCTGATTCTGAGAAGGATCAAACGTGAAATATCTTACATACTTAGCCAACTAGTCAGCCAGCCAGCCAGCCAGCCAGTCCAGCCCAGCCTATGTCTTGTTGAAAATAAAAAATCCCATACCACCTGTTGTCTCTTGTTTGTTGTTTTAAATCAATTATTCCTGGTCTCAGCGTGATGTTGATTTTATTCCTGATGATATCACGTAAATATTTTCCAGAGGCAACATCTGTTTGTATATTGTTGTCAGTTTCTGCCCGTGTCGCACTTTTTCCCCCTAATAAAATAAAAAGGCTATGCTGGACAACAACAACAACAGAAACAACAACAACAACCCCACCCAACTTTGTGCTGAGCTCAACTTTTTTTTTCTCGATATTTTTGTTGCATAGTCCTACATGGAAACAGCTGGGAAAAAATACCCAGCTATCCTCTCTTTACCTCCTCTCCCTCCCTTCACAAAAGACAAAGAAATAAACAAAAAACAACGATCAAAGTGTTGATTTGTGCATGAAGTTTCACTGTGCTAGGTCGTGGTAAATGTCCCATGGTTGATCACCAACTTTGTTTCGGGACACATCAAGGTCTACTTCTCTTGAATGGCCTGCCTGATGGACGTTATAGCCGAGTGGTGAAGACTACTCGACTTCAATCTTCTCGGTCCATGAAGTCGTGGGTTCGAATCTCGGCATCGTCGAGTGAAATGAGGGTAGGGATTTTTATGATCTCATTAGTCCACTTCAAATGCAAACCTGCCAGTGCCTTCATTTTCTTCATGTAGCCTATATACACCCGCAGAAAAATCAATATGTGCGACAAAGATCTTGTAAGTCATGTCAGCGTTCGGTGGGTTACAGAAACATGAACATTCCCAGCATGAAACATGTACAATAGAATTAAGCTGTCTGGGTCTCAGCCGACAGTTACAAGCACAGGAGAAGCAAAACTACAAGTACAGGGGAAGACCAGGTAGGCCTACTACGCACCCCACCCGCTAAGGGAATGCAGAGAAGAGGAGTGGAACAGACTATGATTGTTTTTAGAAAATACAATGTGATTAATCTCCCCAACGACCTTACCTGTTTGATTATCACAACGCACCAAGGCAAAACCCGTATGTGTAGTTTTGTGAGGTTTTTTTTTTCTTCTTTCTTTCCTAGTCTAGAGATATGAAGTTCCCCAAGGGTGAGATTTTGAATATGCCACCGATTTCATCCACCATTAAGGCAGCTGCATTCCGACCTCACATGTGTGCGTACGGTAAAGTAAAGGTAAAGGTGTCCCATAACCTAGGTGGTCGTAGGGGAGCGAGGCATCGGAGATCTCAGCTTCTCTAGGGGCTAGCATATTGAGGGCGGCGCCCATCTCCTCTTCCTCGCTGCTTTACCTTCCCTGACCCTAAAGACGGCAGGTACCCATTTACAGCTGGATGAACTAGGAAGACTGTCCTGAAGCCAAAGTGTTCAAACGGTCACCCATCCAACTGGTAACCACGCTCGACGCTGCTTAACTTGACTAGGGGAAAGCGAGCGCTCTGACGTGCGGTTTGTTTTCTTTATTTTTCAAATTGTCATCCATTCCTACCGGCACGAAATGGCCTAGATCTACTCTTCAGAAAGGCGGAACGGATTTTTAACGTGTGTGCAAGATGTTATGCGTGTGGCCCCATACGTGGGCCTCCTGTTTATAATTATAGTCTCTTCCAAAGGATTCAGCGGAGTCAGTACTGATGTTAACTCCAGGGGAAATTTTCTGAAAACAGGCGCCTCCATGGTGGCTTGATCCTGGGCCGTTAGTCCTTCGGATGAGACTTTAAACCGAGGCCCCGTGTGCGAACGCACGCAGAACATCTTGCGCACACGTTAAATCCTGTTCCGCTTTTCGTAAGAGTAGGCCAGCGTGTGCCAGTGGGAACAGATGACATTTGCAAAACTGCATACACACGGGGACCGGATGTAAAAAAGCACAGGAGCGCTTATCCCATTATCCTCGATATAAAAGAATAAATAAAAGAATAATAAATAAAATTAGATCAGGAGCGCAAGGTTCTAACCACCAGGTTATCCTGTACCCGTACAGGTTCAAATCTCCTTGTCCTACCTAAGTTACGTTTCTGTCATCCTCCCACCGGCCATAGCTAACCTACTCTTCTACTAAAAAAAAAAAAAAAAAAAAAAAAAAGAAGCGGTCAGTGCTTTATCATGTGTTCAAAATGGTTTGCAAGTAATTGCACACAGGATGTCATCTGAAAGACTTTCAGAGCGTTGACTCAGTACAATGTTAACTCCAGGGTCAAAGAAAACAACAAACAAATCTCCACGAATGGATATCAAAGTGGAGATTTGAACCCGTACCCTCAGTAAAAGTCAGGCCATGATGCTCTAACTACCAGGCCATTTTCCACCTCTGACTCCAAAAGTTTACTATAAGAAATGCCCAGCGGGACATTGGGCTCCCCAAAGTCTGCCAAATGTCACCAGTCACTGTGCAAACACTGGTGCATCCTGGGTGAGTAAAACAGGATGTGACTAAGTGATTTTCTGCTTGTCTGTCTGTCTGTCTGTCTGTCTCTGTCTGTCTGTCTGTCTGTCTGTCTGTCTGTCTGTCTGTCTCTCTCTCTC
>CM060324.1:16682698-16707698 GCA_030674155.1 Stramonita haemastoma | reverse complement strand
TTTATTACTAGATTTTCCCGGCCTTCAGGGGACGGGATAGCCCAATGGTCAGAACATGCGCTCGCAATTTGACTACCCCAGTTCGATTCCCGTCGGAGGGGATTTTTCCCTGAAGTTAACATCAGTGCCGACTCCACTCTCCCCAAAAGTCTTTCGGATAAGATTGGCCCGTGTGCGAACGCACGCAGATAATTTTGTGCACACGTTAAATCCAGCTCCGCTTTTCGTTAGAGTAGGCCATCCTGTGCCGGTGGGAACAGATATTTACAAAACTGCTTACACTCTGGACTGGATGAAAAAAAAAAGCACACGAGTTCTTATTCCATTATCATCGATACAAAAGAATCGAATACTAGGAATCGATGGGACACTGAACTGAATTCCTCGGAGTTCATAACCACGAAGCAATTCCGCTCCAAGTCATCCTCTCCCTCCAGAATAAAAATCTATCCCCCCCCCCCCCCCCTGCCTTTTAGCCATACAAAAAAAAGCATTCAGACAGTAGCCTACTATACTGTGTTATTTGCCTTTCATATAGGCCTATCAACCGGTGCAAAGTTGTATGGCAATTTCTTGTTCAGTACACAGTTGAACATTTTCTTTCAGTTCAGTGACAAGCATTACACTTAGGGTCTTCTCCCCCTCCTCAATTTGGGTACAGATATATACAGTGGAAGGCAGCAGGGGTTTGGATTAGAAATCATTCCGCTAATCTTAGATTGTCAAAATGAAAACAAAATGAAAGAGGGGGGGGGGGGGGGGGGGGGGGCTTGGAAACCGAGGTATGTGGGATGAAGTTTTTTTTTTTGTTGTTTTTTTTTTGGGGGGGGGATGTTCCTCACCTAGAACTCGGAGGTTTACAAATTGTCAGAATATGCATTATATGCCACCGTTTTCACCACATTCCGACTTCGGAGATGGATGTTATGCAGCTTGTTTCTTTTGGTTAGTGCCAAAGTCAAAGCTATGCACCCTCCGTACTTTTCCATTTTTTTCCGAAAAAAACCCACACACGCACTAAAATACAGACATGAGTTCGTGTGTCAAAATATGATTTTTGTCAACAAAAACAATCCGAAAATCGAAACTTGTTTTCTAGCCCACCGTTTTCTCAGAGACCAGACTAGTCTCCCCTTAGACCTACAACATTGTGAATGCGCATGCGCCGTAACCTTTGACGTTACTACTTTCACAACAAACGTGGTGGTGATTTCGCGGAAAAAACAAGCGAAGAAAGATGTGGATCAGTGAGCCATTCTTGGGTGAGATGAGGTGAAGTCGCAAATATAAATACACTAGGCCTAGGCTAACGGTAAGATTTACCCTAGCCTGAGCTATGTGTAGCGACCCTGAAACTTGCTGTGCTCTCTGCAAGTGGTGTGAAAAACGTTCGAAAGTAATTTTGTATAGCACCCCTAAGTTATACTATTGTCTAAAAGCGCTGGTCTCATGACAAAATTATGAAAGAGCAATCCTTTCGCCTGTTAACAATGAATTAAATTCGCTTTGAAGTGATATTGGCATCGAATAAATTTGCTGCTGGACAGCGTAAGCGCGCAAAGGTTTTGTGAATACACATTATTTGTTGATGAGTTAAGAACTTGTATGATTTTTAATCTGCTTACAGTGCTCTTGAATGGCATACACATAGTGACATACACATGCATGCTCGAAGGCTCACAAGCATGCACGCACCCACCCACACGTCTGCATGTAAAAGCAAAGTACACAATTTAAACTCACTGAATGACAATTTGTTTACAGGTCGGAACATCCCTTAATGAGATGCAGTGTCCACCACGAAGTATGAACTGGTTTCAGCTGACCTTCCCGTGCTGCTGTACATCCAGAGGAAATATCAATGTCGTCTGCCAGCATCCCCCATGACAAGTGAGTATGCTAGGTAAAAAAAAAAAAAAAATGATTAGTGCAGTTTGTAGCATTTCTGTCAACTTGTAATGGAATCAAAGTAGTTCAGTAGTAGATTTGTAGTTTTCATTTGACTGGTTTCCTGTTGCCTTCAATTTTGAACGAACCATTGTGGCAGGATTCTGTAGTACTACTTAGTTAATGCATCAGATCCATTTGAGAAGATGCAAAGAGGGAAATTGCTTTATGGCTTGGCTTACAGAACATGAAAAATAAAAAAATAAATTTTTAACCGTGAAAAATGTCCAAATCGTGAGTGGTGGTCTGGGAGCAAGCTTAATCTTTCAGATGAGACAATGAACTTGGTGTCCTACATGCACATGTAGCATATATATATTATATAATATATTTTTAAAAAATTAAGTGTGTGTGTCCCCAGATAACAAGATTTATCTTTGGCTAAATTCTGTAGACAAGAAAAGCTGCTCATACAGAAACAAATCACAGACTGAAACTTTTTTTTTTATTTAATAGAGTGGTGGTACTCTTGCAGTGATGTGCTCATCCTGGGAAGAACAGCCTGAATTTTACTGAAAAATCTACCATGATTGAAAAATTGGTATATATAAAATCATAAAATGGGATTATTATGCCTATCGTGCACACCCTCTTCCTCCAAACACACACACACACACACATCACACACACATCACACACACACACACACACACACACACACACACACACACACACACACACAACACACGTGACACACACACAGATGGGAGTAGACAGGCGGTGCTATAAAAACTGAAGTAGATTATGCAGTGCTAATCACTGATCAATTAAAGTGTTTACAGAACTAACGAAAGTTTGTATGTTCACAGGATGACATGGCAAAATCCTGAATGACGGCCAACAACATCTTAAGCTGCGAGGTTGATATAATTATGCCCCCTCCCTGAAAATATCCCACACTGACCAGTGCCCCTGTGGCACAGGCCCTCAACCCCCCCCAATATTCTACAATCCTCCGTCTACACCCAACACAAGACGTCGCCCAGCCCAGTAGAGCTCCATGAAAAACTGACTGAAGACTTTGCCATCCAGACCAGACTAAAATTTCAGCTTGGCCATGGAACACAGAAGTAATGCCACATCAACCATCTAATTGTGAGTATAATTTTTTTTTTAAAGACACTCAATGCACACACTCAATGCTTCAATACGTCTCGTTTAAGTAGGCATGTTTGCAGGCAGGCCTGTGGACACAAATATTATATACACTGGCATGCACGTGCACACGCATGCATAAGAATCTTGCCTTTGCAAATGCATATTTATTTGACTTGCTTCTTTCCATGTAGTTTTCAAGCAGATGATCATCGGTGATTGAACTCCCAAAATACATGCAGGTAGTTTTATCACTGTATACATGTAGTGGAGCACTCCCAAAAGGCTTTGCCTTGTGTGCTCGAAGTTACACACACAGTGGAAAATCAGGGCATCAGAGGAAACGATTTGATCTGTTTTAGTGACAAATTTACCTAAACTTCAGCGCATTGAACAATTTTTTACCATTTGTGATTTTTTGTGTCCAGTGATAGCCACTACGAATTCTGCAGGAAAAAACACTTATAATATGGGCACATTACAAAAAAAAACACCCAAAACCCCAATAGGTCGTTTTGCGCTTGTGGTGTCTGACCATTCTCCCTTATTTTATTTATTTATAAATAATATTTAATTTTTTAAAAAATTTTTTTTTAAATACCACACCTCTCTCTCTCTCTCTCTCTCTCTTCTCTCTCTCTCTCTCTCTCTCTCTCTCTCTCTCTCTCTCTCTCTCTCTCTCTCTCTGACATTGATATGCTTATGTGTGACTATTTGTTGCAAGCTTGCAACCGTGGTGATGTTGTATTAGTATTAATTATTATTATGTTGCATATTATTTTTTATGTTATGTTGTATGTATGTATGTATGTATGTATGTATGTATGTATGTCTGTGTGTGTGTGTGTGTGTGTGTGTGTGTGTGTGTGGTGTGTGTGTGTGTGTGTGTGTGTGTGACCTACGTGTAGGAGTGAGTTTTACGTGTATTATTATCATACTATTATCACTATTGTTGATATTATTCTTATTGTCATCATTATAATCATTGTATTATCTTTAGTTCCTTCTGAGTTCATTTTTTGTTATGAGTTGTAACAATGTTGTAGCTAAGTATTTTTGGGTGGACTTTTCTTGGTTGCTAAGTTGTTTATTTCATTATGTTTCTTTGGTTGCTCTTTATCTATTAACGCTTCTCTTTTCTTTTATAATCAAAATCATTTTATTGTGGCTTCTGATTTTCGTCTTCTGAAAGTGTGCATTTTTATTATCTTATCATGTATAATGTCCTTATTCCTTTATGTTGTTTGGTACTGCATATAGTTTTACTGTTTAGTATCTTTTTATCTTGATGTTTTCCCTGAAAAGGGCGGGGACTGGATGTAAAAAGCACATGAGTGCTTATCTATTATCCTCGAATAAAAGAATTTTGCCTTGCCTTGCCTTGCCTTGCCTTGCCTTGTCTCTCTCTCTCTCTCTCTGACACACATGCATACATAAACATGCACAATTTTCTGTACACATGCACACTCTTCATTTTATTAGACAATACCATATATTATTACAGTGCCATACATTACACTTTTTATGTTATGTTTTCAGTGCCTGATATTTCCCAGCAATTTTGGACCCTGACTACAGATTGCTGCTATGAGACACATGATGATAATTCACCTGGTTAGGCCCTTGTTATTAAAGGATTAAGGAGTATAAAGGAATTTTCAACAAAACCCATTCGGTTTTGTTTTCGTTGAATCCGAGATCTCGGTTTCAGAAAGGAAAGTTTCAGCTGTAGTTTCCAGGTTCTGGTACAGGCCTGAAACGAGAGTGTGGTAAAATGTTATGATCCATTTGCAAGGAAGGTGTGTGACCTGCCAGTTCTAAAATACCGATTTCAGGGGAAAATAGAGCAGTGAGCAGTCGCAGAAAATTCTGTTTGACATCGGATTGTTATGAGTTAGAGATGCTTTGAGCTCCTAGCTGCTGCCTTGTACAGTCGGTTTGTAGGCAGTAAAGAAAAACTTGTAAAATGCTCGCAGAAAGGGACACAGGTCCACCTTTTAATTCCGTCTGCTCTAACAACTTTGCCCCTGGAGTTTTACGTTTTTATGCGATTACCTCATTACTTGCCTTTGTATGATCACTGGACACCAAACTTGATTGCACCAGACTCCTCACTAAAAGTATGAAATAAAATTTAATAATAAATGAGAAAGATAAATAAAGAAACTCCTAACCCCTCAAAAAAAAAATAGGACAAAAATGATTTTAAAAATTTAAATTTTAAACTAAACTAAGCAAACTAAACAAAATAAAAACAAAACAAAATAATAAACCAAAATAAATGAACAAACCAAAATAGAGTAGAATATAAAAATAAAATGAAAATCAAAATAAAATAAAACCAAACCACAATAAAATGAAACAAACAAAAAGGGGGTTAGAGAGTACTTGAGGAGTGCAATTCTGGTGTCATTAATTTGGTGTCATCATCTTCAAAGGCTTTAATACAGTGGTCAAAGACGATCTGTGACTCAGCCACTCCATTTTGAATTCATTTTTTGAATAAAGGTGGCAGGAAGTTTAGACTTCGCCTGCTAACATAAATGTGAGCTCTGGACTCAATTCCCTGCCATACCTTTTCTTCCAGTTTGACGGAAAAATCGAACTGAATTCAAGTATTTCAGAGGAGACTCTAAACCAGTCGACTTATGTTCCTATGGATTTGTGCATGTCAAAAGACCGCTTGACATTTCAAAATTGAAAAAGAGCAGGGAGGTGCCTCCCCAACTGTTCGGCAAAATTGGTCGTTTCAGTTCCCAACTGTATCCCGAAATCGAATGCAGCCACTTAAATGGTGGGGAAAAACGTCGCATATGCAAAAACCACCTTTGGTGACCCTTTAATAAGTACTAGGCAAAGAAAAAAAAAAAAAAAAATATAGTTTTTTTCTTGGGAGAGATCCTCCTCCTCTTCCTTATCCTTTGATACATGGGTCCTAGCCAGGTGGTTAAAGTCTGTGGATCATATGGGGGGTGCCTCTTCAGTGTGGCTGTCTGTCTGGGGGAATTTGCTTCATGGTCGTGCACATGTAAGTATAGAAAGAATTGTGCAGCTACATTTGAACTACTTTGTCGTATACAGTGGTTCTTTTTTTTCTGGGTTTTTTTTTTTTTTTTAGCTATGTCTGTATTTAGCAGAGAAGGTTTTTCTTAGAAATTTGTCTAACTTTGTGTACTATAAAGAGCTTAAAGTTGTTGGTTTATATAGATATGGCCGTAAGTACCTTTGGAATGAAGAATATGTAGAAAGAAATGCCTTCATGTTTGCAAGTTTTTGGTATTTTTAAACGGTGTTTAGATTTACAGCATGGTCCATCTCATATTTAAATGTTTTAAACACCTTAAATTGGCTACATTGAATTTTTTTACCCAAATTGTCAAAGGCCAATAAAGAATATCTATGACTGAAATCAAGAGTTGTAAAATGAAATTGTTGTGATATATTAGCCAACATATCTGCTGCAGTTTTCTGTGTAACTGATATGGTGACATAAGTGTTTTCAGGGCCTGAGGGGTTGGAATCAAGTGCTGGTGACCTGACAGGTGTGGTGGCAGCCTTTTACCTGCGATTTCTAGAAGGTAATACATGTTACAATTTTGTCCATTTTATCCGCCACCTAAGTACCCATTCATAGGGGGTTTTCTCCACTCCCCCAAATGGAGACAGATGTCCCCTCTGCAAACACTTGCAGAACATCCTGCACTCGCAGCAAAACCTGTGCTTCCTTTAAAAAGAGCAGGCTATTGCATGCCCGTTGGAATGGATGACCAAATTAAAAGTGTATGCATATTTGTGTCGTGTATAGACACCATCCCTGAAGTCAGAATGCTGCTACCTTAATGGTGGGCAGATACAATAGCGTACACAAAACTTCACCATTCATGGGTGAATCTTGAAGCACTAGCTGTGGAACATGGGCAAAGCCCTTCTTTTCTGACCAGATCCATTTTCAGTCCAGTCCGTTTTTGTCTTTGTTAGTCACTTGTCTATTGTTTCTATCTATTGTTGCTTTTTGTGTGTGGTTTTTTTTCTTTTTTTTCTTTTTTGTTAACTTCAAGATATTTGATACTTTGTTTGGCTTTTTTCCCTTTATGCCCTGCCCCTACTCATTTCTCTGTTCCCACCTTATTTTTCCTATGTTTTTTTTTTTTTTTTTTTTTTTTTTTTTTTTTTTTTTTTTTTTTTTTTTTTTTTACTGACCTCTCTCCTAGTCTGTTATTTGTTCATCGTTTTTCTGTCCAGTTTTTCCTCTTTGCTTTTCGTTTTTCCCTGTTATTTACATTGTGGTGTACATGTTTCCCAGGTACCACTTGAAGCAGGAGAGTGCCCCTGAAGTTGACTGTCCCCAGGTCACGGCTACACCTTCAACGCAACAGAACGCCATTTAACCAGGTGGTAATCGTCTCAGAACCTGCATTTCACTTTGAACGCATTTTACTGTAGTGTGGACGAATGTCTGCATTTTGTTACTACCACCAATATTGCAAAACATTTTCAGCCAGTTTCCCTTTCCTCATACTCCTCAACCTTTGAAAAATGTCATTCACTCTGTCTGAAATGAGTTTGTTTCTGTTGAAAAACATTGACAGGTTGGGACCTCTCACTCACATGTCAGTAGATCTTTGTTGGTAAAGAACAGTAACATGTGCAAAAGATGTTTTGCATATGCTTTCATACAGTCTTGATTAATAGTCACATCCAAAGGATGTTAAAGGATTTTTTTTTCAAATAAGTTATGTAAAAAAAAATACCATTTTTAAACCCAACCTTTGTTCGTTTACTCTGATGTTAGAATGCAGGTCTCGTTCACACAACAAACATAACTGGTGATGACTTTTGTTTAGTATTGATGTGCAAGGACGTCAACAAATTTTCTCACTGTCCATGTCAGATGATAACAATTAAAAAAAAAATCACTAAACAAAGGTTTATTTTGGGAGCTTTTTTTTGATTTTGCAAGAAACTTCCATAGACAAACGTTAACAAGCACCAAGTTCTGACTTAGAATTACCTCCTCCTTAACATCAATAGTTATATGTAAACATTCGAAAAATGCATACTTCTGAATGTGTACAAAGTACTTCGGAGAAAGGGTGGTAAAATTGAACATTCAGATTTTTTTGGTAATCAGATTTTTAAAAAATGAAAAAGTGGATAGAAGGGGTACTTTTAGGACTGGCAATAATTTTTCTTCAGTGGATGGTATCAAATGATCTATTTTTTTCTGATAATCTGACCTTTGACACTTTTGGCAAAGTTTTGTAATATTGGTCTTGGGTTGTTTGTTTTAATAAGAAAATTTTCATAAATTGGAAAATGGGTAAATGTGTTTTATAGTCTCTGTGGTTGCTGGGCAGCAAAGTTTCAGACCTCAAAAATAGAAATTGAATAATAGTTAAATGGCTGTGCTGCCCTGACAGTCTACTAGACTACGGGATAGGTGAAGATGATTGAGAGAACTTTGTTGACTGTTATGGGTTTTTTCCCCCCTCCTTTTATTTCGAGGATAATGATATAAGCATTCTTTTTTTTTTGTTGTTGCAGTCCCATGTATATGCGATTTTATAAATTGTCATCGATTCCCCACCACAAATGACCTACTCTTCAAAAGTTTAACGTGTGCACAAGATGTTGTGCATATGCTTGCAGACAGTCTTGGTTAATAGTCGTATCCAAAGGATGTTAAAGGAGGGTTGTTTTTTTCCAAATCAGTTATGTAAAGAAAAAATTTTAAACCCAACCTTTTTTCCGTTTACTCTGGTAGAATGCAGGTCTTGTACACACAACAAACATAACTGATAATGACTTTTGTTTAGTATTGATGAACAAGGACATCAACAAATTTTTTCATTGTCCTTGCCAGATGATACAATTTTGAAGGAAAAATCACCAAACAAAAGATTTTTTTGCAAGAAACTTCCCTAGACAAATGTTAACAAGCCCAAGTGCTGACCAAGAATCGCGTCCTCCTGAACGTCAATGATTACATACACATTTAAAAAATGCATACTTATGAATGTACAAAGCAAATGTACTGACCAGTTTTTTTTTTTTTTTTGGTAATGACTAAGAATTACTCCTTCTTGAACATCATTGGTTACATGCACATTCCAAAATGCATACTCTGAATGGGTACAAAGTACCACAGAGAAAGAGGTAAAATTGAATATTCAGATTTCTTTTGTAATCAGAAGGAAAAAAAAGTGGACAAAAGTGAACTTTCAGGACTGGCAATTTTTCTTCATTGGCCAGTATCAAATGATTTTTTTTTTTCTGATAATCTGACCTTTGATACTTGTAAAACTGGCAAAGTTTTGTAATATTGGTTTTGGATTGTCTGTTTTAATAAGAAAATTTTCAATTTTTGGAAAGTGGGTAAAAGTGTTTTTTATAATCCATGAGGTTGTTGGGTAGCAAAGTTTCAGAGAACTCAAATTAGAAAATGAAAAATAGGCAGTTAAATGGCATTTTGGTTGGAGTAGAGATATGTGCGAAAAGAAGTCCTAAGAAATTCCAATATTAAAAAAATGATCTATTCATGAGATAGCTTTATGCTTTCGCCACAATTGACATAAATTTTGCAAAATCTGAGAAAGCAGGACAGTATTTAGATAAAAGAACTTCATATTTTGCAAAATGTTAAGTGATATTTTGTGTGTGTGTGTGTGTGTGTGTGTGTTGTGTGTTGTGTGTTGTGTGTGTGTGTGTGTGTGTGTTGTGTGTGTGTTGTGTGTGTGTGTGTGTGTGTGTGTGTGTGAATGGGTAGTTGTGGGGAGGAGACAGCTGGAAGGAGAGGCAAGAAAGGAATGTTTGAGGGGTGCTGATGCACATTTAGAGCTGTGGGGATTTATTCATTTTATTCTTTTATATCGAGGATAATGGGATAAGCACTCATGTGCTTTTGTTTACATCCAGTCCCTGTGTGAATGCAGTTTTTAAAATCTTTTCATGGGGATAGAAAATAAGAAGTCTGGCTGATAGATTTTTCACGTACATGGTTTTGCGCTTTCTTTTTTTTCTTTTTAATGGATGCACTCTGTTAAAAAATGTTTGGCCAGAAATCAACTGATAGCAAAAGTTGAAGTTTCTGTGGACACTGAAGTCCAGTGCTCAGCCTTAGCTGTTGATAGGACCGGTAATTCCTGTTTAAAGCTCCAGACTATTGGGAGCTATGGACCATTGTGTCTATAGCTACATACCAGTTTGTCTATCCGCTATTGTGTCCACATGCATTTTAACATTCAGACCGACCATCTGACAGACAACCCTTACCGCTATTAACTCGTTAACTCTAACTCTAACTCTAACCTAACCTCAACTCTAACCCTGGCCCCACATGTGGACACAAAAGGCAGGTAGATAACGTGGTATGCTGACACAATGGCTGAAAGCTTTTTGTTTTGTTTTTTAAATTCATTTTGAAGATAATGGAATAAGCACTTGTGTGCTCTTTTTTTTTTTTTTTTACATCCAGTCCCGTGTGCGGTTCAGTAAATTTTGTCATCAATGGCCTACTCCTCCAAAAGTGGAGCAGGTTTTAATGTATTTGCAAGATTTTCTGCGTGCGTTCACACACAGGACCTCAGTTAAGTCACATCAGAAGGATGGTGGGAACAGGGGTGCTAGAATTTTAGGGAAAAAGATACCAGGAAGGGGGGAGGGAGGTGCTAGAGAATGTTCTGGTGTATGGGGATAGGGGACAGGCAGTCAAACTTAACTGACTAGGTTCAGGAGAAAATGGGTGTGGGGAGCATTTTAGGAAAAAAAATGTTAAGTCCTGGTATTAGAATTTTCATGATTAAACATTTGAAGGGGGTGAATTTCAGAAAAAAAGTTTTATCTATAGAGTGCTGGTTTTAGAATTTGCACAATCATTTGAAGGGGGTGAATTTCAGAAAAAATAGAGTACTGGTATTAAAATTTGCATGATTAATCATTTGAAGGGGGTGAATTTCAGAAAAAAATGTTTATCTATAGAGTGCTGGTTTTAGAATTTGCGTGAGTATTCATTTGAAGGGGGTGCATTTCAGTAAAAAAAAAGAAAAGCTTATTCAAAAACAGAACTAGAGGGGTGCATTTCTTTCTAGAATGCATGATTAAATAATCATGAGGGGAAAGTTTTGGAAGATACTCTACAGAAAGAAGTGTTATTGAAAAGGAAAGTAATAAGTATATTCAGGTCAGTGGGAGAGGTGTGTGTGTGTGTGTGTGTGTGTGTGTGTGTGTGTGTTGTGTGTGTGTGTGTGTGTGTACGGTACGTGTGTGTGTACGGGTACGTGTGTGTACGGGTGTGTGTGTGTGTGTGTGTGTACGTGTGTGTGTGTGTTATGTGTGTTTAGTGTAAGTGTGTGGTCTATGTGTCTGTTGTGTGTGTGTGTGTGTGCAAGTGTGTGTGTCTGTGTATGTGAGTGTGTACATGTGTGGTGTGTGCTGTACATGTGTGTGTGTGTGTACATGTTGTGTGTGTGTGTACATGTATGTGTGTGTTGTGTACGTGTGTGTGTGTGTACGTGTGTGTGGTGTACGTGTGTGTGTGTGTGTGTGTGTGTGTGTTCATGTGTGTGTGTGTGGACATGTGTGTGTGTGTGGTGTACATGTGTGTACGTGTGTGTGCGTGTGTGTAGTAAGTAAGAGAGGAGGATTTCTAGTGCAGGCAAATTTATGAAATGGTAAACCACAGGGATTATAGAGGCAGGATAGCCCAGTGGTCAGAGCACTCGCTTTCCCCAAGCTAAGGTTTAGCATTGAGCGTACCAAACCAAGTACAGTCCCTCAGAACACCCAGCTGTAAATGGGTACCTGCCCGCTTTAGGGTCAGGGAAGGTAAAGCAGAGAGGGAGAGGAGATGGGCAACGCCCTCAATATTCTGGCCCCTAGAGAAGCTGAGGTCTCTGACATCTTGCTCCCCAACTACCTCATAGGTTATGGAACACTTTTACCTTTATGCCATAGGTATTAATCATCACCAGTACACGGTAGATTGTGCTATTAGCATAAAAGTTGCATACCCCTGTGCGCATCTTTGTTGTTGTTTTTTTGGTGGGGTGGGGATTAAGTGAAAAATTGCAGGTACTGAAATAGCGTGTGTGTGTATGTGGTTTAAAGGTACACACGGGTCCAAAAGTGCCCCAGATGTTTTTTTTTTTCGAATAAAAATGCTTGATACATTTATGAAGTGTAGCCGCCAGGGTAGTCGAGTGTTAGGGCGTTGGACTGTAATCTAAAGGTTGCGGTTCGATCAGCTGTGCTATGGCGTGTGCCTTGAAAGGCACTTTACGGCTATTTCTCACCCCACCAGGTAAAAGGGTATCAACCTTGTGTTGGGGTAACCCTGCGATAGACTGGCGTCCTATCCAGGGAGTCTATGACTCTGTCGCTTGCGCACAGAAACCGGGATAAGCACCGCCTGATGACCTAGGCTCGGACGACTTTAACTAATTTACTTATGAAGCTGTAGGTTTAAACTGTTTATAGAACGGTACTTGTTATAGATAAAGGTTTAGGAGTTTGAAACATTTAGTTTGGGGCCATATTGGATTGTTTCCATGGCAATGGTGCAGAAAAGTAATTCTTTGATTTTTATGCTTTACAAGTGATGCCCTTTCAGTATATTGCATAACTTTTAACATGGGCTTGTGAAACAGTTTCTTCAGTTTCGACCCCCCATGTCCCACCATAAACAGTGCTTTCAAATTTCTGGGTTTGTAGCTATAACCAACACTTAACAAAAATGTCATAATTTTTAAAAGGATGAAGTAGAAGTATTGGAATGTCACATTAAAACTTTTTTTTTTTTTTAATTCTGTGTTATTGTACATCCTAATGATTTTGCATTAGAAAATTCTCCCCCCTCCCCTCCACTTTTATTTTGCAAAATCTGGTGTAAGAAAATCCTTGCCTCACCCTATTTGTACAAGAAGGCAGGCATCTTGTATAGGTGTGTCCTGTTAGTTTATATCCTTCTTGCCTGTTGCTTTGCCATAGGTCAGACACATGCCCATTACTCTGGTCATATCCCTCCCTGTCCATTGACTCGATGCATTTTTCCATCTGCATCTCTCCCAGTCCTTTTTTTATTTATGCTTTCAGCACAAATGTACTTTTTTTTTTTTTTCTTAAATTAAATCTGAAAAAAGTAGGGGGAAAGCTGTTGGAGGCCCCACAATAAGTTAAAAAAAAAGAAAGTTAAAAAGCAATTTATTTGGAAGGGGGGGGGGGGGGAGAGAGGAATGGAATAGATGTGAGCTCATCCCCCCCAAAAAAAAAAACAAAAAACCCCCCAAATCTGGCTGTATTGGCAATAAAGTGATTTAATATGGTCAGTGCTCTTTGCTGCATGATTGCAGGTATGTTTTTTTGCACTAGTCCAGCATTTGAACTATCTGTTTAGTCCATTTTTGCTTCTCTTCTGCAATTATGGAACTTCACTTCAAATGTGTGTATTCAAAGCTTCAAAGCGTTGCAAATGTTAAGTTTAATTTGACATATTCTTGAAAATTACTTTAGTGATAGTGTGACACATTGTAGTTTTTGTTTTGTTCATCCTTGTTTTGTTGTTTTTTTTGTTTTTTTTAAAAACTTTTGTGCTCTCACGAAACCTGGATTGTGTAAAACCAGAAAATGGTTTAGCATGTGTGTGTGTTTTTTTTAGTCGTTGATTGTAAACATTTTTCAAGCAGTTGAATGATTGTAAACTTTTTGCAAGCAGTTGAATTGATCGTAAACTTTTTGCAAGCAGTTGTATGAAACACTTGGTAGTATTGGTGATTTTTCTGCTTGAAGTCACTTTGTTGAAGTAGAAGAAAAATAGGCATTTCAGCCAGGAATGCTGGTGGACAGCTAGTCTTGTATCTTCATTGCTGGCCTTTTCCATTTTTCTCTTCTCGTCTATCACACCTTTATTTTGAATTGAAACTTCTTTTTATTTGGGGGGGGGGGGGGGGGGGTAATTACCTAGAGCCGTTTTCTCTATATTCTTGCTTTTTTATGAAGTTAGTTTGAAGTACTGAGTGCAAAGTGAAGAAGTTATTGCTGATGCCCTTTTTCTTTTCATTGTAGCAGGTAGAATTTGGGTATTGTCAACTCCTGTCCCCCACTGTACCTATAGATCAATATTCCAACTCAGCCTGACATTATAGTTAAATTTTGTAATGACTGAAGTTTGGCGCATGAAGCTGGGTTTTTTTTTTGGTCTTGGGCTGATCTATTCCCCAGCTGTAAGGGACATCCATTTGTTGTGTGGTTTCTGCTTGACTGCATAATTTTTTTCTTCTGCATAAACAGCAAGCATGGTGATGCTAGGTGTGGCCAGATAGAACTTTCTCAAATTTTCTCCCAACACTAACATTACCCATTCCTGAATTAATCACACTGTGATTTTAGATTTACATGTTCAGTAAAAAAAAAAAAAAAAAAAAAAAAAAAAAAAAAAAAAATTAAACATTAGTGTTAATTTTGGAGGCATGGGATTTCTCAGCTTTCTTGTTAAGTGAAAAATTGCAGGTACTGAAATAGCATTTAAGTGTGTGTGTGTGTGATGAAAAGAACACTTTTAAATTGCTGGATTTGTAGCCATAACCAATACTTAACAAAAATGTCAATTTTTAAAAGGATGAACTAGGAGGAAGTATTGGAATGTCACATTAAAAAAAACCTTGCTGTATTTAAAAAAACAAACTTTCTGTGTACATCCTAATAATTTTGCATTAGAAAAGATCTTCCCCCCTCTTTTATTTTGCAAAATCTGGTGTAAGAAAAACATTGCCTCACCCTGTGTGTACAAGATGGCAGGCATCTTGTATGGGTGTGCCCTGTTACCTTATATCCTTCTTGCCTGTTGCTTTGCCATAGGTCAGGGACCTGCCCATTACTCTGGTCATATCCCTCCCTGTCCACTGACCCAATACATTACTCCATCCACATTTCTCCCAGTACTATTTGATTTGTGCTGTCAACACAAATGTACTTTTTGTTTTTTTGTTTTTCTTTTTAAATTAAATCTGAAAATTAAAAAAAAGTGGAGGAAAAGCTGTTGGAGGCCCCACAATATGCAAGTTAAAAAAAAAATTAAAGTAAAAAAAGCAAATAACATTTTTTTTTTTTTTGGGGGGGGGGCGGGGCGAGGATTGAAATAGACATGAGCTCATCCCCCCTCTTCCCCCCCTCCCCCAAAACCCCACCCGAAATCTGGCTGTATTGGCAAGAAAGTGAATGATTTTACATGATCAGTGCTCTTTGCTGCAGGATTGCAGGTCTGGTTTTTTGCACTAGTCCAACATTTGTACTGTATCTGTTATGTCCATTTAGTGCTTTTTTTTTTTTTTTTTTTTTTTTTTTTTTCAAATGTGGAACTTCACTTCAAATGTGTGTATTTGAAACTTCCAGTGTTGGAAATGTTTAAACTGAGATATATTTTTGCAAATTACTGTAATAGTGTGACACATTGTGTGTTTGTTTTGCTCAGCCTTTTTTTTTTTTTTTTTTTTTTTTTTTTTAAAACTTTTGTGATCTCTTAAAACCTGGATTGTGTAAAACCAGAAAATGGTTTAACATGTGCGATTTTTTAGTGGTTGATTGTAAACTTTGTGCAAGCAGTTGAATTGATTGTAAACTTTTTGCAAGCAGTTATATGAAACACTTATTTGTGATTTTTTTTTAATTGATCAATTTAAAATGTCAAAGGTATGGTCACCAAGAAACAACAAAATTACCCAAAGCCGTTTTCCCTATAGTATATTCTTGTATTTTTATGAACTCAGTTTGAAGTACTGAGTGCAAAGTGAAGTAGTTATTGCTGATGCCCTTTCTCTTTTCATTGTAGATGGTAGAATGTGGGTAATGTCAACTACTGTCCCCCACTGTACCTATAGATCAATATTCCAACTCAACCTGACATAATTTTTTTTTAACTTTAAAATTCATTTTGTTGATACAAAAGCATATATGCATTATAAGCATTAGCATTGAGAATAAGCGTAAACCATTTGCAGTCGTATGTTCATGAATGCACAATATTGAAAACAACAAACTAAACAATGTTCAAATACCCACATTTATACATGCATATAATGCCTACATACATACTTATATACATACATACATACATACACACACACACACACACACACACACACACACACACACACACACACACACACACACACACACACACATATACATGCATGCATGCATGCATGCATGCATGCATGCATACATACATACATACATTCATTCATTCATTCATTCATTCATTCATTCATTCATTCATTCATTCATTCATAAATATAAGCATTTGATACAGTGCACCACCTACATACCATGCCCTATAAACCACACAGCAGGAAATCTTTGTTTTTTTCCCCTCGTCACTTACAGTAAGGCTTGTTTATAGGATCTTCTCAAGAGTTGGGCCTGTTTTTTCTTTTCCTTTTTTTTTTATATTTCAAAGTTGTGTGTTGATAGATTATCCATGCTTTGACAAGAAATAATGCTTTATAGTGACTCCATTCTACTTCATTATACTGCTCAGTTTTAAATATATATATATTTTTTTAAAAATTATAAAAAATTCATTTTGTTGTTACAAAAGCATATATACATGACAAGCATTAGCATTGAGAATAAGCGTTAACTACCTGCAGTGGTATGTTCATGAGTGCATACCGATATTGAAAGTGATAATCTATACAACGTTCAAATACCCTTATTCATATAATATGCATATAATGCCTACGTACATGCATACGTACGTACATACATACGTACATACATACATACATACATACATACATACATACATACATACATACATACATACATACATACACACACACACACACCACACACACACACACACACACACACACACACACACACATGCACACATACACACACACATGCACACCTACATAACGCACATACAATTACATGAATACATACATGCATAAATACATACAATGCACCACCTACATACCATGCCCTATAAACCATACAGCTGTTAGTTGCTTTTTTCCCTTTTCCACTTACAGTAAGACTTGTTTATGAGATCTCAAGATTTGGGCATCTTTTTTCTTTCCTTTTCCTTTTTATTATTATTTTTTATAAAGTTGTGTGTTAATGGATTATCTGTTTTATGTGACTAGAAGTAATGCTTTAAAATGACTCTATTCTATTTTAAATTTCACAAGGTTTTAAATCTGTTATGTAGCTGTGCTTGAAAAACAGAAAGTTTGGGTATAATTATGACTATCCAGTTTGCATCTGTAGATGTGTAACTTAGCAAGCAGCAGTATCAAATCAAAAGTCTTATGTTTTTATGGGTTGAACTACCCCAAAAATGACTAAGTTACGGGAAAATGTTATGTTACAAGCATTCATGTATCGTTTTTTTACATACATTTTCTAAGCTTGTCCAAAAGGCTGTGTAATATATAAACAATCCCATAGTGTTCTGTTGAGTCTCTGGCCTCATTACACAAAGTACAAAATGTTGTATTCACTAAACCCATAGCGTTCAACACCACATTTGTAGCAATGATGCAGTGAATTATTCTCATCTGCAGCCATTTTAGTTTTACATCATTGATTTTGTGTATTTTTACAAAGACTTTCCAATGAAAGTTTTCATGTATTTTTCCTGCCCACTTTGCGCAACAGTTTGGAAGTTGTTTGTTTGATACTACATAGTACTTTTTTGTCCCCTTATTGACACTATCAATGATGCGCAGTACTGTGGGTGTCTCTTGATTACAACTTATGTTGTCACTAATTTGTATACCAGTTTTTCTTAAGTACTGTTTAATAGAAGAAATCCACCCCTGAAAAGTTAAGTCTATAGTTCTGCCACAAATGGCATTGAAATCTTCATAGTTAATAAATTCACCATAGTGTTTAATGGAATATATACCTTTCTGTATTGAACTAGTGTGTTTGATTACTACGTTACCTACTGTTATATTTTCATTGTAAAAGATTGGCTCAGCAAGCATTTTGTGCATTTGAAGGATTAATGCATCGAGAGAGGTCTATAAGATTTAAATGTATGTGTCCAGAAAGGGTTGATGTTCGCGAACTTAGTTGTAATAGCTGATCCATAGCTTTCTAAATTGGTGAGATGTGGATACAGTTTTTCTGCAATACTTATCCATTTGATTTATTCTTCTGATCTTTTTTTTTATCCATGTTTCAGAGCACAGATATATTTTCTTCTATCAGATATGTTCACCTCTCCTTGAGTAACAGGTTTAATAGCAGTCTTTGTACCTATTCTATCCTGCTTATTGTTCTATACAAACTGGAAACATTGTTTTTGTAGACTTTTTATGAAAGGGTCACTTGTATCTGGTAATAATATCTACAGGCGAATTAATTTTGACAGAATAAGGGATTTAAAATGGTGATTCTGCCAAGTGGAGTAATAACTCCTTGTATTTAAGAAAATTTATCATAGTTCATAGTTTCACGCCCTTCTAGATTTGAGGTAAACCAAATACCCAGAATCTTGAATTTTGGAGGATTCCATATCATTTTTAGATGGGGACAAAACACCTTACTTAATTCTTTTCTATTACCAAGCCATATTACTTGACTTTTGTCCCTATTCATTCTAAGACCTGAAATTTGGCCAAACTTCTCTAGAATATGTATAGAATGTTCGAATATCATCTTATCAAGACACGCTTGTTTCAAACCTAAGATTTTTGCCTTTGTTTCCATCTCCTATCTGTCCCTGCCTTCAACATCTGAAACTCCCTTCACCCTGCCAAGTGTATAACCTCTAAGAGTGTGTGTGTGCATGCACGCATGCATGTGTGTGTGTACGTGTGTGTGTGTGTTGTGTGTGTGTGTGTGTGTGTGTGTGTGTGTGTGTGTGCATGCGTGGTGTGTGTGTGTGTGTGTGTGTGTGTGTGTGTGTGTGTGTGTGTGTGTGTACATTTGAATTTGCTAAAACTATTGTCATTGGTTGCTTGTGTGTTGTGTGGGTTGAGTGCAAGCACTTTGATTTGTTTTTGCAAGATATAGCGCTATATAAATTCCATGTATTATTATTATTATTATTGTTGTTGGTTTTTTTTTGTTTGTTTTTTTAATTTATTATCTCCTGTGTTAAACAATTATCATCTACATATTGAGAAATGTTATGTCTCTCCAATGCATATTCCTTTAATTGATGTATCTTCTTTTATCATTATAGCTAAGATCTTGGCACAAAAAATAAATAAGGGTCACCCTGCCTGCATCCTCTTTCAATTCTAAACCATTGTGTGCTGTTACCATTTATGAGGACTGTTGATTTTATATCTGCATGAAATGTTTTGATCCATTGATTAGATACTGTTTCCAAAACCATATACCTTCATGACTTTGAACATAAAATGATAATTTTGTAATGACTGAAGTTTGGCTCACGAAGCACTTTTTTTTTGTCTTGGGCTGATCTATTCCTCAACAGTAAGGGACACGAGTTTGTTTTATGAAGCTTTTTTTTTTTTTTTTTTTTTTTTTTTTTTTTTTTTTTTTTGTCTTGGGCTGATCTATTCCCCAACTCTAAGGGACATGAGTTTGTTTTATGAAGCTTTTTTTTTTTTTTTTGTCTTGGGCTGATCTATTCCCCAACTCTAAGGGACATGAGTTTGTTTTATGAAGCTTTTTTTTTTTTTTGTCTTGGGCTGATCTATTCCCCAACTGTAAGGGACATGAGTTTGTTTTATGAAGCTTTTTTTTTTTTTTTTTTGTCTTGGGCTGATCTATTCCCCAACTCTAAGGGACATGAGTTTGTTTTATGAAGCTTTTTTTTTTTTTTTTTGTCTTGGGCTGATCTATTCCTCAACAGTAGGGACACGAGTTTGTTTTATGAAGCTTTTTTTTTTTTTTTTGTCTTGGGCTGATCTATTCCTCAACATTAGGGACACGAGTTTGTTTTATGAAGCTTTTTTTTTTTTTTTTTTTGTCTTGGGCTGATCTATTCCCCAGCAGTAAGGGACACAAATTTGTTTTATGAAGCTTTTTTTTTTTGTTGTTTGTTGTCTTGGGCTGATCTATTCCTCAACAGTAAGGGACATGAGTTTGTTTTATGAAGCTTTTTTTTTGGGGGGTCTTGGGTGGATCTATGCACCAGCAGTAAGGGACATGCATCTGTTGTGTGGTTTCTCTTCCACCATTGGGTTGCTTGACTTCACTTTTTTCTTCTGCATAAATGGCAAGCATGGTGATGCTGCTGAGTGTGGCCTGATAACTGATAGAACTTTCTCAAATTTTCTCCCAACACTAACATTGCCCTTTCTTCAATGAATCACATTATGCTTTTAGATTTATATGTTCAGTAATTTTTTTTTTTTTTTTATTTGTGTTAGTATTTATTTTGGAAGCCAGAAATTTTCGGCTTTCTCTGCGCAGTTCTGAGTTGTGTAATTGGTTTAGGTGCATGTAACCATTCCAAGCAATGCCTACATTTGCCACCTTCAAATGCAGGATAGTATGATTATGCCTGTACCTTGCTGCCCGAGTCAGTTGTTTTTTTTAAAAATTTATATTATAACAACTTGAAGGATGTGGCTTAAACCAGGTCATCTTTCTCTGTATGTGAAATTCTTAGATAAGGTTTTGCATAGTATCTGACATTCAGATTTAAGTTAGTTATATTTATTCTTTATATCAAGGATAATGGAATAAGCACTCATGTGCTTTTTTTTTTTACATCCAGTCCCTGTGTATATGCAGTTTTGTATATCATGTCATCTGTTCCCACCGGCACACAATGGCCTACCTACTCTTAAGAAAAGCGGAAGAGGATTTAATGTTAATGCTCTCTGCTCTTGGCTCCCTCTCCCAGTTTCCTATTATCCCAGCGTCAAAATGAATTATGTGTATTTTAAAATGTTATGTTTGGAGCCGCTTTCCTCTTGATTTTACTCCCATGAAAGGGTGAATTGACACTTGTCAGTAGTATATGTTTTTTGGTTTTGATTGTATTATTAGTGATTTCTGTGCTCAGTTTTTTAAAATTTTTTATTCCTTTATTTTATTTATTTTATGCCACTTTATGCCACAGCAGATTTCTCTGCATAAAATTTGGGCTGCTCTCCCCGGGGAGAGCGCGTCGCCACAAATGCAGTGCCTACCCATTATTTTTTTATCCTGTCTGCAACTGTATTTGTTTCCCTATCAGAGTGACTTTTTTCTACAGATTTTTGCCAGGAACAACCCCCTTGTTGCCCTGGGTTCTTTTACATGCGCTAAATAATGTAATAATGGTTATGAACGTGATTCCTATGACCTTAATCATAAGATTGAGGTGTTAGCATATATATGTCCCAAAACGTGCCCTACAGTGGATAGATCCCTCTAGTGTTCCGCTACAAGATTTTATTTAAAATTGAAGGCATATATTTCCTTTAGAATGAATTTTATTGATGACATGCAGGCAAACCTGTGAGTGTGTGTGTGAGTGTGTGTGTGTGTGTATTTTTTTCCTCCCCTTTTATCAAATTGTTATGCTTTATATGACTTATTTTGTTGATAGATGGTGGTGGATTGATGTTTTTCAGTCATTTACCTCATCATATTCTCATGTTTGCTCTTTAATTATTACGCTTTTTTTTTCTTCAAATAAAAATCATCATCGACTCTTATTTCGTTTCTGAATGAGTGCCTTTTTATATCATTACCTTATTGTAGTATATCTTGCCTGTTTGATATTTGGTATGGTTTCTTGTTCTAAATATGAATGACTGTTTACAAGTAACAAAATGAAATGTGACCAATGTCTTTGTCAGAGTTCCATTCATGAATGTTTACAAAATTTGGGTTTGTGCACCAGATCTCGGATGCACATACACCTTTTATCTGTACAAAATAAAATGTGACCAATGTCTTTGCTCATAGTTCCATGAACTAAATGACTGTTTATAAGTGTAGAGTATGTGGATCATGTCTTGGATGCTAATACACCTTTTATCTGTACAAAATAAAATGTGACCAATGTCTTTGCTCATAGTTCCATGAACTAAATGACTGTTTATAAGTGTAGAGTATGTGGATCATGTCTTGGATGCTAATACACCTTTTATCTGTACAAAATAAAATGTGACCAATGTCTTTGTTCAGTGTTCCATTCATAACTGAATGACTGTTTATAAGTGTAGAGTATGTTCACAAGATATCGGATGCACTTACAACTTTTATCTGTACTTGTCTCCATCTCTCTCTCCCCTTCTTTTTGTCTATCTCAATTATATTTAAGTGTACTCCATCAAAAGTACACATATATTTGACACATTCAGATGTATTCAACTGCCTGTTGGAAATAAACACACATGCACAAGATGTGCACTCTTTAGCACATTCAAGCATTACTTAGAGCGTAAAATCTGTTTCCCAAAGCATGGCTTTGAACCTATGCAAAATGATGCCAAAAACACATTAAAAATGTATCATCAGATTGGAAAGTGGGCTTGCACCAGTTAATTTTGCTATCAAATTGGTTTGAATGGTTTGCTGCTGCTTTAGTGCCAAGATGCACATCAGTTCATAAGGAAACTGCCTAAGCTGGCGTTTACAGAGACGGCGAGTTTCGGGAAATCGCACGTGCGATTCGACCCGAGAGAACTCTCGCGAGGAATGTTACTCGCTATGTTTTGCAAGTGTACATAGACAACACTTGTCTCTCGAGGCAGCAAATTTGCAGACCGGAGCGGGAAATTACCAGAACCAACTTCTTGTTCCTCGTGTGTCGTGCCAGAGTTGTGTTGGCTGTGTACTTTTCTTGGCTTTTCTTTCCTTTTCCTGCCTTGCTATGAACACCAACCACGCGAGTGTTAGGTGCGAGACTTCTTGCGTGAGTAACCCATCTCGCGGCCACCCGCCTACCCACTTTCTCTATAAACACGGCCTAAGAATGTTGAACCATGCATTTTGGAAAGTGAACGAGCAAAAGTAGTTTACAGAAAGTTATAGGATGTTTCTGAAAGCATCTCTTGGTATCAGACTTCATACAACACCACATCTTGGTGGAAAAGATGTCCAAGGTTTTGCTATTTCCTTTCAGGCTAAGGTCATTGATTCTCTGTTATTCTGTGAATGGAAAATTTAGAGTGAGTATATACACATGTGCTGGCACTGTTAACTCCTATCAGTCGCTAAGTGAAAGAATTCCCCAGTGCTCTCCTGGTTACTCTTTAATAGTAAATACACATTGTTATTATGTGGACAGTCTAACAGAACTCTAAACTAATCACATCATTTGTTTAGTTCAACGTATTGAAGATCTGGAGCTGAATTTCCTACATTCCACCTTCAGTCTGGTACCAGACTGTCCATTTTGAAACTCTACACTTTGTCCGTTTGACTTTAAAACACTGTCCCCCCCCCCCTCCCCTTCCCAACTGATGCGAAGCCAAATCCAAACAGATAAGAGGGGGAGGGGGATGACAATCTTCTTTCTTTCTCTTTTTCAGATGAGAAAATTAAACACAATGTAAAATGAACCCATGGCAACCAGACAGTTTTCCTGTCAAAATTCTGCAGACCAATCAACTCTTGTAAGTTAAGTATCATAAACTTACTGATAGGAATTTTTTTGTCTGTACCAAGTTGTGATGTGGTCTTTCTGAGGAGATCGGCCCAAATTTTGTGCAGAGATCTTCACCGAGTGTAACTAAGTCGTATACAATATGATAAGATATGACAAAATACAGTTTGGATCCAACACAAATTAATACAATACAAACAACATTTTTACAAAAATTTCATCTCACCATAATGAAGAAGAAAACAAGCACATTAGTTTGGTATTTATTTATCACAGCGCTCAAGACAACATTTCAAAACGGATTACCAACACCATTTTTGCCATCATAAGATCAGTATGTATAATATATATATATATATATATATATATATATATGTACATAACACTGCAGACACTTCTCTTCAAGATTTTGCTATTTTTCTTTCTTCTCTTCCTCAGCTTGAGCTCCATGGTTCAAAATGGTAAGAATTGCATAAACAACCATTCGCCCACCGTTAAGGCAGCCACATTCAGACTTCAGAAAATTCTGCTCTATACTTTTAGCACCAGACTTCACCTCCTGACTACACCTGTATTCAAGACGATAATTCAGTGCGGGGCTTTTTCAGCAAGACCGGACTGTCCCCACTGCTGGCTGCACTGAAGCTTTGTCCCACTTTCAGAACCTGACGAATGTTGACATTCAGACGCGAAGACGACAGGTACGCAGCGAACGGCTGCCAGTCTAGCTTCCTCAAGGTGCTGACGAGCCGATGATTTACCTCTTTCACTTTTTCTTCATACACCTGCGGGTTAGTCCACTGCTGGAGGCGCCTGGATAAACCATCTGGATGATGTTTATCAGCAGCCTGTGAGCGATTCTTGCCTGACACACTGACTGCGTGATGTGAAGGTGTGGCTGTGTGGACTAAACGACTCTCAGCAGAGGGCGTTTTCTCTGGGGAAGAAGGTCTAACACACTGTGCAGAGGTGACTTCGTTCTCTTTTGCGGCAGAGGGTAAGACCCTGCTTTCTGCAGAAGAATCCACGCAACGCGCTGCGGTGTAGACATGACGTAAACTGTCACTGGAAGACGTGTGCGAGTCCCTCTCTTGTGAGGACAAGATGCCTGCATGTGTCGGAAGGTTGGTGCGTGATTCTGATGGGGTCGAATCCTCTCCTGCAGACGATGTTGGTATATCATGAACGCCACTTGCTGGGCCCCTAGCTGCTGTGTCTCCTTTACATGCAGGTGTGTCCCCAACACATTCAGGTGTGTCCCCAACACATGTAGGTGTATCTCTACCACATGCAGGGTGTCTCTATCACATTCGGTGTGTCCCCAACACATCCAGACGTGTCCCCAACACATGCAGACGTGTTCCCAACCCCCAGCTGTCTACCCCTTTCCAGTCATCAGGTGACATGTGGAAGCAGGGGGGAGGGGTGGAG
>CM060324.1:16670198-16677698 GCA_030674155.1 Stramonita haemastoma | reverse complement strand
TATATATATATATATATATATATATATATATATATATATATATTATACACACACACACACACACACACACACACACACACACACACACACACACATATCATACTTACAGTACAACCAGAAGAATCAGTAAGTTTGTCCTGGTCAACAACATCACTGAGATCCAGTGGCTTGTCTCTTCTTTTATACTTTTTGAAGATTGGCTTGAAGTTGTCAACCTGGTCTGTTTGTGAATTCTTTCCGTTTATTTCTTGATCGTAATTCATGTTTAATTAAACAAATTGGTGGCGTAATTAAATCTAAAACTTGCCAGTAGAACTTTCTGCAGTGCCTACTCAAGTATGCCACATTGAAATCAGTTTGACTTTTGCTGCAGAGCGATCTCAAATCTGACACTGCACATCACAAAGAAAATCAAAATCACTGAATTTTGCTGCGCTATAGAGCAAGAAACTTTATTTTGGACTCAGAAATTCTGACCAGCATTATCAGGAAGCTCAAACCTACTTATCACTTCCTCTAGCACAATACTAGTAGTCCTATTCTCCAGTTCCTACGATAAGCTGGTCCTGGCGCTTCAGTCTTTAAACGATCTCAAATCTGACACCATTGCTTTCAAACCAAAACACTTCTTACCCTTACAAAATGGATTATTGTCAAATACGACAACGTCTACGGTACAAAATCATAAGGAGAAAACATTACACTGTCGCTTCGGCCACGCTGTTTTCATCAGCAACCATGTTGGGCCTTATAAGGGGAGATAACTCTAAAACAACTCCAATATTTGAATTTTAGAGTAGTCTCCCCTGCAATCTCAATGCATGCATCTGCACGTGCGTACGCCCACTGGCTTGCTTGCTTGCTTTATTATTTATTTATTTATTAATTTTGTTATTTTTTATTTACATATTTATCATTTTTTTATCGAGGATAATGGAATAAGCTCACATGTTCTTTTTTACATCTAGCCCCCTTGTGTATGCAGTTTTATCAATCTTGTCATCTGTTCCCACCAGCACACAATGGCCTACTCTTACGAAAAGCGGGTCAGGATATACCGTGTGCGCAAGTTGTTCCGCGTGCGATCGCACACGGGGCCTCGGTTTATAGTCTCATCCGAAGGACTTTTGGGGAGAGTGGCGTCAGTAGCCTACTGATGTTAACTCCAGGGGAAAAATCCCCTTGAACGGGAATCGAACCCAGGTCGTCAGACTGCGAGCGTGGTTCGTGTGGTGTGTGTGTGTGTGTGTGATATCACTTCCAGTAATCATGGCGGATTTCTCTGTGTAAAATTCGGGCTGGTCTCCAAGAGGAGAGGGCGTCGCCACCACACACACACACACACGCGCGCGCGCCGCGCGCGCGCACGCCGCGCACCTCACACGCACGCACCACACACACACACACACACACACACACACACACACACACACAACACACACACACACACACACATACATATTATCTGGTTACCCTGGGTGTTTGCTATCTCGTTCCCTATTGGAACTCAGAACGCGTGCTATTACTGAACACCGTAAAAGTTTTCCAGCGGCAGTGTCGGGTCCTTCTGGTTGGTGGCCCCACGGTGGCCCAATATTGTCCAGCTGTCTGTGCACTTATGACCCTGGACATACCAAATGGTCTACTCTTCCAAAAACTGGAATGGTTTTTTAACATGCGTGCAAGACATTCTGTGTGCGTTTATTGTTGTTGTTGTGATTAAATTAACATCCCAGCGTTCGCACGCAGGGCCTCAATTTATAGTCCCATCGGAAGGAGTGGAGTAAGTGCTGATGTTAACTCCACTGGCGCCGCCGTGGTGACATATATTTTCACTTTCTATGATATAACCACATTAAAGAAAAGGATATAGGCCTAACCACTTTTACCCTTTTAACAAATTACGATAATTTTACCCTTTAAATTTCATTAACATTGAACACTTCTAGATATAATTTCACCTGCTCATATCACAGTTTTCAAATCATACACTCCAAAGATTTTTTGAATTGTAATTTTATTTCCATTGTTTCTCATTCCTTTTCACACACAGTTTTTTCCTTTCCAGGTTACTTGACAATCGGACATAGATAATGAAAGTCACCTGAAATACAGCAACAACATACTTTACATAAATAGATGAACAGTTTTATTTACAAATCATGACGGCAAAGCTGCACTGATCTGATCCCAGTGCTTTGTAACTGCGTTTTGTTTTGGTGTCAGTCATACAGCCACATTTGTCTCTCTTCTTTGCACAGGGATATCAGTGGTTTGCACACGATTCTCATTGTCATTGTACTTTAGGCCAAGCTAAATCAAGCCCAAAACAGCATTTGTAAAAAAAAAAATATTGGAATAAATCATTGATTGCAGGCATACATATACCAATATACTCAGTCTGAGTGAACACTGCACTAAAGCGATTTAAAGGAGAGGGGAGGAAAGCATATCAAAATTACTAATAAAACTATGTACACATACTGGTAAAAGGGGACGGGATAGCTGAGTGGTCAGAGCACTTGCTGTCCACCAGCCAAGGTTAAGCAGTATCGAGCATGGCTTACCAATTGGATGGGTGACCATTTGTCCGCTTTGGCTTTAGTGTAGTCCCCTAGTTCACCCAGCTGTAAATGGGTACCTGCCCTCTTTAGGGTCAGGGAAAGTAAAAGCAGCGAGGGGGAGAGATGGGCACCGCCCTCAATATGCTGGCCCCTAGAGAAGCTGAGGTCTCTGATGCCTCGCTCCCCTACGACCACACAGGGACACCTTTATGTTTACCTTTTTACACAATACTGACGCATCTTTATAAACGCATTCTAGGTGAACACTGTGCAAAAATGATTTGGGATGGGGATAGGGGGGATACCCCCTCCCCTGTTCTAACAATAACAACAACTACAACCCTTTTTTGTTATCTTGATTCCATAGACGATCATGTACAAAATACTGACTTACTTTGTAGGTATTGCCTCCCTTCTATGTGTTGTACAGTAGTCTCTCATCATGTTTTGCGTCATAATTGGATGGAGTGTGGGTGTGTGTGTGTGTGTGTGTGTGTGTGTGTGTGTGTGTGTGTGTGTGTGTGTGTGTGTGTGTGTGTAATGCCTGCTGATCGTATGCGCGCACGCTCGCGAAAATGAGAAAACCTTTGCTATTGGCTTTCTCATGAAAGGGAAGTAATTTTCCAACACTGTAGATACACTTTGAAAAAAACATAACCTGTAAACATGATTGCACACCATTAAACACACACACACACACACACACACACACACACACACACACACACACACACACACACACACACACACACACACACAAAACTTGCAGACTCGTTTCATGTTTAGACGTCATCCCCGAAGTCCGAATGTGGCAACCCTATGCGTTAGACAAACGTCGCATGTAATAAGTCTCACCATTGGTGAACCTTGGAACTCTAGACAAAGAACAAAAAAAATCCTTGGGAAACAAAACAACCAGACCCATATTTCTAATTTACCCAGTCCTTGATGTGTCATTCAACTCCACATAGCTCAAGGGACAAGTAAGGCACACTATCATGTCTATTACTATCAACTGTTCATCCTCAGATTATATATTTAAAAGAAAAATTATATGAAATTTTTAAAAATTATATAGAAATCAATGTTTTCTGCACACATGCCTTCTGTTGAGTCAACTCACAGGATGCTTGATCAAAGCATAAACTATTGCTCCATTCAGTCCTCAGAGGCATCTGGGCATTTTTTGTGTTCTGTAACTCATCCAACATTAGACTATGGCCAACACTAAAGTGATGGACTTTTCTTCAAAAAGAAAAAAAAGGTTATCGTGATTGCTGGATCCTTCCTGTGTTTTTCACACACCAGCCACAGGCTTTGGTGGACCTCTACTTAAGTGGAAGACACAATTTGTAGAAATCCCCTACCTTAGTGCACAAATTACTGTTGAGATTCAAATCTGTAACCCCGTACTTCAGGATAATAGACTAGAATGATCCAGGATAAGAAGCCATTGCCTTATCCATTTTGCAACAAAGAACTTGTTTGACAGACCTTCCGAACATGGACAGCTATACACAACCATTTCTTCATACTTAAAGCTTAGCTTCAATCTGTCACCAATGTAGTTTTTTTTTTTTTATATAAACTCAAACACACATAATATATCACTTACGATTGTATCCCAAAAAGCAAAAAATAAAAAAACAACCTTTTTTTTTGAAAGGTTACTTCATGACTCACAACTCATGCAATTAAAAAAAAATCAGCAAAACACTGTACTCCCTCAATTCTTTGTCATCTTCTTTCCTGCCAACCACAAAACACACACACACAGGATCATCCTCGTAAGAACACAAGCAATCACAAATGATGACCCTTTCCAACTTTCTGATGATAACCTGGCATCAGTTCATTGACTCAACCCCAAATACACACACATTGGCATTTTTTTCATACCATAAAACTGTTTCGAAATGAAACAAACATTGTTCTGAGTAGCACAGTACTATACAAGTCTCTATCACCCAGATTCTAAAGCTGAAATGTGGCCAAACAACTGTCTACAACAGCCTGAGAGCTCTCCCCTTATTAAAAAGTGTATAAAGGATATAAGCACTGATTCTAGTCTAAAAGTATAATATAGTCAGCTCACTAGCACAGTATAGTAGTCACAAAGAGAGAGCTGCTTGGTGGTGGTGGTGGTGGTCGGTTGGTTGGTTGGTTGATAGTCCCTAAAATCGGAGAAATCCACTGGGACTCTAACATCCTCAAGGAGATTCTAGTATGGACCGAAAGCACTGACTCGCCGAGTCAGGGGAGGCAGTTTGGTGACGGTTTCTCTGCTAGTGGGGGGCAGAGACCCGTACTCGTCTGCTTGGTGATGGCGGGGAGTAACCGCATACCCCGCGACCCTTCTGCAGAAGCTGATCTCCTATTCCCCGCATCGTCGTCACCATCCTCCGCACCATCTACACTGGAGGAGGGGGAGAGAGACCTGGAGGTCTTCATGATCAGGGGGAGCTCCCTCATCAGGATGGAGTAGCGGGGACTCAGCCCGTACGGGGCCAGGTGTCTGGGGTACTTGGCTTTTCGTCTGGGTCTGTCCAGCACGTCCTGGAACTTGCTCAGGCTGTCCTGGTAACGGACCAGCTGCCCGTCCCTGTACCCCACTGACTTGAGCTGCTCCACCTGGTGAACAGGAAAACCCCACAGTTTGCTTTGGTGATTCTATAGGCACAGTGCTTAGTAGTGTGTGGTGGGTAATTGAGTGGAAGATGGTAGGCAAAGTGCCTGATAAAACATATATTCGCATTGCCAGCTGTTATTTATCTTTAGTATATTAATTTCCCCCCCTCTCGCCACCGAGATTCGAACACAGACTTCATGCACACTGAGGACTGGAGTCCAACGGTCTTAACCACTCGGCTATAGTATCCATCATATAGACAATCAAAACTGGTGGACTGCGTGCTGGGTGGTTATCCATACCATCGGCCATAGTTTGCCAACTCTTCTCAATCACAGAACTAGAAGGGCTTTCAGTATAGCCTACACATGGTAATTCGTGCAGACAGGAAAAAAAATGTTTTGCAAAATGGTGGCGCAGCTCTTGTGGTGATGTGCTCTCCCCAGAGAGAGAAGCCTAAATTTATCTCAGATAAATCTACTGTGAAAGTGATATACAATACAGTACAATACAGTACAGTAACAGTACAGTTACAGTACATACCATACAAAAATTACAATACAATACAATACAATACAATACAATACAATACAATACAATACAATACAAATACAATATAGAAAAGTAGAAAGCAAACCTGCCATTTAACCAGTGTCATTTAATTTGCCTAAATGAATGTGTAGCAGAAGAAAAAGGAATCAAGCAAAAACAAAGAGAGGAATAGAAAAGTGGGAATTTTACCACAGAATATTTAGGAGGTGGGGATGCTTTTATACTGACAGCCCCCCACCCCCCCTGGCATCTCCACATGGGGGAGGCTGGGTGCTAAACCAGGCAGCTAAAAACTGCCTAGTGGTCAGAACATTGCGCTGGCAATTTGACGACCGGGGTTCGATTCCGGTCGAGGAGATTTTTCTCCTGGAGTTAACATCAGTGCTGACTCCACTCTCCCAAAAGTCCTTCGGATAAGACTTTAAACTGAGGTCCCGTGTGCGAACGCACGCAGAACATCTTGCGCACACGTTAAATCCTGTTCCGCTTTTTGTAAGAGTAGGCCATTGTGTGCCGGTGGGAACAGATGACAAGATTGACAAAACTGCATACACACGAGGACTAATGTAAAAAAAAAACATATATCCTCGATATAAAAGAATAAATCAAATCAAATCAAATCAAACTCACCTTCTTTATCCTCCTGTGTGCTGGCGTCATCTCAGACAGCAGCTGCTTGACCTCCCCTTTCATGGAGTCGAGGGAGGCGCCATTGTACACCCCGTTCTGCTTCCGCCGACACCTCCTCTCCACGCTGCTGAAGGACAGGCGCCGGTGCCGGAGACATTTCTTCAGAGCCTGCTTCTCCTGCAGGGAGGTCTTCACGGGCACCGACTGCTGCCAGCAGCGGAACTCCTCGTTCTGCTTCTGCCTGTCCATAGATCTCTCCAGTCGATCCAAAGACTCTGTGTGTGCGCAAGAAAAAAAGAGAGTAGGGCCTATGCCATAGAGGTGAAGGTTTTTCCATAACCTATGCGGTCGTTAGGGAGCGAGATGTCAGAGACCTCAGCTTCTCCAGGGGCCAGCATATTGAGCGCGGCGCCCATATCCTCTCCCTCGCTGCTTTACCTTCCCTGACCCTAAAGAGGGCAGGTACCCATTTACAGCTGGGTGAACTGGGGGTGGGGGGTGGGGCTGTACTGAAGCCAAGGTACACAAATGGTCACCCATCCCCTTTGAAGCCACACTCGATGCTTCGAGCTTGGGGCTCGAACTCTGCCGTCAGATTGTGAGCACAATGCTCTAAGAACTAAGTTAACCCCCCCCCCCCCCCCCCCCCCCTAGATGTTCCGAGTTGCTTCTTGTCGCCATTAACAGTGTGTTCATTAGGGGGGAAAAACTCTGTATTTTTCTAATCATGTATGCAGAAGCTTCTTTTTTCATCTGTGCAAACCATTTCTAGGCCTTCTTGGCTTTTCAGTGTCCTCAGGTGTGCTTGATATCAAGTTGAATTTGCAGGTTTCTATCTGATTTTTTCGATATATCATAATTTCCCACCACAAAGCAAGTTGTACGCATATATATGATGTTATCATTACACTTTGCCCAGCTTTAACACTCTGGGAGGTCACCCAGAATGTGTGCTTTGACTCACTCATCACACCTGGGAATCACTGTGAGATTGTAAGTTATACACAATGGATGAAACGTTTGGGTGACTGACACTTTTCAAGTACTTCACCATAAAATGCAGCCATACTCTGACCTTAGAGGTGTTTTTTTTTTTGGCTTTGAAAGGAGAGTGTATTGAAATGC
>CM060324.1:16660198-16665198 GCA_030674155.1 Stramonita haemastoma | reverse complement strand
ACACAAAAGATTTCGCAGTAAGAAGTGGGACGTCCCTAGGAAAATTATTCAGAAGAAATCACACTCTGTTCGGAAAATACATACGTGTATAGACAGAAACAAAAAGGACTGATGTTGTTAAGCAGATAGTGCCCTCTTCTCAGGGAGAGGAGTCTGTGTTTCACGCTGAAAAATCTTGAATATAATGACTGAAAGTACAATAATACAAGCAACACAATACAACACAATAGAATGCAACAGAACACAATACAAATACAGTACAATATAATTACACTACAATTACAATGCAATGTAATACAATGCAACAGAAAACAATACAATGCACATCTGCCTTGAAAAAAAAGCTTTTCTTCCGTTCATATAATATTCATTATCTATATCCCTACAAAATGTGGAAGAAGTATGCACCACACACACACACACACACACACACACACACACACACACACACACACACACACATATATATATATATATATATATATATATATATATATATATATATATATATATATATATATATATATATATATATATATATATATGCGTGTGTAATAGATGGGTTGTATCAAACACAGGTTGGTTGGGGTTTTTTGGTTACCACAGAATGACTATACCACACACTGTTCTGTCATCAACACAACAGATCTTCATACTAATGTGGAACTATTTTTCCACCATATGAAAATATAATTAAATCATTTACCAAATACATAAATTAATATGCTCGCTACAGCAGGCTATAACACACAATCCATTCATGACGTTTATATACTTCCCCTGCCAACCACAGAGGCCTTATCAGGGTGTATCCCTTGTTTGACCATTTAATTATGGGATAACTAGGAGATTTATCTGTACATGGCTCTATATGATTATTGCATTTAGATTATAAAAAAGGACTGTTATCGTTTTATTGCTGTCATATATTATTGCTGCTCTACTTATCACAGCAATGTGTTCCTCACAATGCAGGTGTAATACTTTGTAATTTATACGTCAAACTGTCACATACATTTTTTGCAGCATAGTTATATAGGTAATGATACATACAGAGATAGAGAGAAGGGAGGGGGTAGACAGGCAGACTGAGACAGATAGAGAGTTTTTTGTGCACGTTTGGTTTGTTTTTACCACAGAGAGAGAGAGAGAGGGGGGGGGGGGAGAGAGACATGGAAGATAGCTTGAAAATGCTGTAGTTCCCGACTTTTCAACGGCTTGATTTAGAAAAAAGATAAATATGAACACAAAACATGGTAGATTTGCAGAACAAGTCCCAACCTTTTACCCGTTTACCCACGCACCCCCAAAATAACCCCCAAACAACCAAATGCCCCCCCACCCAAGAAAAAACAACGAACAAAAAACACAAAAAAACCCCAAAACAATACAGCAAGAAGAAAACAAAAAATACCCCCCGAAAAAACAACAAACAGACAAACAAACAAAATAACAAAAAAAACAACTAAAGACAGATTCCATAGCTCTAAATTGATGAAGATCTCACAAACTGTTTCAATGTATGAAGATCTCACATACTATTTCATTGTATTCACAATATAAAAAAATATATATACTAACATGTACTATCTTGTTTCCAATCTTTATTTCAACTTCACTCCTCAAAGCAATCTCTGTTGGTTGACACACATCAACATTTATGAGTACTCACAATCTAATCCCATTTACAAACAAGTGTTAAAACGCATAATCCTTTTAAGAAAAAAGACAGAGAGGAGAAAGAAACCCAAGAGAAAGAGGGAAAAGATAGAAAGTGGAAGGGTGTGCAGAGGATAGAGAGAGGACAGTAATTGTATTTTCTAAATAATTTTTGTTTACAGTTTCTACTATTACATGCGAAGAAAGAAGAGAGAGAGAGAGAGAGAGAGAGAGAGAGAGAGAGAGAGAGAGAGAGAGAGAGAGAGAGAGAGAGAGAGAGAGAGAGAGAGAGAGAGAGAGAAAACTTGATGGAGTTATCTTTTCCTTACCGCTCTATTGTGACTTTACTTCAGCCCCTACATTAGTTTTATGTATGAATGAATACTCTTTTGAATGAATGAATGAATGAATGAATGGATGAATAAACTGAACTGTGACCTGAATTTATGAACTATGAAGCAATCAGTTTAAAAACCCTAGGGGTGGGATAGCCTAGTGGTTAGAGCATTGAACTCGCGATCTGATGACGCAGGTTCAAGCCATCATCAAGACATCCGTTCAAGGGGCTTTCTCCACTGGAGTTAATTTTAGTACTGACCCCACTCCCCAAAAGTTCTTCAGATGAGACTAGAATCTATTAATCGATGTACCTATTGAACGATAGCATGCAGAACATTTGCACACAATTAAAACCTGTTCTGCTTTTCAGAAGGGTAAGCTATTACGAGCCAGAAAGAAGAGTAACACCATTTGGGGAAAAAAAAGCATGCACACTGGTGTTGTTTAAGACATACCCCAAAGTGCAAATGTGGCTTTCTGAAAGGTGGGTAAATGGTTGCCATACACAAAATCTCACCTGTGCTGAACCTTGAAGCTGTAGCCAAGGAATGATAAAAGAGAGAAAAAAAAAAGAAAGATAAAAAAGAAGAAAAAGAAAGAAAGAAAGAGAGAAGAAAGAAAAAAAAAGAAAAGAGAAAAGAAGAAAGAAGAAGAAAGAAAAAGAAAAGAAAGAGAGAAAGAAAGAAAAGAGAAAGAAGAGAAAGAGAAGAAAGAAAGAAGAAGAAGAAAGAAAAGAAAGAGAGAAAGAAAGAGAGAAAGAAAGAGAAAGAAAGAAAAAGAAAGAAAGAGAGAAAGAAAGAGAAGAAAGAAAGAAAGAAAGAGAGAAGAGAGAAGAGAGAAAGAAGAAAAAGAAAAGAAAGAAAGAAAGAAAGAAAGAAAGAGAAAGAAAGAAGAAAGAAAGAGAAAGAAAAAGAAAGAGAAAGAAAAAGAAAGAAAAGAAAGAGAAAGAAAGAAGAGAAAGAAGAAGAAAAAAGAAAGAAAGAGAAAAGAAAAAAGAAAATGAGAGAAAGAAAGAGGAGGAAGAAGAAAAGAAAAAAGAAAGAGGTGAAAGAAAGATGAAGAAGGAGAAAGAAAGAAAGAGAAGAAGAAAGAAAAGAAGAAAGAGAGAAGGAGAAGAAAGAAGAAAGAAGAGAGAAGAAAGAAAGAGAGAAAGAGAAGAAAGAGAGAAAAGAAGAAAGAGAGAAAGAGAGAAAGAAAGAAAGAGAGAAAGAAGAAGAAAGAGAAGAAGAGAGAAAGAGAAGAAAGAGAGAAAGAGAGAAAGAAAGAAGAGAAAGAAAGAAAGAAAGAAAGAAAGAAAGAAAAGAAAGAAAGAAAGAAAGAAAGAAAGAAAAAGAGAGAGAGAAAGAAAGAAAGAAGAGAAAGAAAGAAAGAAAGAAAGAAAGAAAGAAAGAGAGAAAGAGAGAAAGAAAGAAATAAAAAGAAAGAAAGAAAGAAAAAGTGCAAAAACTCAAAATCTTTTTATATGTCAACAGAAATATGTTCAAAACATGACCAATTTCTCACTTGGATATTTTTTAAGGGATGAGTGGTATTTCCTTGCTGCCTGGTTTTTCAACTGCACATGTGAAATATTCTGAACAATAAAGGGTGTTTTAACAGCAATGTTTCATTTGTATATGCTCGAGTTTTGTTTTTTCAAAAAAGATTCAAGAGCATGCACCATATTTCACAATGCTATACAAAGTATACCTAAGCAGAAAAAAACAACTTATATTCAACACAATCATGTTTACAGGTCTTCTGTCCACAGAGACCACATCAGGACAATCTGAATATTGTAGATGACCCCAGGGTGTTTAGCTGAGGAGAGCCCAATAACAAGAATAAGGACAACAACAAGAACAACAACAACAGCAGCAGCAGCATATCAGGGTAGTCATCTTGGTAAAAATCACAGCTCATTAATTTTGAGCAGCTATTCACAAATGAAAGCACCAAGATTAAAAAAACCAACAACCCCAAACACCACTCTGTCAATTCTGGTTTTAATGCCTTTACCATGTTAAGGACCATACTAGGGTAATCCGCACATTGTGGAAGAACCTCACAAACAACACTTCAACATGAAATAAAACCAGTCACAGAGACCTCTAGAATACCACATTGTTCTAGAAGGCCATTCCGCGGCACTCATCTTATTAGACCCTCCCCACCCCCACCCCCCTAAAAGCCAGATTCTCTAACAAAGTTAGAAAATAGAGTCTGATGGAACTTCAAGAACAAGGGTTTTCAAGGAATCTGCAGCACAATGCTTATGTTTACTGGTTTACTTAAAAAAAAATATATATATACACATGAAATACAAAGGCAAGGGGTCTATGGAATTAATTTAGCAGATACTTGACAGGTACACAGTAAGATACATTTTGGGGGGGGGGTCATACACATTTTTGTATTTCAAGAATCTGAACAGGTTAATACAAACAAGTATGTAATTTTTTTTCTTCCAAATTTGCCTTTGAAGGTTAACATTATTAACAAGATCGATTCTTATGGTGTTGTAGGATACCCCCCCCCCCCATCTTAACTCAAGAAACAGAGTTCTACATAAACAAAAAGATGGTTTAATGATGAAGAGTAACACATACCCCTCTAAAAAGCAAAAGGCACAGGTTTAATTTTTTCAGTTCTTTTTTCGAGAATAAGGAATAAACATCTTGTGCCTTTTTATTTTCAGTCCCTGTGTGCATGCGTTTTGTAAATTTCGTTATCCTTCCCACCAGCACACAATAGCCTTTTTTCAAAAGGCAAAATGGGTTTTAACATGTGTGCAAGATGCTCTGTGTGCGTTCGCACATGGGACCATGGTTTATAGCATCATCCAAAGGACTGTCAGGAAGCGGAGTCAGTACTGATGTTAACTTCTGATGAAGGAAAAAGCCTCTCAAACGAGTGGTCCTAGTGATGGTTCAAACCCTGGCTGTCAGAACACGATCTCAAAGCTTAACCACTAGGCCATCACATAGTACATCCCCTCAGTTCTGAGGTTTGATTCCTGTCTT
>CM060324.1:16652698-16655198 GCA_030674155.1 Stramonita haemastoma | reverse complement strand
GAATTGCTAGACTCCAGGAAGAGATAAAATGAGAAATTGAAGAATTCGGTATTGTAAGTAGGTTGTCAGGATGAGTGGTTGGGTGTTTTTAAACACACATTTTTAAAGTCAAAGGAAACAAAACGATGCCTTAATACTTTAGTGCAAGGGTAAAAGAAGATGGCTATAGTTGTATATCATCAATCAACATCAACAACCTGACCCCACCTGCCTAAAATCACTCCTAGTAGAAAAATGGATCAGGTGAAACGCGACTCATTTTGTTGTAGATTTGTTTTTTGCAAGATGTAGCACTGTATAAATTCCACATATTAATAATATCATTATTATTATTATTATTATATTAGAGTGTCACGTTTTTACCATCACTTGTGTGTAATCATAGGCTGTTTATAAATTTATACTTTTTCTCCCCTGCCCTCAGAGATTTTCAGGTCTTTCTTGGCGCAACTACGGTGAAGATGATTACAATCATAAGCACCTCAAATCCCATTTACTATTTGCATAATGGCACTCCACATTAGATCCTACACAATCCTGACTGTGTTCTGCCTAGTGATCACATACTCCTCTGTAAGTACAGCCTAATGCAGCAGGAAACAAACAAGAATGAATGACACAGACAGAGAGGTGTAAGTAAGTGATCTCAAAGGATCAGGTTATAGGTACACCTCATAGAAACAATACCAACACAAAATGCATATCACTGTATACATTTACAAGGCGTCACACGCACACACACATGCATGCACGTACGCGCACATACACACACACACACACATGAAGAGATGTCAAATACATTTTAAAACACACACACACACACACACACACACACACACACACACACACACACACACACTTGTAGACAAATCTACATATTCTCTCTCTCTCACACACAGACAGACAGACAGACAGACAGACAGACAGACAGACAGACAGACAGACAGACACAACACACAAAACACACACACACACACACACACACACACACACACACACACACACACACTTTTCAGCATTTTAGCAGATCTATCATTGGAAGCTCAACTGATGTCCAATTTCGTCCAACAACAAATAGACACACACAAAAATAATGCACAAGATAATTTACATATAAAAAAATATTTTTAAAAAAGCAACACCTCTGAAAAGTCTTATTGCACAAGGCTGGTACCACTAAGCCAGTCCACTACCAGCATCACATCATCAATACTCAATGGACCAATACTCATCTGTATCAATACTCATTTGTATCAATACTCAGCTTATCAATACTCATCTGTATCAATACTCAATGGATCAATACTCATCTGTATCAATACTCATCTGTATCAATACTCATCTGGATCAATACTCACCTGTGTCAATACTAATCTGTATCAATACTCATCTGTATCAATACTCATCTGTGTCAATACTCATTTGTATCAATACTCATTTGTATCAATACTCATATGTTTCAACACTCATCTGTATCAATATCCATCTGTATCAATACTCATGTGTATCAATTGTTTCAATACTCATCTGTATCAATACTCATTTGTGTCAATACTCATCTGTATCAATATTCATTTGTATCAATACTTGTCTGTATCAACACTCATTTGTATCGATACTCATGTGTATCAATACTCATCTGTATCAATACTCACTGGATCAAAACTCATTTGTATCAATACTCATCTGTATCAATACTCATTTGTATTAATACTCATATGTTTCAACATTCATCTGTACCAATACTCATTTATATCAATACTCATCTGTGCCAATACTCATTTGTATCAATACTCATTTGTATCAATACTCATCTGTATCAATACACGTGTATCAATACTCATCTGTATCAATTATTTCAATACTAATCTGTATCAATACTCATTTGTATCAATACTTATCTGTGTCAATACTCATCTGTGTCAATACTCATCAGTATCGATAATATGTATCAATACTCAGCTTATCAACACTCATCTGTATCAATACTCATTGGATCAGATGCACAGAACCAGTTCAAGACAAACTTTTGCAACATGACAGCACTTATCAAGACTGATTTTACATGCCTCAATACTGAAATCTGTCCATAATCACACCTGCGTACAATGGGGAGGTGGCCTAGTGGTCAGAGCACTGAGCTCACGATCTGACTGCCTGGGTTCAAGCCACCACTAGGGGAACTTAGACACCAGTTCAAGGGGATTTTTCCTCTGGAGTTACCATCAGTACCAACTCCACTCCCATAAAAAATCTTTCAGACGAGACTATAAACTGAAGTCCTGTGTGCAAACACATGCAGAACATCTTGCACCCATATTTAAAACCTGATCCACCTTTCAGAAGAGTAGGCCATTGCCTGTCGGTAGAAATGGATGACAAAATTTTTAAAACATGGGACACAGGTGTTATGTTTAGACATCATCGCTGGAGATAGAATGAGGTTACCTTAATGGTGAGTAAAGGTTGCATACGCAAAACTTACCATTGACGTGAACAT
>CM060324.1:16635198-16647698 GCA_030674155.1 Stramonita haemastoma | reverse complement strand
TTTGAACGGCAATGTTTTTGTTGTGGAGATTGACAAAATGCCCTGTCCCTGTAAATAAAATCTTAAGTAACAAAACCCTGTTCCTGTAAATTCTTTTTCTTTGTGGAATTCTCAGACAGCAACTATTGTAGTCTGTCATATGAGCAACGATATGTTCTGCTGGTGTCAAGTGCCTGACAAGTGAGGCAATCTGACTTTGGAATAAGAGAGAACTGTTACCTTTAAGTTTTTTTGGAAAAAAGGCAGGAGAATGGACCAAGAAAGCAGAAAACTGATGACAAGAAGGTGACAGGAAGAAAATGAACAAGGTAGAAACAAAGAAAGGGATAGAAAAGAGAGAATTCCTGGCACAGAACTTATAAGAGGTGAGGATGCTATTTATACTGACAAAGTCCCTGACATCCTCACAGGGATGTTATGTGAATTGGAGATGGTGAAATTCTAAAGGCAATAAGACCTATCTCTGCCTGCCAGGCAAGAATGACTTCCCAGTCAGCAAGCAAGAAAATACAAACCTGTTTAGAAACAAACAACTACTTATGCATACTGCATAGAAAACAAGGATTTATTTAACTAACTTTTGAAACTTTTTTAAAGAGTCAAAATGCTGTCAGAATTGCGAAACACACACACACATGCACACACACACACACGCATACACGCACACACACACACACACACACACACACACACACAACACACACACAAACACGCACACACACACACACACACACACACACACACACACACACACACACACACACACACACACAAGCAGCCCAGTTTGTATGACCCCAGACACCATATTTCTGCCTCAGTCTCATACATAGCGCCCACACACCTAGCTACACATCTGTTACCACTGTCATTAAATGCACATGGACATTACATTCTCTCACCTACTCACTACGACTGTCTATGAGTGTCAGTCACATTTGTTTCTCATTCTTTTAGCTATGTCATCATTCTCACTTGTTAGGCACATGCACACACACACGCATACACGCTCGCACACACACACCACACACACACACACACACACACACAACACCACACACACACACACGCACACACACGCACACACACACACAACCACACGTCATCATTCACTCACATGATAGCACATGCACACACACACACACACACACACACACACACACACACACACACACACACACACACACACACACACACACACACCACACACCACCACGACACACACACACACACACACACACACACACACACCACACACACGCACACACACACACCACACACACACACATACACACACACACACACAGCCAACTTTTTGGGAGTTCCTTGGGTAGAGCTTTAATTTTTCCCAATGGTGAAATTTTTGCATATGCAACCATTTACCCGACATTAATTAAGACAGCCATATTCCAACTTCAGAGATGATGTCTAAATATGACACAAGTGTCAGTATGTGCATTTCTTTATTTTGCTTGTTTTTTTCCCCTCTTTTTTGCTTGTTTTTACCTATAGGTATATTTTACTTTTAAGGTTGCCGAAATCATGTTAGTTAAATGATGTTGGTGAAAAGGTGTTTTTTTTGTCCTAGATAGATGGCTTGATGAAAAAAGCAAATCAATGCTTATTCAATGTACCATCTGGTAATAAAATATTGACTTTGACTTTGACCTTTGTGGTTTTGTAAATGTTGTCATCTGTTCCTACCAGCATGCCATGGCCTACTCTTCTGAAAGGAGAAAAAGATTGTCAACATGTGTGCAAGATGTTCTGCGTGCCTTGCGCATGGGACCTTGGTTTATAGTCTCTCTCATCTGAAGACCTAAGAGGGACTGGAGTCAGCTCAACAACCGCAAGAAAAACAACAAAAAGAAAACTGTCACACCACACCAGCATCTGATTTCCCCACCTGTGCATCAGATCCCCCCACTTGTGCATCAGATTACCCCACATATGCATCAGATTCCCCCACCTGTGCATCAGGTTCCCCCACTTGTACATCAGATTCCCTCACCTGTGCATCATCAGATTCCCTCACCTGTGCATCATCAGATTCCCCACCAGTGCATCAGATTCCCTCACCTGTGCATCATCAGATTCCCTCACCTGTGCATCATCAGATTCCCCCACCTGTGCATCATCAGATTCCCTCATCTGTGAATCAGATTCCCCCAACCTGTGCATCATCAGATTCCCTCACCTGTACATCAGATTCCCCCAACCTGTGCATCATCAAATTCTCCCACCTGTATCATCAGATTCCCCCCACCTGTGCATCATCAGATTCCCCACCTGTGCATCATCAATCCCCCACCTGTGCATCATCAGATCCCCTTCCTCCCCACCTGTGCATCATCAGATTCCCCCCTCACCTGTGCATCATCAGATCCCCCTTCACTCGCCCTAGTGCATCATCAGATTCCCTCACCTGTGCATCATCAGATCCCCCAACCTGTACATCATCAGATCCCCCCACCTGTGCATCATCAAATTCCCTCACCTGTGCATCAATCTCTGCCCCTGCCTCCAGCAGCACCTTGCAGCACTGCAAGGCCCCGTGCTGCGCAGCGTAATGCAGCGCCGTTGCAGCGCTGTGACTCATGCGGTTGACGTCGCAGCCGTGGGAGAGGAGGTGGGAGAGAATCTCAGCAACGCCTTTCTCCGCTGCACAGATGAGGGGCGTGTTGCCAAAGGTGTCCTCCTCCTCTAGGTCAGCTTTGGCACTCACCAGGTACCTGAACAGTGGAGGAGAGAATGTCAAGATCACACCTGTCAGTTTCCTCTGGACACTTGCAGCTACTTTCAGCTGCTATCCATTCCATTCCATCCCAGCTGAGACCAGTGGATTCTAATCGCAAGTCAAAGTCAAGTCAAGTCAAGTCAAAACCACTTTAATCATCCCCAAATGGGCAATTATATATAATGCTAACAGGCATACTGACACAAATTATTATCGAAAGACACGAGATAGCTACTAATTAGAGACTATCATAGAGGCATATTTATAGACACACATGCATGCTGATGCAGAAACACATACATACATATGAACATACATACATACATACATGCATGCATGCAAACATACATACATACAGACATACATACATATGGACAGACACACACACACATACACTCACACACACAAACACACACAAACACACACACACACACACACACACACACACACAACACACACACACACACACACACACACACAATTTATACAACACACACACCACAAATACAACACCCACCCCCCACACACCCCACACCCCACAACACCTCACCAACCTACCCACCCACCCCACCCTCCAACACCCCCACCCCACCCACCAACACCCCCCCACACACACACCCCCACCAACCCAACCCCCCCACCCAACCACACCCCCCCACCACCACCACCCCACACCAACCCCACCCACACCCCACCCCCCCCCCCTCACCCCCCCCCCTCACCCACACACACCCCCCTCCCCCCCACTTCCCCCCCCCTCCCCCCACACCACCACCCCCCCACCCCAACACCCCCCCAACACCCCCTCCCCTCCCAACCCCACACCACCCCCCACCCCCACAACCCCCCACCCCAACCCCACACCCACCTGCACAAAGAAAGATGGCCGCCCTCCGCAGCGCAGTGCAGCGCCGTGCGCTCGTGGTATCCCCGCTTGCGCAGGGAGGCCTGGCTGTGCAGCAGGAAGCGCACGATAGGCAGGTGGCCGTGCAGGCAGGCCAGGATCAGGGCCGTGTCCTCCTGGGCATTCTGGGCGTTCAGGTTGGCCCCGGCCCCCACCAGGGCCTGGCAGCAGTCCAGGTACCCTTCCCCCGCGGCCAGGTGCAGCGCCGTGTTGCTGTGAGGACCCCCTCCGCAGCTTACCTGTTTTGGTGCGAAAAATGAAAAGTTATAAGTTTGGTGTTAAAAAGTTAAAAAGTTCAAGTCTGTCCCGAGCCTAAGGCTCATCAGGCCGGTGCTTATCCCGGTTTCTGTGGCGTTAAGCGACTGAGATTCATAGACTCCCCCCTGGATAGGACGCCAGTCTATCGCAGGGTTAACCCCCAACACAAGGTTGGTACCCCTTTTACACCTGGGTGGGGTGAGAAAATAGCCGAAAGTGCCTTTTCCAAAGTTTGGTGTGGGGGTGATTTTTTAACTTGCTGAGAGAATCGGGGCTTTTTTCCGTCTGATATGAGTGGAAGTGGTATCGTTGGTCTGTGAGGACAAGGTTGTTTTAAGGAATTTGGTTTTGGTTTAGCAGTTTTAAGTTTGGTGGGGGTTTTGTGTTTTATGTTTTGTGTGTGTGTGTGTGTGTGTGTGTGTGTGTGTGTGTGTGTGTGTGTGTGTGTGTGTGTGTGTGTGTGTGTGTGTGTGAGTATGTGTGTGTTGTATTTGTGGTGTGTGTGTGTGTGTGTGTGTGTGTGTGTGTGTGTGTGTTGTGTGTGTGTGTGTGTGTGTGTGTGTGTGTGTGTGTGTGTTGTGTTCTGTGTGTGTCTGTGTGTGTGTGTGTGTGTGTGTGCATGTGTGTGCATGTGTGTGTTCCTCAGCTTGAGTTCCAAGGTTGACCAAGGGTGAGATTTTGGATCCCACAGCTGTCAGTTTCCCTTACTTTCAGCTCTTCTTAGCTTCTAATTTAGCCGCCGCTGTAGTCTAGTGGTTAGGGCGTTGGACTCGTAATCTAAAGGTTGCGGGTTCGCTTTCGGCTATGGCATTGTGCCCTTGGAAAAGGCACTTTATGGCTATTCTATCACCCCACCCAGGTGTAAAAGGGATACCAACCTTGTATTGGGGGTTAACCCTTGATAGACTGGCGTCCTATCCAGGGGGAGTCTATGACTCTCAGTCGCTTAACGCCACAGAAACCAGGATAAGCACCGGCCTGATGAGCCTTAGGCTCGGGACAGACAGAGGACAGAGTTTTAACTTTGGTGGGGGTGGTTTTTTTAACTTCCTGAGAGAAATAAATAATGATAAATAAATAAATAAATAAATGGCAATAAATATTTTGAATCTTGAATCTTGAATCACACACCTGACAGTCCCACTCCAGCAGCAGTTTCACCACCTTCACCGCTCCCTTCTGCGCCGCCCGCATCAGGGGAGTGTACTGCTCCCGGTCCCGGGCCTCAGTGCTGGCCCCTGCCTGCAACATGGCCCCCGCACAGCGATCGCAGGACAGGTCACAGGCCCCGAACAACCCCTCCTCCGCCTCCTCCTTGGGGAAGGGTCGCTCCCCCTTGACTCTATGCTCCACTTCCGGCACACCATCCTGAGCGGATGTCAGCCACGATCCCACTGCAACAAGCAGAGGGGGGAGAGGTATACTGCTGTACTGTGTCGGGAAGAAATTGATTTGTTGGGGGGGTTTTTTTTTGTTTTGTTTTGTTTTTTCAAGGAAAAACTGGATTTGTTTGTTTGTTTTTTAATGGTGTTTTGCAAATAATAGGATAATGCAGATAGTGATAATGGTGTAAATGATGATTATGAATATGATAAGGATAATAATGATGGTGGTGGTGGTGTGATGATGATGATGATGATGATGATGATGATGATGATGATGATGATGATGATGATGAGTGATGATGACAGTGATGATGATGATGATGATGATGATGATGATGAGGAGGAGGAGGAGGAGGAGGAGGAGGATGGTGGTGGTGGTGGTGGTGGTGGTGGTGGTGGTGGTGGTGGTGGTGGTGGTGGTGTGATGGTGATGGTGATGGCAGTGATGATGATGATGATGATGATGATGATGATGATGATGATGATGATGATGATGATGATGATGCGATGAAGCAGAAGAAGAAAAGGAGAAGGAGGAAAGAGAAGAGATTGTGTGCATGATGACGGTGATTGATGATGTGATGGCAAAGATGATGACAATGATGAGGGTAAAGGTGGTGGGTTTTGCTTTCTGATAAAACCCAGCTGACCACTGAGGTCATATCGGTTATGGAATGAGAGGAAAGACCCTCTCCCCCCTCTTACCCCACCAAAAATAAAAGAAAGAAAAAGGAAAAAGTAACAAGACAAGAACAAAAACACAAGGCAAAAACAAAGGAGAGACCCCCAAAAAGCGTTCTTAGTACGGAATTTCTTAGGAAGGGTGGATGACTCTGTTCATACTAAAAGAGGCTCCCACATAAACCTAGGGAAAGGGCTAAAGATAGCATGTAGGCAGGTGGTAAGCAGTAATAACTGCAGATCCTTTGGGGACAGGTGTGAGCAACTGGATGAATATATACTAGTCAGTTTTTACATGGTCATTGACTGGGCTGAGAAAAAATCAAAGCGCTTAGAACACTTCCAAATGCGGCCTTGACCTTAACAATTTATGTGCCTTTAGGAGATGAGTTAGGCCCAGGCTATATTCCTAAATGATCTACCTAAAATTACGTGATTTTTTTTTTTTTTTTTTTTTGGGGGGGGGGGGGGGGGGGAACAGATCTAATCTCACAAAATAGACAACATTTTTCTACAGATTTGATCTCATAACATTTATACGCAACACTTTTCGATAGATCTGATCTAAAAAAAAAAAAATGTACGCTGCAACAGATTTCTACACATCTAATATCCCAACTGGAGCACTTTTCCTCACATCGAATCTTACATATTTTATTGAACCCTACTGCAACTTTTCTACAGATTTTATCTCACAAAATGTACTTTGTTACAGATCCAATCTTACAATGTTTACATACACTGCAACACATCTACATATCTAATCTCACAAAACTGACACTGCAACACTTTTCTATAGATCTTATCTTGCAGATTTACTGTGCAATACTTATGTACATATCCTCTTCTTCGTAGAACATTTAGACAGCAACTGTTGTTGTCTGTCATACGAACAAAAATGTGTTACGCTGCCTTTAAGCCCCTGATAAGTCAAGAGATAACTTATCTTTTAAATCCTTTTTTTTTTGGGGGGGGGGGGGGGGGGGGGGGGGGGGGGCAGGAAAGTGAACCAAGAAGGCAGGAAATAGACAAGAGGAGGTGACAAGAAGAAAAGGTACGAGCCAGAAACAAAGATAGGGAAAGAAAAGAGGGAATTCCTGGCACAGAGTTTTCAGAAGGTGGTGAAGCTATTTATATCAACCTCCCCCCCCCCCCCCCCAACCACACACACAATCCCACAGGGGCTACAGAACACACCTCACAAAGTCTACACAACAATAAAAAATTGGACAAAATTTACAGAACAGGCCTCACCCTATATTCTAATGAGATATATCAACTTCCAATTCTAACATTTCTGTCAGGGTTTTTGGTCGATTCTTTGCTAATTTTTTTCCCTACTCAAATACTTTTGTTGCTGTTAAGAATCCCTTTCATCGGATTATGCTGCTTTATACCTTTTTTCCTGACCTCAATTGTTTATTCATTTGGGAAATGGCTTTATTTTATTCATTTTTCGTATTGGTTTCTTTCATTGTGTAGTTAACTTTTGGGTCATGTTTGAGTTTCTCTCCAATGTTTTAATCAAGAAAAATGAACTGAGGGTAAATAGGCTGACAGGAAGTGGGGGGGTGGGGGGGGGGGGCTGCGAAGAAGAATAGAATAATGGAAGAGGGAAAGAAGCACACACACACACACACACACACACACACACACACACACACACACACACACACACACACACACACACACACACACATGACATTTCCATCTGTTCTATACACAGAGCATAATACCATAATAATAATCATCAACCGTATGGCTTCAGCTTGCACAAATATTCTATTCTGTTTCTGTAAACAAGTGTCTATTACACAGAGACGGGATAGGGTATGGATTTTTTTCTTGTTGTTTACAATACACACATGTGCGATACATTGTCTTTTATTCCTTGAAGGATATTTTTTGTTAAGGTTAGTCAATAAGCACCTGTGCCCGAAAAACAGTGTGTCTGTGTGAGAGAGGGAGGGAGAAAGGGAGGGAGAAGAGAGAGAGAGAGAGAGAGAGAGAGAGAGAGAGAGAGAGAGGAGAGAGAGAGAGAGAGAGAGAGACAGAGACGAGAGAGAGAGACAGACAGACAGACAGACAGACAGACAGACAGACAGACAGACAGACAGAGACAGACAGACAGACAGACAAAGAGAGGCAGACAGACTCAATATATGGTTCTACATCCATTGTAACTGAAGGGGATACACTACACTACACTACACTACACTCACTACACTACACTACACTACACTACACTACACTACACACACACCCTACCACACAGACTACACTACACTACACTACACCACACTAACTACACCACACTACATTACACTACACTACACTACACTACACTAGACTACACTACACTACACCACACTACACTAGACTACACTACACTACACTACACCACATACACTACACCACACACACACACTACATTACACTACACTACACCACACTACACTACACCACACTACACCACACCACACTACATTACACTACACTACACCACACACACTACACCACACACATTACACTACACCACACACCACACTACACTACACTCACTACATACACTACACCACACTACACTACATTACACTACACTACACTACACTACATTACACTACACTACACCACACCACTTACAATACACTACACCATGCACACTACACTACACCACACTACACCACACACACTACACTACACTACACTACACTACCTACACTACACTACACACATACACTACACTAATAAGCTAGTCCCTTTCCTCACAACTTTTCACAAAAATTCACCTCTGGCCTGACCACCTCTTAGCACAACAGCCATTACATAAAGAAATCAATCCCAATGATACTTTACACACACACACACACAAAAAAAAAAGGTAAGAAAAAAAAAGAGCAGCTCTCTTCCACTTACCAGGTGAAGCTTACCTCACTGACCTGATACATTCCTGTAACCTAATTTCACCCTCACCCACCCCCAACTCCTTTCAACCCCCACCCCTCCCCTTCCATCAGCAGCTTGAAACCTCTGCTTCATCCCCATACCAACAGAACAGATCTCTTGAAATGTCGTTGTGTAACACTTTGGCCTTTTTGTAGGTTAGGAGTACTTTCCTTCCTGTAACACTTTAGCCGTTTGTAGGTTACCAGTACTTTCTTGTGTAACACTTTTGCCTTTGTAGGTTACGAGTACCTTTCTTCATGTAACACTTTTGCCTTTTGTAGGTTACCAGTACTTCTCTCCATGTAACAGTTTAGGCCTTTAGTAGGTTACCAGTACTTTTCTCCATGTAACACTTTTGCCTTTTGTAGGTTACCAGTACTTCTCTCCATGTAATAGTTAGGCCTTTAGTAGGTTACCAGTACTTTTCTCTGTGTAACAGTTAGGCCTTTAGTAGGTTACCAGTACTTTTCTCCGTGTAACAGTTAGGCCTTTAGTAGGTTACCAGTACTTTTCTCCGTGTAACAGTTAGGCCTTTAGTAGGTTACCAGTACTTTCATTGTGTAACAGTTAGGCCTTTAGTAGGTTACCAGTACTTTTCTCCGTGTAACAGTTAGGCCTTTAGTAGGTTACCAGTACTTTTCTCCGTGTAACAGTTAGGCCTTTAGTAGGTTACCAGTACTTTTCCTCCGTGTAACAGTTAGGCCTTTAGTAGGTTACCAGTACTTTTCTCCGTGTAACAGTTAGGCCTTTAGTAGGTTACCAGTACTTTTCTCCGTGTAACAGTTAGGCCTTTAGTAGGTTACCAGTACTTTTCTCCATGTAAGTTAGGCCTTTAGTAGGTTACCAGTACTTTTCTCCATGTAACAGTTAGGCCTTTAGTAGGTTACCAGTACTTTCATTGTGTAACAGTTATGCCTTTTGTAGGTTACGAGCACTTTCCTTCCTGTAATACTTTGGCCCTTTTGTAGGTTACGAATACTACTCCTTCCGTAACAGATAGGCCTTTTGTAGGTTACACTGCGCCTGAGTAATTCTCTTCCTTCCCTTTGTTCCTTTAACTTTCTTTTTTCCCTCTTGACCTTCTTCCAGAGGCATTCCTGATGTTCACCTTAAATTTCCCTTTGCTCTTCTTTTTTTTTTCTTCTTCCTTAACCCTTTCCCCAACCTTTGCTTAAAATACATTTAGGATGTTTAAGTGGGTCTGTAGGCTAACAGTAACAAACAAATGGTGTTTGTGTTGTTATAGTTTAATTGGTGATTTGATTCTTTGGCTGTTTTCTCTTTTTTTTTTTTGGGGGGGGGGGGGGGGAGGAGGAGGAGTGGGGGGAGGCGGTTTGGCCATATTCAAAATCAACAAAATCAAATTGAATGGGGATAGGAAGGCATGGTAGCCTAGTCTTCTGAGCAAGGGCATGAGCTTGTGATCAGATGGTCCACAGTCACTACCCAGATGCCCTCAAAAGGATTTTCCCCCCATGGGAGTTAAAATCAGTATGACACCTCTACTCCAAAAGTCCTTCCAATGAGATCAAGGTCCCATGTGCAAATGCATGCAAACGTATTTGTGCGCACATTAAAAGCCTGTTCCCCCATTTTGGAAGAGTACCAGTAGACCACTACTTGCCTGTACGAATGGAAGATATTTTTTTTAAAAAAAACAACAACAACATCACATGCACACTGGTGTCATGTTTACACATTATAGCTGAAGTCAGAATGTGGCTAACTTAAATGGTGGGTGAAAGGGTCGCATATTATTGAGAATCTAACCATTGATGAACCTGGGAGCACTAGCCTAGCAAATTATTTAAGGTCATATGACAACCAAAAGGGGAAAAAAGGAAGAAAACAGCCAAAAATCTTAGGGATATCTCAGGAAACAAAGCAACTGTGAACCTATAATTAGTAAACCTACCAGGAAAGGGGGAAAAAGGGCCACACTTTGCTTCACAAGAAACACAACACCCCTAAACAAACCATGTATGACAAGGAAAGAGTTAACATGTTGGGGGGGGGGGAGGGGGGTCAATGGGGCACTGTACAGGGGCATTGCTAATTAAACTGCTTCCTTGCTACCTGCATGCAAATTTGGCACAGAAACCTAATTATTTTTTACCACCTGGGGTTTCTTTGTTCCCTCTGTAACCAAGCTCCCCCCCCCCCCCCCCCCCCCCCCCCAACAAACACATGCAAAATCCACCCCCCTCCTCTATGGACACAGGCGTGGGTCTTCACACTCACATACATGCAGCACACACACACCACACACACACACACACACCTACTCTAAAACGTCAGTCCATTGTGTACTGTTTGAATGCCCAATACTCAAGGAACAAAGAAACAGATCTAGGCGTAGATCTAATCACCAAAGTTCTACAATGTTTACGGAATACTATACTGCGTGACGTTATCTGAGCTATGGACACTATCAATTTGTCGGTCTCAAACGTAAAATATATGTTGTGATTATATCTAGAAGTATCATGTTGGCTTAACTGGCCCTGACACAGACCTATTGTCCAAACTTGTAAACTACGATACCTGCTCTGTGTGTGTGTGTGTGTGTGTGTGTGTGTGTGTGTGGTGAGAGAGAGAGAGAGAGAGAGAGAGAGAGAGAGAGAGAGAGAGAGAGAGAGAGAGAGAGAGAGAGAGAGAGAGAGAGAGAGAGAGAGAGAGAGAGAGAGATTGTTCTATTATTCATTCAGCATTACGGCCCTGTAGACAAGGGGGTTTAACAAGTTCAGATAAATTGTGTAACATAGTAACAGTCTTCAAATTCACCCCCCCCCCCCCCCCCCACACACACACACACACTCTCCCCACTTACATGTACCACTGCACATGTCTATTTGCCACGCACCCGACTCTCAGAGAGAGAGAGAGAGAGAGAGAGAGAGAGAGAGAGAGAGAGAAGAGAGAGAGAGAGGAGAGCATAATAAGATAATTTTGTTGTGAAAACGTAATAAACCAATGACGCGCGCGCACACACACACACACACACACGCACGCACCACGCACGCACACACACACACACACAACACACAACACACACACACACACACACACATACACTCAAACCAAGCCATCCAAAACACACATACACATACACGCACACGCGCGCGCGTACACACACACACACACACACACACACACACACACACACACACACAACACACACACACACACACTCCCCTTCCCCCTCCAACATTGTTCATGTATGTAATCATACACACAGTTATACACATAATATAAGAACGCATAACACGAATTTACAGTCAGACTCCCAACATCTGTCTTGCTGCCATGGGGAGAAAGTGTAACCCTGCTGCTACTATCAATACCTGGTAGAGTTTATTATATATGCAGCATCACACAAACCCCCCCCCCCAAAAAAAAAAAAAACCAAAAAAAAACCAAACAAAAAACAACCGATATATCACCTCCCCCCCCCCCCCCCCTTTCCTTACTCTTCAAAAAAAAAAACACGGTTGGCTTTGGCATTGGGCAAGTTCCTGGCAGTATCATTATGTACTGTGCATTCTTGGTACATGGTCCATGCCAAAACTTTTCTCAGTTATTGACCTACGTG
>CM060324.1:16612698-16630198 GCA_030674155.1 Stramonita haemastoma | reverse complement strand
GTGTGTGTGTGTGTGTGTGTGTGTGTGTGTGTGTGTGTGTGTGTGATGCTGTGGTGCATGGTGGTGTGTGTGTGCCTGCCTGCACATGCAGTATGTGTGTATTAGTGTGTGTGTGTGTGTGTGTGTGTGGGTGGTGAGTGTGTGTGTGTGTATGTGTGGTGATTTTTTGGGTTGTTGGCGTACCTGGCGTGCCACATTCTCATGTGCAAGTGTGTCAGTGGGTTGTTATGTCATAGCACGGTCATGTAACTGTTTTCTACAGGTGTGATGTGGTGGTGTGTTACTGGGTGTTAGCTGAATGCATCTAGTGTATGTACTGTTTGTAATTGTAGTTGTGTTGGAGTGTGTGTATGTGTATGTGTGGAGTGCAGTGTAGTGTAGTGAGTGCAGTGTGTGTGTGTGTGTGTGTAAACGTGGTGCATTTCATTCATAAGGCAGTATGTCATAGACATACCTGGCGGAGCCCACACTTCACCATGATGCAAGATGCATGCTCAGCTGGGTATGTTATGTCATCCAAGCCACAGGTCAATGCTAATCTTATCTTCTCACAAAAGGTGGATGGGGTGTTAACATCGATGTAAGACTGAATTGCATCATAGTGTATTGTGTTGTATTGTTTGTAATTGTATTGTGTTGTAGAGTAGTGAAGTATAGTGTACTGTACTGTAGTGTAGTTGTGTACTGTAGTGGAGTGCAGTGGAGTGTGTGAAGTGGAGTGGAGTGGAGTGCAGTGCAGTGGAACAAGAGCAGTGCAGTTCAGGACAGTGCAATATTGTGTTTGTGTATGTAGTATAGTGTAGCTCAGTACACCATAGTGTAGTGCAGTGAAATGCAATGAAGTGTAGTGTAGTGCAGTGAAATGTAACGTAGTGTAGAGTAGTGTACTGTAGTGGAGTGTAGACCACTTTCAATCACATTTCTCTAAATGAAATTGGGGCTGCCCTTCTGGAGAGAGAGACTCAGAGAGTGTGTGTTCAAACAAGAGCAGCATCACCCATTGCTTTGAGGTTTTTTTAATAAATATTTTTTTCTGTCTGCAAGTGTAAAGTTTGTTTCCTTATGAGATTCCCACAAGCTTGGCTTTTTTTTCCACATATAATTTTGCCAGGGACAACTCTCCTGCCCCCCCCCCCAAACCCCCCCCCAAAAAAAACCCCCAAAAAACCCCACCTTTCCTGTCTCAGATGTGTTTGTTTGCCATAGGGGGAGAGCAGCCCGAATTTCACACAGAGAAATCTGCTGTAACATAAAGTGGTATTATAAAATAAAATAAAACAAATACAGGATCTAGCCTCTAGCCTTCTAGGTTTACAGTCTCATCTGAAGGACTAGTCTGAATGGGTGAGGCAGGAAATCATTCTTTCATATCCTTACACTGAGTGACAGTGATAGTGTTCATTTACTTTAATACTGATCTCATTGTTGAGGCTATTATTATTCTGTTTCTGATTATGTTGTGTTTTCTAACGGTATACTGATCTCATTGTTGAGGTTATTATTATTCTGTTTCTGATTATGTTGTGTTTTCTAACGGTATACTGATCTCATTGTGAGGTTATTATTATTCTGTTTCTGATTATGTTGTGTTTTCTACGGTTTTTGTTGTTGTTGGATTTTGTTATTATTATTTTTGACAAATACTATTTTTCCTAACATTTTAGGCTATTTCTGCAAATTTCATCTTTGTCATTTTTAGCTGCACTTTTAACTTTTATTACCTTCTGTTTTCTGACATTTAAACAAAAAATCTTTACTATTACTATTGTTCTTATCATCTACCCATTTTCTGATACTGATTGATATCATCATTATTGCTAATGTTATTAATTATCATCTTCTGTTTCCTGACACTGTATTCCTTCCCACTGTCATTGGACATTGCTACTGCTGTTATGTATTATCTACCCTTTTCAGACCTTTTTGTGGTTACTGTCAATATTGCTTATGCTGCTATTTATTATCTGCTGTTCCCATTGCTGTGTGCATGTGATCCACAGACTGTACATGTGCCACAACAGATGCTCTTGGAGTTTTTCTGTATGAGCTTCTGGTATTTGGTTGCCTGCCCACCCGTAGTGCTATGGAATCGTTTTATTATTTTAATTCTTTTATTTCCAGGATAATAGAATAAGCATTCCTGTGCTTTTTTACATCTAGTCCCCATGTGTTTGCAGTTTTGTACATTTGTCATCCATTCCCACTGGTACACAATGGCCACTCTTCCAAAAAAGCAGAACAGGTTTTAACATGTGTGCAAGATGATCTATGACTGCATGCACACTCACGCACACAGACACAGACACAGACACACAGTGGGAACAGATGACAAGATTAACAAAACTGCATACACACGGGGACTGGATGTAAAAAAGCAAATGAAGTGCTTATGCCATTATCCTCGATATAAAAGAATTTTATACATAAAAAATAAAACACACTACACACACATTATTGTATAGTGACCTTATACATTTGGAATTGCATACACAACACACAGACACAGATGTATGCACTCACTCATGCACACACACACACACACACACACACACACACAACACACACACACACACACACACACACCACACACACACACCTGGTGAAGGGGAGAGAGAGAGAGAGAGAGAGGAAGAGAGAGAGAGGAGAGAGAGAGGAGAGGAGAGAGAGAGAGAGAGAGAGAGGAGAGAGAGAGAGAGAGAGAGAGAGAGATTGTGTTTTTCATTCACACAAGTTCTAACAAAATTGCAATGAGCTGTTAACAACACAATTTGTATACAACACCAGGAAAACATACATGTATATGAAACCTGAATGTCCAACAATGCAAGTCACCATAACTAGGCCATAAACTACCATTTTTCTTTCCTTATTATTTTTTTTTCCCTTTTCCTCTTCCTCAGTTTCAAAACATTTGTGGACAACAGCTGTTATACACTTAGGAACACGTGATCAAACTTTTGGTCAGTAAGATGGTGTTACAAGCACAGTGCTTTCTTTTGTAATGTGTTTGTTTTTGTTTATAATTTGTTTTCTACACAGCCTACCTAATATATATTACTTTAATTAGTGACAAGACAAACACCATCCTATAGCATAGTTATTTTATTTCTTAAGATTTGTATCAATGAAGTCCTCGCCACACCAAGAATACTGTTAGTGACTGTCTGCTGCCTTGTATTATTAATAATTTTATCCCCTATGACCTGAATACTTTGGCAAATTTGTAAAAAGGGTTGTGGCAGCAAAAGAGTTAGGACAAATCAAGTCAAGCTGAGCAACAATGACTGTAGATATACAATGATACATGTATTGTATATATAATACAATTTACAAATGATAACATGATGTTGAACTCGATGGACAGGACTTTTTAATATAATATCAATCATATTTTGTAAGACACTGTCTACACTTTATATAATGTGACTAAACTTAAAGAGCATAATATCAATACCAACCCTTTGGACAGTATGCCTCAGACCACAGACTTTGTGGAGTGTAACACACTGACCATAATTTATTCTCTGTCAGTCTGTCTGTCTGTCTCCTTCTCTCTCTTAGTCTTACATGCAAACATATAATTTTACAAAACTGAATGCACACAGGGACTATGTGTAATCAGCACATGGATACTTATAAGGTCATTATCCTTCCTATAAAAGAATTTTAATCACACACACACACACACACACAACACACACACAACACACAACACACACACACAAGTGTGTAAGTATGTAAGTATGTAAGTGTGTGTGTGTGTGTGTGTGTGTGTGTGTGTGTGTGTGTGTGTGTGTGTGTGTGTGTGTGTGTGTGTGTGTGAGTGTGTGGAGTGGGTGAGGTGATGGTGAGTGAGTGAGTGTGTGGTGGTGGTGAGTGAGTGAGTGATGAGTGTGTGTGTGTGTGTGTGGTGTGTGTGTGTGTGTGTGTGTGTGTGTGTGTGTGTGTGTGTGTGTGTGTGTGTGTGTGTGTGTGTATGAGGGACAGAGACAGAGAGAGACAGGACTTGATAAAAACCAAGGAGACTATTGACATTGTAAATTGTATCTGACACAGACAATCAGAGACAACACACTTACACAGACGTTACTCTGACTCACAATCTCTCTCCTTGATCTGAGCTTTAACTGACACCCATGCTGCGGCTCTACTCTACACGGTTATGATGATCTCCGTGGGTCTTATGATCCAAGATCTGTAGGCCTATAGCCTTCTAGGCCAAGTAACACAACTACACACAACATACATCACTCATACTCTGTTACTCACGAAACATTTTTTTTTTTTTTTTAAGTTGCAACTTACTCATTCTAAGCTCCCTTCTCAACTTGACTGCAGAACAATGGTGCTTCAAGAGCGTGTGATCGAGTGCTTATCCCACCCAGAAAATCGCGAGCATGGTTTTTGTTTTGACGAGCCAGTTCCAGCCCTGCTAGTACTACCTGTGTCGAGTCGAGTCTGTCTGCTAGGTCTAGCCAAGCGCATGAGAATCAACTAAACACACAAGTCATGTGACTAGATAGGGGAGCTACTCTTTACATTTCACGGGGTGTGTGTGTATGGGTGTGCTACTTTCGGTTTTTCTTGTGCTTCAGTCTTCGAGCTAGCTTGATTTTTTTTTTTTAATCCAAAGTTTTGTTTTGTCTAAACTAAGTTGTTTGAACGTTTACTTTTCTGTTGTTGTTTTTTTTTAACCGTTCAGGTTTTTCGAATGTAACTCATACATGCACAACCACTACTGGATATTATTGTTGATGTTGCGCACGTGGGCAACCATTCTGTTCATGAGTTATATAATGCATCTCTTTTGTGTTCATTATGTCAAAATATCTGATACATAAATGTGTGTGTGTGTGTGTGCGCGCGCGCGCGCGTGCGTGCGCCAACTTGCATAACATATCTAAACTTGATGTACTCAGATATTTGCACTGTATGGATATTAATTTATCCGTGATGATCATAACAGATCTGTGTCCACTTTACTCTAAAGTTCTCTTTGAAAAACGGAATAACGATATACTGAATGTTGTGAACAATGAACAAGAGGTGACTTTACTTGGGAGGCAGGGCATCTGCATCTCTCGCCTATCATTGTCACAAGCTTTGTCATTTGCTGCTGCACTCGGTGACACTGTTACGGGTCTCCAAACCACTCCATCTTGACTTTTGTGGACGACTTCTTGAATGTTCAAATTGCTCATGCCAGTTTTACTTTTATTCTTCATCAGTATATTTTGTTTTTCTTCTCCACTTCTGCTGCTACAGTCCCAGGTTCACAATGGTGTTATTTGTGAATGTGACAATTTTTTGCCCACCATTAAGGTAGCCGTATTCGGTCTTCTGGGATGATGTCTTAACAGAGCACTAGTGTGTGCTGTCTGCAAAAGTTTGTTGGTGTTTTGTTGTTGTTGTTTTTTTTTGGGGGGGGTGTCATTCGTTCACATCAGGACTTGTCGAAATGATACCTAGAACCGATAAGGTGCCGACTGGCCTTTGCCAAAAGTTTTTCAGGTTATTATTGAAAGCCGAAGTACTTCAGCCTTACCTTAACTTTATCATGAGGTGACAGCTTTTTGTTTTTGTTTGTTCCTCAGCTAGAGCTGCAAGGTTTTACCAATGGTGAGATTTTTGCATGTGCAAGGGTTTTATTGGTTTTTTTTTTTAATCTCCATAAGGTAGACATGCATCCGATTTGTGGAACATTGGGAATTGAACCTAATCAATTTTACGGAACAGTCGGATGTCCCTTCCCTGTTCTCGAAACGTTCAACTGTCATGGGTTCTTTTCATGTGCACAAATCCGTAAGCACATGGGTATCCTTGTTGAGTCTCCTGAAAAACTTGACATTCAGTCCAATTTTTCCGTCTAGCTGTGAAGAAAGAGCAAGGCTAGGAATTGAACCCAGAACTCAGGTATTCGTTATGCAGGTGAACATCAGAACTTTCCTGCCATCTTCCTTTTTGGTGCCATCCCTAATGTGCCTCTGTGGTCAGTGGGGCTATTAACAATACATTGCATTGGAACTCTTATAACTTCTTTCCCTAATTTTTTTGCTATGAATTTTTTGTTTTGTTTGAAACATGTTCTACAAACTATCTAAAAAGAACTGCAGTTGACTATTTTTTTGGTTTAGTAATGTAATGATACAGTGTACATATTATTTTTCCAAATTGCAAAATTTACCAGCATTTTGATATCACTGCATGATCACTGCTAAGAAAAACAAAAAACTTAAAAAAACTGTTTGAAGTCAAAATACAATTATGCTTGGAAATATTATGTAGGGCAAGGGAAAAAATCTGAAGTTGGAGATGCGTATATAAAAAGTAAGGGGTTCCATAACCGGTGTGGTCATAGGGTACAAGGTATCAGAGACCTCGGCTTCTCTAGGGCCAGCATATTGAGGGCGGCACCCATCTCCTCTCCCTTGCTGCTTTACCTTCCCTAACCTTAAAGAGGGAAGGTGCCCATTTACAGCTGGGTGAACTGGGGAACTGTACCGAAGCCAAGTTGCACCAAATGCATCCCATCCATTGTTGCATCTGTGAAATATTCAATCAGGATGGACACTATAGCCAAGTGGTTATAACTGTTAACTTCAAACCCTTGGGTCTATGAGTCATGGATTCAAATCTTGGTGGCATCTGGTGAATCAAGCATGGGATTTTTAGGATCTCTTAGGTCAACTTCAAGTGCAGACCTGCCAGTGCCTTAATTCCCTTTGTGTATAAACACATGTAAAAGATCAAATATGCATGTTAAAGATCCTGTTATTCATGTCAGCATTCGGTGGGTTACAGAAACACAAGCACACCCAGCCTGCAACATGCACAATGAAATGAGCTGCTCTGAAGTCAGAAATGTGTGGGCTGAGGCAGTGGGCAGACCTCCTGTGAAGTTACAGGCACACTAGGCACTACCCACCTCACCCAGTAAGGGAATCACAGAGAAAGAGAGATTCATTCAGAATCTTAACAATCGATGAAGTAAGTTCAACAACATTTTATTGCAACTGATGACAAAAAAGGCATTATTCACATTTCAAAATCAGCACTGTCTTTGAATCAAGATAATTTAAAATACATATAATGGTGCACAAACTTGCACATTTTTTATGTACAGAATGATGCACACACACTCTGTTAAGGCATTCAGTCATACAATATGAACATCCATATGGAAATGCTTCCAAGTGTCGCAAAAACGTATGTGCATGAAACACACACACAAGCACACATGCATGCATGCACACACACACACAACATGCAACACACACAGCACAACACACACACACACACACACACCACACAACCACCCCCCATAGAAAAATTAAGTACATTACTCATAAAATCAGAAAACAATCACAGCCACTTATTTTGATGTAGTTTGCTATTCTGAAATGCAATCCATGAAGGCAATCACTCAATTTCTTTCTTTCACCCTTTCTGTACCTGCTAAAAGCTGGTAAAAATGAATGTCAATAGATGGTGATGATGATGATGATGATGATGATGATGATGATGAGTGATGATGATTATGATGTTGATGAAGATATTTTTACAGTACTAAATCCTGCGTGGGCAACTCAATGCACTGCGTGCGCGCGCACACACACACACACACACACACACACACACACACACACACACACACACACACCACACACACACAACCCACACACACACACCCCCTCCACACACACAAATGTGCGCTCCACCACAAATGATCGCTACACATTACCAATTGCGCTAGAGCCATTAAAGCAGTTGGGTCAAGTTGTCAATTGAGATTTTGATTGATTATTAAACACATATCCGTTATCTACCTATAAAAATAATCAAGGCAAATATTTTATTACTTTTCCTTTTTAAATGTGTTTTGAAAATACCAAGCCTCATTCTGACAACCTGTTACGAAAATAAACTTGCCCGTTCATTTTGTCATGTCCCTGCAGTCTATCATATTCAATTGAATACTGCACGAATGTCCGATTTTCTATCTGGTTTTGTATTGATAGCCACTTTAGTGTACATTAATAACATTCAATAACTAAAAATTGACACGGTACACTCCGTTATTATGTGGTGAAGCGTCACAAATACTTGTCTAACTACTTTCCTTTTCCTAGAATTCAAAAGAGAACCTGGGGAACGGGGTAGCCTGTGGTCAAAAATTGCATTTAATGAGAAACAGTTCAATTCCTGTTCGAGGGGATTTTACCTCTGGAGTTAAAACAGTGCTGACCTACTTCCCAGTCTTTCAGATGAGACTAAAACCGAGCTCTTTGCGAACAAATGCAGATACATCTGTAAAAATTAAATCCTGTTTTGCTTTTTGTAAGAGTAGGCCATTGTGTGCCAGTGGGAACAGATGACAAGATTTAGAAAACTGCATAACACAGGGGACTGGATGTAAAAAACCACATGAGTGCTTATTCCATTATCCTTGATATAAAAGAATAAATAAATCCAAAGTCAGATGTGCTGGGCCTAACTTGTCAGGCACTTAACAGCAGCGCAACACATTTTCACTCATATGACAGACAACAATAGCTGATGTCTGCGCCTTTGACGAAGAAGAAAATAAGAAGCCAGGCTGAAAAACGCAGGCTTGCACAAAGACACTAATAACAGGACCCTCTTCTGATCTGTTCTCTGGTCAGAACATTCTTTACTTTGTCCTATCAATCACAACACTTTTGACTTTGTTCTATTAATCAGAACACTTTTGACTTTGTTCTATCAATCAGAACACTTTTGACTTTGTCCTATCAATCACAACACTTGTCCTATCAATGGACCGAGAGACGAGGCAGGTCCTAGGTTCAATTCCCACCTCAAACCAAACTTTTTCCTCCCATCCACTGCATCTCAAGTGGTGGTCTGGGTGATAATTTGATGAAGCACTAAACCACAGTTCCATTGTTCAACATACATTTAGTATGCATGCACAAAGAAGGAACACAACGCAACAAGAGAATTAATTGCCTCTGGCAAAATCCTTCATAAAAAAGCCACGTTCAGAGGGGAAAACACTTACAGATAGAAAAACTTTCCCAAAAGAAAGTTGGAAAAAAAGAACAGGGGTACTGCACTAGTTGTGACATATTCTCCCAGGTGGAGTAACTTTAAATTTTCAAACAGATATTTGGAGTGCCTGAGCGTGAGATATAATATCAAAGGGCAGCCAACTTGTGAATATCTTTGTATCCTTCCAGTTTGAACACAGATGAATTTCACACTGAGAAATCTGGAGTGACGTATAGTGGTATCCAATATCAGATAGTGGCCAACTGTTGTTGAATATCCTTGTGTTGTTCTAGGTTCAGCTATAGCTATATGAATTTCACATAGAGAAATCTGGAGTGACTAAAAGTGGTAAACCGATTACCACTTACACATACTCTTTGCTGTTTACCACTTAACACTTATATATCAGACAGCAGCCAACTTGTGAATATCTTTGTAATGTTCTAGTTCAGCTACAGATACATAAATTCCACACAGAGTTGGACTAAAGTGGTATACTGACACCACTCTAAATACACTGGACTGTTGACGACTTACCACTTGATACAGACAGCAGCTATCTTTTCATCAGCATCTTTGTTTCGTTCCAGTTCAGCCATAGATACAGAAATTCTACACAGAGAACTCTGTAAGGCCTGAAAGCAGTAAATGACATCAGATGCAGCCAACTTAGGAATATCTTTGTTTCTCCTAGTTCAGCCACAGATACAGAAATACCATCCACACCGAGAACTCAGTAAGGCCTGAAAGCAGTAAATGACACTATATAGACGCCAGCTTGTCGTGGATATCTTTGTAGCGTTCCAGTTCAGCCATGGAAACAGATGGCACCAGAGACTGCAGAGCTTGTTCAAAGTCCTCCCTCCCCACTGTGACACTGCTCTGGTCCACCTCTTGTCCTGTCACACACACACACACGTATAAGATGCACTGATAATACATGCATGTACACACATGCAAGCACACATGCACTCAATCATGCATGCACGCATCACACGCACCACCAACACACACATTCATATTCTCTTCTCTCTCTCTGTCTCTCTCTCTCTCTCTCTCTCTCTCTCTCTCTCTCTCTCTCTCTCTCTCTCTCCTCTCTCTCTCACTCACTCACTCACTCTCTCACTACTCACTCACTCACTCCTCCTCCTCACACCCACACACACACACCACACACCACTCACCACACACCACATCACACAACAACCCCCCAAAAAAAAAAAACCACAATCTAAACAAAACAAACACGTAACAACAAAATAACCTGGTTCAAAAACCCAAACAAACAAAACACAAAACGATAGCCCTAAACTCCCACAATACCATCCCCCACTACCCCACACAAACGAGACAAACACTGTATAATTCTTTATTTCATCAGTCCGTTTGTATCTTTACTCGCTTAAATACTCTGTCTAGAACATAAAGTGTTTGAAGTTTGAAGAACCTCCCCACCCCACAAACTCCCAACAAAAAAACACAAGAAAAAACCGAAGCAAAAACCCAAACGCACAAAAAACAAAAGCATGGTAACAAGCAAAAATACCCACCTGGGCTGCTCACACTACAAAACCAAGTCAGAAACCACAAAATAATGTAGAAGAAAATATAACGCATAATACTACATTTACTCTGACGCTCAAGTCCTTCCGCCACCCGCAACTACAAAATTATGAAACAAAGAAAAACATTCTCCCTATCCCTTGACCCGTCCAAGTTCCCACCAAAAAAGAACCACAAAAAATACACCAGAAGTGCAGAGACAGCCCTGCAGTGCAGGTTACCTGATTCCAGAAGCTCGATTTTTTTTCCTGACGGCATTCAGCATGGCGTCAGCACACAGGGCATAGAAGTCAGCGCCTGTCATGTTCTCTGGGCACTGCTCCACCACTTCTGACAGTGCCAAGTTCTTCTCCAGTCGAAACCTGTCCCCAACAGACATCATCACGTATATACCAAAGACAGCACATTCTACATTCTATGCTTCTGACAGCTCAAAGTCCTTCTGTAGTCGAAACCTGTTTTCAACAGATATCATTATGTAGATACCAAAGACAGCGCATTCTACATTCTATGCTTTGGACAGTTCCAAGTTCTCCAGTCGAAACCTGTTCCCAACAGACATCATCACGTATATACCAAAGAAACCAAAGACAGCACATTCTACATTCTATGCTTTGGACAGTGCCAAGTTCTTCTCCAGTCGAAACCTGTTCCCAACAGACATCATTATGTAGATACCAAAGAAAGTGCATTCTATATTTTATGCTTTGGACAGTGCCAAGTTCTTCTCCAGTCAAAACCTGTTTCCAACAGACATCATTATGTAGATACCAAAGAAAGTGCATTCTACATTTTATGCTTTGGACAGTGCCAAGTTCTTCTCCAGTCAAAACCTGTTTCCAACAGACATCATTATGTAGATACCAAAGAAATTAAAGACAGCATATTCTACATTCTATGCTTCTGACAGGACTAAGTCCTTCTCCAGTTGAAAGCTGCCCCAACAGACATCATTATGTAGATACCAAAGAAATTAAAGACAGTGCATTCTACATTCTATGCTTTGGACACCTGCAAGTCCATCTCAAGCCAAAACCCGTTTCCAACAGACATCATCACGTATATACCAAAGACAGCGCATTCTACATTCTATGCTTTGGACAGCTCCAAGCCCCTCTCCAGCCGAAACCTGTTTTTAACGACATTATCACGAACATACCAAAGAAACCAAAGAAAGCGCATTCTACATTCTATGCTTCTGACAGCGCTAAGTCCTTCTCCAGCCAAAACCTGTTTCCAACAGACATCATCATGTAGATACCAAAGACAGCGCATTCTACATTCTATGCTTCTGAAAAGCGCCAAATTCTTCTCCAGTCAAAACCTGTTCCCAACAGACATTATCACATACATAGCAAAGAAACCAAAGACAGCGCGTTCTACATTCTATGCTTCTGACAGCTCAAAGTCCTTCTCCAGTCGAAACCTGTTCCCAACAGACATCATCATTTTTTAAAAATTAAAAAAAATATTTAAACCCCCCCCCCACATTTATGTCACTGCAGATGCCTCTGCATGAAATTCGGGCTGCTCTCCCTGTGGAGAGCGTGTCGCCACAAGTGCAGTGCCTACCCATTAGTTTATTTTTTTCCTGTCTGCAACTGTATTTTTTCCCTATCAGAGTGGCTTTTTTCTAAAGAATTTTGCCAGGGACAGCCCCCTTGTTGCCGTGGGTTCTTTTATGTGTGCTAAATAATGATGTGTAACACACGGGACCTCGGTTTATCATCTCATCCAAAAGACTAGCACCCAGACCACCAGTCATGTAGATACCAAAGAAACCAAAGAAAGCACATTTCACATCCTATACTTCTCAGAGGGCCAAATCTTTCTCCAATGAAATCTGTTCATACTAACCTTTTTATTATGCATATATACAATGCTTTCATATGTACATGTATGTAGCCCATATGTGACGCTCCAACACGAAATGAGTCGCTTAGCACATTACCCAATTTTGCGCTAGGAGCCATTATAGGCAGGTAAGGGTCAAGTTGTTAATTTTGATATTTTGATTGATTATTAAGCTATATCCGTTATTCTACCTTGTAATGAAATATTAAGGCATAATTTGTATTCCTTTTGCTTTTAAATGTGTTTTGAAAATACCCAAGCCCTCATTTGATGACCTGTTACGAAAATAAACTTGCCTGTTTCTTATTTTGTGCCATCCTGCTGTCTATCATTTCAATTTGTAATAAGTTTGCACAAAACTGTCCGATTTTCATTCTGTTTTTTGCATCGGATAGCCTTTTTATTGCAGATTTATAACTTGTCAATAACTAAAAATTGACCTCTGGGGCAAAGCGACTCCTTATGTGGTGGAGCGTCACATATGCATGCATGCACACACGCATGCATGCACGTAACGCACACAAACAAACACATACACACACACAAACTCTCATTCTCTCTCTGTCTCTGTTTCCTTCTCTCTTTCTCCCCCCCCCCCTCTCTCTCTCTCTCTCTCTGTCTCTCCCCTCCCTCTCTCTCTCCCACCTCTCTCTCTCTCTCTCTGTGTCTCTCCCCTCCCTCTCTCTCTCCCACCTCTCTCTCTCTCTCCCTCTCCCTCTCTTTGACTAAGGATACTGACTTTCTGGTAAGGGCAGTGAGGATGTTGAGCTGAGACTGGCGGTCACTGGCCACACCGAGGTACAGCAGCTTGTCAAACCTGCAACACAGACAGAGCACAGTCACTTCACACTGCTGCCACACATTACAACACACCTACAGATTCATTATTGTGTTTCCCAGGGATGTTCTTAACGTAGGGCGCTCCTCAGCTTAGCAACCTGTTGAGTGTGTGTGTGTGTGTGTGTGTGTGTGTGTGTGTGTGTGTGTGTGTGTGTGTGTGTGTGTGAGTGAGAGTGTGTGAGTGAGAGTGTGTGTGTGTGTGTGTGTGTGTGTGTGCGTGCATGCGTGCGTGTGTACATGCGTGCGTGCATGCATGTGTGTGTGTGTGTGTGTGTGTGTGTGTGTGTGTGTGTGTATGTGTGTGTGTGTGTGTGCGTGCGTGCGTGCATGCGTGCATGCGTGCATGCGTGTGTACATGCGTGCGTGCATGCATGCGTGCGCGTGCGTGCATGTGTGGTAGGAGAGGGGAGCTGGGGTTGTCACCCAGAATGTGCTCCTTGCCTCCTCCCTCCCCCTCACCTTCCAGGACGGAGAAGAGCAGGGTCGAGGAGGTCAGGACGGTTGGTGGCCCCGATGATGAACACGTCGTACGACTTGTGCAGACCATCCAGCTCCGCTAGCAGCTGGGACACCACTCTGTCACACACACAGGCACAGGCATGGATGTACACATGTTCACAGACATAGGCATGCTGAGATGTAACATTCACAGACACAGGCACGCATGATGTACACATATACACAGACACAGGCATGCACACGAATGTCAACAATATTCACAGACACGACACATGAATCAACATATTCACAGACACAGGCATGCACATGATGCACACATATTCACAGACAGCACGTACATGATGTCAACATATTCACAGACACAGGCACACACACGATGTCAACATATTCACAGACTCACACATGATGTCAACATATTCACAGACACAGGCACGCATGTGATGTACACACAAATATACAAAGGAGATGGTTCTGTACTAGTGGCTATGGCTCTTCCGGGGACAGCAGCCTGAATTTTTATTCAATGAAACATCCCAAAGTCAGAATGTGGCTACCTTCATGGTGGGCAAAAACGGGTCAATTCAATTGATTCATTTAATCAATCACTGTATTATCTCAGGAAATCATAGCAAAATTTCACCATTAATGAACTTCGGAGCTCTAGCTGAAGAACAAAAAAAAAATTTCAGTAATACCTGTGAATGGATTTGAACAGAACAGAAGACAATAGAATACAATACAAAATAGTAAAAGCACAGTACAATACAACACAGTATATTACATTTCTATACACTACACAATATTGCACTACATCACAACAATACTGCACCACCACACCACTACACCACAACCATACCATTAGACCGATACACACCAAACCCCCTGCACGACCCTAGAACATTTTTCCACAGAATTAGTATTCTTTCTCAGTTTGTTGTATGTTTATTTACTGAAGGTAATTAAGACACTTATAGTACTAACTGATTAACTAAATAAAAGCAATAACAACAACAACAAAATAATAATGATCAAGGGTTTGGGTTGTTTTTTTTTTGAATGATAAGATCATAATGATAAAGTTTATGGTGTTGTTGATGATGATGACGATGACGAATGGTGATGACAACAACAATAATAATAAACCATCACATTATAATGATGGTAACAAAATAACAATAATAATACACCACCAACAATAACAATCAAAATAATCATAAGACTGATGACAACGCAAAGATGACAAATAGCCCCAGGAACCTAAGAACATCTTGCAACACGTTAAATCCTGTTCCGCTTTTCATAAGAGCAGGCCATTGTGTGCCGGTGGGAACAGATGACAAGATTTACAAAACTGCATACACACAGGGAACTGGATGAAAAAAAACATGATTGCTTATTCCATTATCCTCGATATAAAAGAATATAAAAAACAGAAAATATAAAAAAAAAAGGAAAACCAGACCAGAAAGACTCACCGATCCATAACACCCCCAGAGTCCCCACTCCTGCCCCGATTCGGAGCCAGGGAATCCAGTTCATCGAAGAATATCACACAGGGGAAGCACTGCGCGCTCTCTTGAACACTGAAAAGGTCAACGCATAGGTCAGAGACGAAAGGTCAGCAGGGTCGTGCATGTTATGTTTGTTGTTGTTGTTTGTGATTCGTGTGGAGTTGCTGTAGTGTTGATTTTATTGTTTTTGTTCTGTTTTTTTGTTGTTGTTCTTCGGCTAAAGCTCTGAGGTCCACTGATGGTGATTTTTTTGGGTGTGACCATTTACCCACCATTAAGGTAGCTGCATTCTGACTTCAGGGTGATGTCTAACATGACACCAGTTTGCATACTTTTTTAAAATTCAGTCTGCATTCCTATCAGCATGCAATGGGCCTACTCTTCTGAAAGGCAGAACAGGTTTTAGCAAGTGTACAAGATGTCCCGGATGCTTTCCACATGGGACCTCGGTTTATAGTCTCATCCATCCCCAAAGTTGGAATGTGGTTACCTGAATGGAGAGTAAAACAGTCACATACGCAAAATTTCACCATCTGTGAACCTAGAGCTCTTAGCCAAGGAATGAAAAAAATAATTAATCTCATCTAAAGGACTTTTGGGGGGAGTGGAGTGGGTACTATAGTTAATTCCAAGGGAAAAAATCCCCCAGACAGAACCCCTGGCGTTCAAATCTGGGCTGTCAGATCCGGTAGCACAATGCTTTAACCACTACGACTACCCAACCCTCCTGGAGTGTAACTTAATAATAATACATGGACTTATATGCCGCTATGATCTTGTAAACAAATCAAGCGCTTGCATTCGACTAACATCACACAGAGCAATCAATAAAATATGGTCTAGCAAATTCGAAGTCTCAACATGCAAGCGCAAAACCACGCACACACACACACACACACCCGTACGCGCAATGTGCGCTGCCACACACATCACACCCACAAAGGCTGTATACTTTGAACTGACAAGCTCTGTTCAACCGAAAAAAAATCAATGAACAAGCAAAACTCGGAAAAAAAACCCTCCACCACCATTTTGCGAACACATAAGTGAACATGGGTCAACTGTTTAAAGGTCAAAATTGTACATAGAACAGTGACAGGTCAACGAAGGTCAACAGGTTACAGTCAAAATGAAAAGAGTTTGGATTCTGAAAGAAAAGCAATATGTACATCAATTTCCAATGCACTAGGTCAAGGAGAGCACATCATTGCTTAGTGCAGCATCAACTATGTTTTGATTTTTGTTTTTCTGTCAGCAAGTACATTCATTTCCCTATGAGAGCCCTTTTTCTACAGAATTTTGCCATGGACAACGATCTTTTTGCTGTGGGTTCTTTACATGTGCTATGTACATTTGCACAGGATGTTGGTTCTTTCTCATCTGTAAGACTAGCACTCAGACCACCACTCAGGTCCAGTGGATGGGGACAAAGTTCAAGTGAAGACGGGAATTGAACCTGTAACTTTCGGTTTCTAGGTGGGCACAGCTGTCAGTTTTCCCCACTTTCAGCTCCTCTCAGTTGCTAATTAATCCATCCTAGCCCAGCCCAGCTGGGCCAGTGGTGCTAATTATAGCAGGAACTGACCACACTTGGACTTGTAGGTAAAAGGGTGCGCTAAATATAGCACTGTTGACTGAGTGATGCTGGATTTTGAGCTATGTTTATCATTTTTAAAATTTTATTTTATTCTTTTATATCAAGGATAATGGGATAAGCATCTGTGCTTTTTACATCCATCCCGTGTGTATGCAGTTTTTTAAAAGTCATCTGTTCCCACCGGCACATGATGGCCTACTCTTACAAAAAGCAGAACAGGATTTAACGTGTGCGCAAGATGTTCTGCGTGCGTTCACACATGGGGCCTCGGTTTATAGTCTCATCCGAAGGACTTTGGGGAGAGTCGACTCAGCACTGATGTTAACTCCAGGAGAAAAATCTTCTTGAACGGGAATCAAACCTGGGTCATCAAATTGCGAGTGCAATGTTCTGAACGCTAGGCTATCCCGTCCCCTGTGGGTACTGGTGGACCACAGGAGGACAGTAGGTGTATGTAGTGACTGTCCATGTCCACTCACCTTCCCTGACGTTGGCTTCGCTCTGTCCTACGTACATGTTGATCAGCTCTGGGCCCTTCACACTGAAACATCAACATCACTTCAGTCATCATCATCATCATTATCATCATCAATATAACCATAGTATCACGTTATTGTTATCATCATCATCTAGTTATCATCATCAT
>CM060324.1:16590198-16607698 GCA_030674155.1 Stramonita haemastoma | reverse complement strand
GACGTCAGCTCGTGATGTTTCGATGGAAACTGTTGATGACTCGGGATCTGTGGGGAAAAAACTTGTAAGAGGAAGATCTGAATCTCATATCCTGCACAGATCCGACAACAGCATAGTCAATAGAAGGGAAATATTCAATCTCACATTCATTATTCATTCTAGATGTGACCTCAAAAAGCTGCTAATTTACTTTCACATGAAAGAATGATGCATGGAGCTTGACACCACCCTAGGAAACAAGCATAGCAATCACAGTATGTCCAAAATAAAAACTTGCTGCAATGCCACCTATCTCATGGAGATACTACTTACCACCATCACATTAATGGAATTAAGAAGGAAGGTGGCAGGACGGTTCAGAACGTTCACCTGCCTAACAAGTAAACTGTGAGTTCTGGGTTTGATTCCCAGCCTTGCCCTTTCTTCCCAATTTAGAGAAAAAAATCAAACTGAATGTCAAAGTCCTTCAGATGAGGCTACAAACGAGGTCCCATGTGCAAATGTATGCAGAACATCTTGATACACACATTAAAAACAGTTCCACCTTTCAAACGAGTGGGACAGTTCATGCAGGTAGCAACAGATGACAACATTTTGTTTTAAAAATGCATGCGCATAGGTGTCATGTTTAGACACCATCCCTGAAGTCAGAATGTGGCTACTAAATAGTGGAAGGGGGGGGGAATGGCTGCATGTGTAAAAATGTCACCATTGATTAACTTTGAAGTGGTAGCAGAGGAACAATGAAATAAATAAATAAATAAATAAATAAATAAATAGATAAAGATAAAGGAAGTGCTTAGCCCAGGCCAAAGGTTTTGTCAGTTATTGCAGTAAGTTAAGTGCCAAGGCCTTCAATAAAATGTTGTATTGTAAAATATCGTGTTAAGGCTGTCCTCAGCTGTGACAAGTTCTTCAGATAACAACAACAAAAAAGTACAACAACAAAAATCGACAAAAAACATCAACCAAAAAAACTACAACAAAAAAACCGAAAAAACATCAATAAAAAACTGCAACAAAAAACAACAAAAAACCAAAAACTACAACAACACAAAAAACACAGACACACAAACCATACCTTCTGTAGTGCCATCTTTTTCCTTGCCGATCACTTCAATGTTCTTCAGCAGCAGAATGCATGGGGAGTACACAGCCGCTAAAAATAGACAGGTTGTAAAGACACATTTACAGTCTACAACAAGTAAGACAGGATTTACAGTCTACAACAAGTAAAGACAGGATTTACAGTCTACAACAAGTAAAGACAGGATTTACAGTCTACAACAAGTAAGGGATTTACAGTCTACAACAAGTAAGACAGATTTACATTCTACACGTAAATGACAGGATTTACAGTCTACAACATAAAGACAGATTACAGTCTACAATAAGTAAAGACAATTTACATCTACAACAAGTAAAGACAGGATTTACAGTCTACAACAAGTAAAGACAGGATTTACAGTCTACAACAAGTAAGACAGGATTTACAGTCTACAACAAAGGGGGGTGGGGTAGCCTAGTGGTTAGAGCATTGCCCCGTTGATGGGATGATGTGGGTTTGAGCCACTACAGAACTGCCCATTTGTGTGAATTTTTCCCCTGGAGTTAACACCAGTGCTGTCTCCACACCCCCAAAAGTCCTTCAGATGAGACTATAAACCACACGCAGGACATACTGCACACAGGTTAAAACCCATTCTGCCTTTTGGAAGGGTCCGCTGCTTGCAGTACTGTATTAACAGTTGACAAAATCTACAATATGCGTCCACACTGATGTCATGTTTAAAGTCATCATCTCTGAAGCTATTCTATGAAAAGTTAGCGCAAACTGAAATGCTAAGTTTCAGGAAGTGACAAAAATGAAGGAATTGAAAAACTTTGCATTATATAGTGGTCAGGATGAGGGCTTGGATGTTTTTAAATGTGTTTTTAAAGCACAAGGAAATGCAATCACAACCTGATACTTCAGTACAAGGCACAAGAAAGCTTACAGTTTTATAATCAATCAAAATCTCAAAACAGACCATGTGACATTCACCTGCCTAAAATTGTTCCAAGGGGAAAAAAGGGTCAGGTGCACTGTGACTCATTTCAAGGTGGAGGGTCACATATCTGTTTTACCTGTAATTACAGGTGCCTTACCTGCCAGAATGTGTTTTTCATCCTGGTTTCCACAGATGCAACAGAGTCCCACACAGGTCATGACAGTTCACCTGAATTACCAACACACACACACCACACACACACACACCACACACACACACACACCACCACACACACACACACAAGTCTAAGAAAATGAAATTCAATACTTTAATTTCATTAAAAAAAGTCACTATTATATCCTAGCTGCGCGTACTAGGTAGGCGTTGACTCGTAATCAGTTGGGTCGATCCACTTCGCATGGGGTTTGCCCTTGAAAAGCACTTACGGCTATTTTCTCACCACCATGTAAAGGTTACAACCTGGTGGGTAACGATGCTCTATCAGGGATTATGACTCTCAGTCACTAAAGCACAGAAAAAGGGATAGCACGCGATAGCTTAGGCTCGACAGATTAATTAATAATATCCTGGTCATTACTGTTCTTGATTTGTCATTAATATGATCATCACCATAGGGAATACACTCAACAGAATGCTACAAGAACTATTAAGTTGGCAGATACAGATTTTTTCCCCTACCAATTCCTTGGCTAGAACTAGGTTCACCAACAGAGAGATTTTTGCGTATGCAACCATTCTCATCCCCCCCCCCCCCCCCCCCCCCCCCCCCCCCCCCCCCCCCCCCCCATTTTTGGTAGCCGCAGTCCAACTTCAGGGATGGTCTCTAAACATGACACCAGTGTGCATGAGCTTTTTTTTCATTAGATTTGTCATCTGTTCCTACCGGCATGAAAATGGTCTACTCTTCCAAATGGGAACGGGTTTTTAACATGTGCGCAAGATGTTCTGGTGCATTCTGTCATTTCTGTCAAACGGGGCCTCAGTTTATAGTCTCATCGAAGGACTCTGACATTCAGTCATTTAAAAATTTTTTTTATCAAACTCGGAAGAAATGGCAAGACTGGGAATTGAATCCAGAACCTCACAGTTTACATGTTAGGCAGGTGAACGTCATAACTATCCTGCCACCTTCCATCTTGTATGTATGTATGTATAATTTTTCAGCTACATCTATAAAAAAAACTGGCTGGCACAGGAACGCACAGCACGAAACATCCACCACCAGTGCTGAAGGGCTGACTTATAATAACAATATAATAATAAGATAATAATAAACAATAATAATAATAATAACAATAACAACAACAACAAATAAATAAAAATAAAATAATAATAATAATAAAAAATGGAATTTACATAGCGCTAAATCTTGTAAAGCAAACAAATCGAAGCGCTTTCTCTACCTGTTGCACTTGCAGGTAAAGACGTCGAGCCACTGTCTCCACCAGCGTATTTTTACCGATGCCCTCTGACCCCGTCAACAAGATGGAGGGCAGCAGTTCCAGCATGTGAACACCATCAGGACTGTTGACAGCGATGACACAACAACACATTAGTATTAGTATTATTATTAATGTCATTAATCAAGTACCAAATCAAGTACTAAAAAGTACCAAGTTTAATTCCTTTTTACTTTGTTTTGTACTGTTCTGAAGCAAAGGTGTTTGAACGGTCACACATCCATGAGGCTGCATTGCTCAATGCTGCTTAACCATAGCTAGTGAGTGTTATCTGACCACTGAGCTATCCTACTCCCCTGATGAAGTGCAGCACACATTTACATACAAAATACAATATTCCATATTTTTCACTCTGATCAGTTTTCATTTACTGTCAGACAGATGCTATAGCCAAGTGGTTAAGACCATTTGACTTCAATCCCATGGATCCATGAAGTCGTGGGTTCAAATCTTGCCAGCGTCTGGTGTGAATTAAGGGTGGGGCATTTTTTTAATCTCTCAGATCAACTTCAAGTGCAGACCTGCCAGTGCCTTCCTTCCCTTCATGTATATATACACATACAGAAGATCAAACATGCATGTTAAAGATCCCTGTAATTCATGTCCATTCAGTGGGTTTACTGAAACATGAACATACCCAGCATACATCCTCCATAATCGGAATGCGGCTACCTTCATGGTGGGCAAAAACGGTCACATACACAAAAATCTCATCACTGATGAACCTCAGAACTCTAGCTGAGGAACAAATAAAATTAAAAAAACCCAAACAAACATTTACTGTCACATATACTGAAAAGAGGACTAAGACAGATAGACAGGCAAAGGCAGACATGACACAGACAGACATGCAGACAGACAGCAGAAGCAGACATGCAGGCAGGCAGCAACAGACAGACAGACAGCAGGCAGAATCAGACAGACAGAGCAGGCAGTGCAGGCAGACAGACAGACAGACACATAGACAGACAGACAAGCAGACAAACAGTCAGGCAGGCAGGCAGGCACACAGGCAGGCAGGCATATCAGTCAGGTCAGGTCAGGTCAGGTGGTCCAGACCCCCAACTTACTTGAACCTGATGTGAGGCAGCACAAGCTTCTCCAGGCGAGAGACCAGGCGATCCAGACCTGCACAGGTCACAGCCCTGTCCATAGGTGGCGTTGTGCGGGGACAGGTATTTGTCTGCCCCTAACGGCACAGTGACTGTGGTCGGAACCTCTCTGAACACACACACACACACGCATGCACTACACACACACACACATCAACACACACACATCCACACACACACACACACACACACAACACACACACACACACACACACACACACACACACATAGACCACACACACACACACACACACACACACACACACACACACACACACACACACACACACACACACACACATCATAATAAATTAAGAAGCTGCAGAATCAAGCGTAAAACCTCTTGACCAGGCTCAACTAGTTGACTTCTGATCAAAGTTTACTCATTTCCAACCTATGGTTTTTTTCCCTGCTGTTTCATCTCATAATAACCGTTCCCTGCCTTCAACAGCTGAAATTCCCTATCACCTGGCAAAGTCTACTACCTCCATATATATATCAAACACTACATAATAACAAATCATCACACACATATATACAATAACATAGCTAAATAGTAAAAATCTATAAAACACTCACTCGACAGCACGGTGTGTGACAGCACAAGTAACGACAGTCAGCTGCGACCATTAGGACCTTAGAGAACTATGAACCGACGATGACCGTGTGTCCGAATGGCACTTGCCCGAACCGGTCATTGCGCACACACACTAAATCTGTTCCACAATGCTTCTCCGACAAGAGTAGGGCCATGTGTGCCGCTGATGGAACAGATGACCAGTATTTTAAAAATTTGGCATACACACAGTCATTGATTAAACCATAAGTGCAAGCAAAAGAGATGCTTATATCATTCCTTCAACATACATAGAATCCACTAACACTACTCACACCAACACACACACACACACACACACACACACACAGCGCTCAACAACGCTCAAGCCAATGCTGATGAAAACAGCTCACCTCTGACAGACGTGTGTGGTTGACGTGCACGTAGTACGGATACAGGTCAGGCTGGCGAGGGGCCATGTAGGTGACCTTGAAAAACATGACGGGGCGACGATGACCTGTGTCCGATTTGGCATCTTGCCAGAACTCTGGGTCATCTGCACACACAGTATTTCTATAGGAGGACGGGGATAGCCTAGTGGTCAGAACATTGCGCTCGCAATTCGACAACCTGAGTTTGATTCCCGTTCGAGGAGATTTTTCTCCTGGAGTTAACATCAGTGCTGACTCCACTCTCCCAAAAGTCTTTTGGATGACACTGTAAACTGAATACCCATGTGCAAACACACGCAGAACTTCTTGTGCACATATTAAATCCTGTTTCGCTTTTCAAAAGACTAGGCCATTGTGTGCCAGTGGGAAAAGATGACAATATTTACAAAACTGCATACACACGGAGACTGGATGAAAAAAAGCACATGAGTGCTTAGTCCTTTATCCTTGATATAAAAGAATAAAAAAATATATATATATTATAATCACATGACTAGTATTCTTTTGTGAGGTGGGGACAGGATAGCCTGGTGGTTAGAGCCTTGTGCTCGTAATCTGATGGACCAGGACTGAGCCACCACAGAGGTGCCCATTTTAGGGGATTTGGGCCTTCGACGCCAAGGTTTTATCACAGTTCTTGATTAAACCATTGATGCTGGGGGCAACAGCAAAGTGAGAGGCTGTATGATCAGTTGCTTTCTTTCCCACTCATGGAATTCCACTTTACAGCTTAGTCTTTAGTAATCAACTTGACTCTGACTATGAGGCTTGACTTGCACAGTCCTCATGTGCTGCAGCCCTGGGGGCTAGTTGGCCTTTGGAGAACAACTCCAACACTGTCTGTCCTTATGCCCTCTTGGCCGAGAGAGTGGGGGTGTGGTGTGGGCAAGGCATCTCCACTGTAATAGAATTTCTGCCCAGTTTCAAAAACAGCATCTGCCTCTTGTGCTGTTTTGGAGGTCATCATCATCATCGAACACGACGAACAAACATACTTATACATAATATCAGCACTGACTTCACTCCCTCCAAAAGTACTTTAGATGATGCTTTGAACTGAGGCTATGCGTGTGAAGGGACTCGAACACCTTGTGCACACAGTAAAAGCTTGTTCCGCCTTTAGGAAGAGTAGGCCATTTCGTGCCAACAGAATGAGACATATTTTTTGTCTAAAAAGCACACACACTGATACAGGTGTCATGTTTAGTCACCATCCCCAAAGTAAAAATGCGGTGACCTTAAACTTTTTGATTTCAAGACTGCTGTGAGACCCACATGACCACTGATTCCCACCTGAACTATGCACAGCAAAGATGTCTCCCATTCTGAGGATCGAACCAGCAACTTTCAGTTTCAAGACTGCTATGTAACATACACGCCACCATTCCTACCTGAGCTGCGCACAGCGAAGATGTCGCCCACGCTGAGGATGCGGGCGATGCTGAAGTGTTTCTTCAGGGCCTCGGTGTAGGAGCACTTGGGGCTGTAGCTGGGGAGTTCACGATGGCCACGTGCACCTCGCTGGCATACGCAATGCTGGTCGACAGGGAGCGGGACTGACTGCTGGTCTGCTGGTCTCCCGACGGCTTCGTTTCTTCTGCTCTGAAGGTGGATTTCTGTGTGTCACAGAGACAGTATCCATGGGCACGCGGGTAATAGTAACGCATGACAGTATGTGAGCGTGTGGACTCAACTACACACATGTATACATACAATGTATGTAGCATACATTATACATACAAACACATGCATGCTGTGCATGTAAATGCAAACACCACACACACACACACACACACACACATACACACACACACACACACACCATCACCACAACACACACACACCACACACACACACACAACACACACACAACACTTCACACAGTTACACCACTTGTGCACATGTTAAAACCTGTTCTGCTTTTTGGAAGAGTAGGCCATTGTGTGCTGGTGGGAACAGATACATAATTTACAAATCCGCATACACACAGGGCAAAACAGAAGAAACGAAAAGAAAAGAATCCATAACACCATTCATTCAACTTGATGGAGGAAAAGTCTGGATTCTGATGGGATGAGCCACTGTATGTTCTAGACCACAAAAGAAGAAGCTGACTTTTGCTAGATGAGTTTGTTTTGTTGGGGGAGGGGGGGGGGGGAAAGTAAATATATTATATTGATATAATACAACATTTTAAATAATCTGTTTTGGAAGAAGCTCTTCACTAGACTATACCTGGGCTCTCAGGACAGGGGCCATTTGATGGGAGGTCCAGCCTGCATGTTGAAGAGAAGGATGGAGGAGATGAAGACGTTGCTTTGGGGTTACTCAACTGCTTCGACAGAGACTTCACACGCACAAACTTCTCCTTGCCTAAAGTAACACCTGCTCCACTGCTGTTGTTCCTGTACGGAAAGAGAAAAAAAGAAAGAAAGAAAGGAAGATGAAACACATTTAATTCAATTGAAAACAACATCTGATAAAATCAAATATAAAGCATTAAAAGTCATGTTAATGAAGTTAATGAGTTATTCAACTCTGCTAGTATAAAATTAAAAAAATATATATACATATCAGGAAATTTTTTTTTCCTTTGCATAAACTACTATTCTGCAAGAACAAAGTTGGTGCTTTTCCCCCAAGAATATTCTCACACTGTCAGGCCTAGCACCAGTTTGGAAAACCTACACCAGGGTAAAACTGAGAGCAAGAGTACTCCTTACTCAGTATACTATGACTTTTGATGTGATTCTAACTCCTTTTGTATGAACTTACAAGACTGAGTTTGCAACCTTGGAATTGGTTAAACTGTGGAATATTCAACAATCAAAGCATTGAATTTGTACAGCCTGGCCTAAAAGTAAAAAAAAGACTCCACAATAGACACACTAGCTGATGAGAACGACCACATTACATTATTTAGAAATCATCATATTACTATACACTGATAAATAAAATACACTGCCATGAATTAAAAAAGAAAAAGAATTACCTCACTAAATGTTATAAAAAACTAAACTTAGTAAAAGAAGATAAAAACTGTACCTCTGCCTGTGCTTCAATGTAGTCAACAAAATAAGAAATTTCTTGGTCACATCTATGTAGCAAGTGTGCAACATAAGTTACTTAAAACAACACAGTTTGTTAAATATCATGAAATATGTTTCACCCTTCCTCGACAATTTATGTAAGCTAACAAACAATTAGAACAGAATTTTACCTGCACTGGTGATGGCAATGTCAGGAGTACCACCATCTGACAGGTTTCTGAAAACCAACAAAATCTTCAGCAGGCTTCCATCAAACAGCCCATGCTGCAGCATCAGTTTGCGGGGGATGCCGATAATGGTGTTGAGGTCTATACCGTCCGCATTGCTCAGGATGACACGCCAGTTTCGCTCTTGCTGGATGACACAGGCATTGAAAGTTATGGCATCCACTGGACTCTGGTTGCTTTCTTTCCCAAAGATGCCATCCCCAGAGTCAGCCGACAAGGAGCGGCAGAAGTCTGAGACATACAGAGCTCCTGACACATACCTGTCCAAACTGGAGGCTGTCAGGTGGCCGTGGTCTGATGGCAGACGCTGCGTCTCGTCTTCAAAGCATATGATGATTTCAGTGTTTGAGGACATCAGCCCTAATAAAAAGGGTGCACATGCAATGGCCTTGATCTTGAAAAACCAAGAGCGATGGAACTCTTCGTCCTTTAAAAAGATGTTGGGGTATGGAGAGAGAAGGATGTCGTTCTGAACAACAAGAATATCGTGCATGCATATCGTCTGAAGCAGTCCCGTGCTGAACTTTTCCCGCTGCAGCCAATCATAGGCATCAGAATCAGAAACAGTGAAGACAGCCTTGGAGATGGGGTAGACCTGTAAGGGTCGAATAAACACCTCCGAACATTCCCTCAAGTTGTAGTGAGTCAGGAACTCAGAACTGCAAAATAACGTTATCTCTGCATCGCCGCAGTTAGATCCATCATCAGGAGACAGCAAAATGTCATCACAGTCGTCTGTAGCCCATACGCATACGGCAATATCCTCAGCAGACCAGAAGGAAGTGGTTGCCTGCACTGGTACAGGGCTTTCAGGCATCTTCAAAAAGTCTTCTTTCGATTTGGTAGGCGAATGGCCCGCTGACGGGGAGGGCGATTTCTCGCTCCTTCCAATGCGTAAAGCACAGACAAAACGTATCATCGTCCGTTTCTTTTTTCAGCAGTTCTGCACTGCAACGTGAAACAGTCAAGTGGAGAGGGTTGATGCGCTCATCAGACGGTTTTTTGACAACAAATTGAGCACTGTAACCCCGTCGGACTTGTCTGCTAATGTCCGCCATCTTGAATTATTGTAGCAACTTCCTTGTTTTCCGCTTCCGTGCGACACACATGCTTCCTGCGAAGAAAACAAAAGTGGTGTGCAGACCGCGCTACTAGCTTTCTCGGCCAACTTCTCCTGGTAGCAGTGTCTGCTGCCGTTCGATCGACGCCACAATGAAGTAATTGTCATCATATACACGGCAGAATATAATATAGACTCTGATTAATTCTGAAAGGAACAGAAATACGTGTGTTATTTGATGAAGTGGCACGCAGCTTTGCAGTTGTGGTCTTTGAGATTGCAGCATGTTACGAAACACTCATGACAAACTCTTCATCTCGTAGCTTATGTCTGTGTAAGGTGCACTGCTCATTTAGATGCCGTGTTGCCCATACACTGCACTGCTGCTTTGTTAGTTTTTGTGGGAATGGGAAAAAATCATTTGCAAAGGCCATAAAGTGATAAACACTCAATCGTACCACTACTACACTAGTCTTTATAAAAGTTGATTTTGGTTTTCAGGAATGGGGGTAGTGTACTTCCCCAACGCTCAACATCCTTGTGTAGACTTACCAGTGACAGATTGCACGCTAGTTACATTTGTTTCAGCCACACTGGAAAGATCTTTAGCATGTGCAGAAGATTTCCTACACTTATTAGAACCCCAGCTTATAATCTCATTCAAAGAGCACAAGTTTTATTCTTATTAAAACACACTGACATGTATTCCCACATACTTCACACACACATACACACACACACACACACACACACACACACACACACACACACACACACACACACACACACACACACACACACACACAGTATGATATACATGTAACATTTTGATGTACATGTATACATTTGTGATATAACCACTAACATGCACCATGACAAACACACACACACACACACACACACACTCACACACACACACAGACACACACACACATGCATGTATGCATGCACACACAGTATGATACGCATGTAATGATGTATACATAACCACTAACATGCGCCATGACAAACACACAAGTTTACGCGCATGCACACACACACACACACACACACACACACACATACAGTGATACACACACACACACACACACACACACACACACACACACACACACACCACACACACACACACACACACACACACACACACGTGGTGCCTCATTCAAGCTGTTAAAGAATTTATTCAATTTCTCACCTTTTAGTACATCGTGACTATAGTATGATTTATGGTATATTATCATGATCAACTCATGACTATTGTGATTGATAAAATCCAAATAGAACTTTTGAGGGAGAATGTAAGCCAAGAGTTATTTTATGCTGATGAGTTTGTGTTATTTTTTATTTATTTAGTAATTCTTTTATTTCGAGGATCCTGAAAGGAGCTCTCGTGGGCATATTTACATCTAGTTCACATATAATGTGTTTTTGTAAACTTTGTCTATCATTCCCAACTTCACAAATTACCTACTCTTCCAAAAGGTGGATCAGGTTTTAATGGATGCGCAAGATGTTCTACACAAGCATGCGATGGTTTGACACACAGTGGTGGGGGTGGGGGGGAGGATGGAAAAAAGGGAGGGGTGTGGGGGTACAAGGAAAGGGCTCACTTATTTTAGCAGCGGACTGAGTGATGTGGTATAGGTATGCTGTGTAAGCACATATGTGCCTTTTTACATCCAGTCTCTGTGTGTATGCAGTTTTGTCAATTTTGTCATCTGTTCCCACTGGCACACAATGGTGTACACTTCCTAAAACTAAAGCGGAACATGTTTTAACATGTGGCTGTGCGCAAGATGTTCTGCATGCACGTGCATTTGCACACGTTCGCACATGGGACCTTGGTTTATTGTCTCATTCAAAGGACTTTTGGGGGGAGTGGAGTTGGCACTGATGTAAACTCCAGAGGAAAAATCCTCTTGAATGAGATTCAAACCTCTTTTTGTATACAGTATAATCTTATCCGAAGGACTTTTGGGGGGAATGGAGTCAGCACTAATCCCCCTCAAAAAAGTGCCTCGATGGTGGCTGGAGCCCAGGCCATCCAATAATGAGCACAGGGGTTGATATGCAATGCTTGAACCACCTGGCTATCCCATGTGTGTGTGTGTGTGTGTGTGTGTGTGTGTGTGTGTGTGTGTGTGTTGTGTGTGTGTGTGTGTGTGTGTGTGTGTGTGTGTGTGTGTGTGTGTGTGTGTGTGTGTGTGTGTGTGTGTGTGAACTTAACATTTTTGTGAATTATAATCATGTACTAGGTGTCATGACGATAATAATTGTCCCGGTTCTGTTACAGGTTGAATGTGGATGGACTGTTGGTGTACTTTCCATATGATTTTATTTATCCAGAGCAGTACCTCTACATGCTAGAGCTCAAACGTACTCTGGATGCAAAGGTAACCCTGATATCACTATTTTATAACTGATAATGCATTCATTCATTCATTCATTCATTCATTCATTCATTCATTCATTCATTCATTCATTCATTTGTTCATTCATTACTTGCTTGAGAGATGATGAGCAGTTTTGAAACAAAGATCTGCACTCTTTAGAACTCAAATATATTTGTCTGGCTGAAGTGAAAATGAATATACATGAGGATAACTGAACAGTGTAATCCATAACTGTTATTTTCTTGCAAAAGTATTGGTAAATGATAATATTACTAGTTATTTTAAGGAGAGTTACTTATGTCAGGAGTTTTGGTTTAAGAACAGACATAATGTAACAGTAGCAAAGATGACAAAAATTCCATTTTCGAAGATGACAGGATAATATCAACATTCCTCTGAAGTTGGAGTATAGTTGCCTATATAGCAAGGTATTCAAAACAGTCATACACACAAACTTCTCATTGAGTGTGTAATTTCAATCTCACAGGATTCCCAGGTGAGATGAGTGAGTCAGAGTACACATTCTGGGTGACCCCCAGAGTGTTAAGCTGGGGAACTCATATCAACAACAACAAATTTATATAGAGCCCAAGTTAAAACTCAAAACATTTGAATTGTTGCTGGGTGTTTCAGGCTGAACAACGTATGGGGTAATCTAGAATAGGACTCTCTCACTCATCACACCTTGGAACAGCGATGAGACTGTGAAATGTTTTACTTCTGTTTGTGTGTGTGTGTGTGTGTGTGTGTGTGTGTGTGTGTGTGTGTGTGTGTGTGTGTGTGTGTGTGTGTGTGTGTATGTGTGTGTGTGTGTGTGTGTGTGTGTGTGTGTGTGTGTGTGTGTGAATGAGCATTTGCATACATGTACACATGTATGCTTGATTATGTGATTGTGAATAAGAGCATGCATGCATCATGTTTGTGAGTGCATGTGTGTTTGTGTGTGTGTGTGTGTGTGTGTGTGTGTGTGTGTGTGTGTGTGTGTGTGTGTGTGTATGTGTATGTATGTGTGTGTGTGTGTGTGTGTGTGTGTGTGTGTGTGTGTGAATGAGCATTTGCATACATGTACACATGTATGCTTGATTATGTGATTGTGAATAAGAGCATGCATGCATCATGTTTGTGAGTGCATGTGTGTTTGTGTGTGTGTGTGTGTGTGTGTGTGTGTGTGTGTGTGTGTGTGTGTGTGTGTGTGATGTTACACTGCAGGGTCACTGTGTACTGGAGATGCCATCAGGCACAGGAAAGACCGTGTCTCTTCTCTCTCTGATCATCGCGTACATGAAGGTACTTATTATACATTTGTTATGTTTCATCAGTGTTAGTTGTCTCTTCTCTCTCTGATCATCGCATACATGAAGGTACTTATTATACATTTGTTATGTTTCATCAGTGTTAGTTGTCTCTTCTCTCTCTGATCATCGCATACATGAAGGTACTTATTATACATTTGTTATGTTTCATCAGTGTTAGTTTTTAAAGTAAATGTCATTTGTATATCTGTCAAAGTCAAAGTCAAAGCCTTTTTTTTCATATAACTTTATGTTACGGCTGATTTCTCTGCGTGAAATTTGGACTGCTCTCCCCAGGGAGAGTGCGTTGCTTCAAGTGCAGCGCCAGCTTTTTTTTTTCCTTTTATTTCCAGATGGTACATAACATTGAATAAACAGTGCATTTGCTTTTTTTTTCATCAAGCCATCTATCTAGAAACAAAAACAACTTTTATCAATAATGTTTAACTATAACATCATTAAGACAACCAATAAGAATAAAATAGACTCAGTAAAAGAAAAGCAATACTCTGCAAAACACACATGTACACACAAACTACACATACAACACGCACATGCACACGTGCGCATGTTTCTCGGCAGCTGCCTCACCTCTAGATCACTGATGCACATTAATTTTTTTTTTTAAATCACTTTAATGGAACAAAAGCACAAAAGCTCTAAAAAGTTTGATTTTTGTGTTTTTGGATTACTGTTGTGTTTAAATTCATGCATGATGTGAGTGTGTTTTTGTTGCCTTGCAGGCCTATCCACTGGACGTCAACAAACTGATCTACTGCTCCCGAACAGTGCCTGAACTGGAGAAGGTCAGAGAACCCTGTTACTTGATAACCTTTGTCCGTTTTGGTTTTTTTTTTTTCATTGTTCCTTGTTTAGAGCTCTGTGGTTTAGCAATTGGGAGATTTTCTGTATGCGACCCCCCCCCCCCCCCCCCCCTCATTAAAACGCTTCCAGGACGGGAACCTTCAATCAAAGGTGCAACTGAGCACTATTCACTGTTAGTGTTATAAATGAGGTCAACTAAGATCAAGTTGAGCATCTCTTTTTGACAAAACATAAAACACACACTCACACACACACACTATGGCATGCATTAAAACCTGTTCTACCTTTTGGAAGAGTAGGCCATTTGTGCCAGAAAAAATAGATGACAAAATTTACAAAACCACATGTACATGGGGATTGGATGTAAAGAACCATATGAGTGCTTATTCCATTATCCTCAAAATAATAGAAAGGAAACAAAAACTAAACACACATTAAACACACATTACACACACACACACACACACACTCAGACACACACTCAGACACACACACACACACACACACACACACACACACACACACACACACACACACACACACACACACACACACACACACACACACACACACACACACACACACACACACTCACTCTTAATTAACAATACTGTATGTTTCGCCCTTGTGAATTATTGTTCATCTGTATACTAATGCAGGGACATATATATCTTGCATGTGTTGGGTAGGTAGTGGAAGAAATGTATTGATGTATGGACATACATGTCTTCTGTGTTTTGTATTAGATAATGGAAGAAATGTACTGATGTATGGACATACATGTCTTCTGTGTTTTGTATTAGATAATGGAAGAAATGTATTGATGTATGGACATACATGTCTTCAGTGTGTTTTGTAGGTGGTGGAAGAAATGTACTCGTGTATTATTTTATTTATTTATTTTATTTATTCCTTTATATTGAGGATAATGGAGTAAGCACTCATGTGCTTTTTTACATCCAGTCCCTCTGTGTATGCAGTTTTTGTAAATCTTGTCAAATGTTCCCACCGGCACACAATAGCCTACTCTTACAAAAAGCGGAACAGGATTTAATGCGCAAGATGTTCTGTATGAACATACATGTCTTTCTGTGTGTCTTGTGTGTGTTGTGTAGGTTGTGGAAAGAATGTACTGATATGTGGACATACATATTTTCTGTGTGTTGTGTAACATAGAAGAAATGTACTGATGTATGGACATACATGTGTTCCGTGTGTTGTGTAGGTGGTGGAGGAAATGCGGAATCTGATGGACTTTTACGAGAAAGAGACTGGAGAACAGTCTGACTTTCTGGGTGTTGCGCTCAGTTCGCGGAAAAATATGTGTGTGCACCCTGATGTAAGTATTCTTGTGTTGTGTTGTATTGTGTTGTGTTGTATCGTGTTATGTTGTGTTGCGTCATGTTGTGTTGTGTCGTGTTGTGTTGTGTCGTGTTGTGTTATGTCGTGGTGCACAGTGTTGTATCGTATTGTGTTATGTTGTTTTTGTTGTGATGTGTTGTGCTGTGTTGTGCTGTATGGCATGGCATTGTATTGTGTTCTATTGCATTGTACTGCCCCTCTGATGATGATCTCACACACACACACACACACACATGAGTAAGTGCACATGCACACAAACACACATGCACGTACACATGCATGCATGCACACATGCATGCATGCCCCCATGCACGCACGCACACACACACACACACACACACACACACACACACACACACACACACACACACACACACACACACACACACACACACACACACACACACGCATCTTGTGCACAAGTTCAGTCCTGTTCTGCTTTTCGAAAGAGTAGGCCATCGTGTGCCGTTGGGAACAGATGACAAAATTTACAAAACTGCATGCACATGGGGACTGGATGTAATAAAGCACATGAATGCTTATTCCATTATCCTCAATACAAAAGAATCAATAAATAAATAAAAACTGCACACTATACAACACTGTAACTCGCAAACACACATACACACACATACATACACACATACATACACACACATACACACACACACACACACACACACACACACACACACACATACACGGATAGCCTAGTGGTCAGAACATTGCGCTGGCAATTTGATGACCCGGGTTCGAGTCCGGTCGAGGAAATTTTTCTGCTGGAGTTAACATCAGTGCCGACTCCACTCTCCCCAAAAGTCCTTCGGATGAGACTGTAAACAAAGGCCCCGTGTGCGAACGCACGCAGAACATCTTGCGCACACGTTAAATCCTGTTCCGCTTTTCGTAAGAGTAGGCCATCGTGTGCCGGTGGGAACAGATGACAAGATTTACAAAAACTGCATACACACAGGGACCGGATGAAAAAACGCACATGATTGCTTATTCTGTTATCCTCGATATAAAAGAATAAATAAAATAAAAATAAAATAAATAAATAAACACACACACACACACACACACACACACACACACACACACACACACACACAACACACTATACGACACTGTACAACTCAAAAACATACACACACACACTCAAACAACACACTATACAACACTAAACAACACAAACACACACGCACATCACCTCAACTTTGTTTCCTGTTCACAGAGATAACAAAAAGTAACAGTATCATTTTTCATGCACACACACAGGTGAGTCAGGATCGCGACAACGTGTCAGTGGACGCCAAATGTCACAAGCTGACGGCATCTTTCATCCGCGCTGAGCACAAGAAGGACCCCATGGTGCCAGTGTGTGATTTCTTCGAGGTGAGAGAGAGAGAGAGAGAGAGAGAGAGAGAGAGAGAGAGAGAGAGAGAGAGAGAGAGAGAGAGAGAGAGAGAGAGAGTTCCCTGAGTTCTGCTGAAAAGGTGGGAGTGTGTTGAGAGGGCAGAACAGCTCACAGATGTCAGTTTCTCCCACTTTCAGGTGCTTGATTGCTATTTGTTCCATTCCATCCCTTGCCCATCTGGGGCCAGCTGGTGCTAATCATATTTATTTTATTTATTTATTTTATTTATCCTTCAAAGTCCTGAACCGGATTTGCTGGGATTGAATAATTATCCCCCTAAGT
>CM060324.1:16545198-16585198 GCA_030674155.1 Stramonita haemastoma | reverse complement strand
TGTGTTGTGTTGTGTTGTATGTGTTGTATGTGTGCGTGTGTGTGTGTGTGTGTGTGTGTGTGTGTGTGTGTGTGTGTGTGTGTGTGTGTGCATGCACATGTGTGTGTATATGTGTGAGTGTGTTTTATTTATTTTTTTTTTATTTTTTTATTTTTATCGAAAATGGAATAAGTACTCATGTGCTTTTTTCATCTAGTCCCTGTGTGTATGCACTTTTGTAAGTATTGTCATCTGTTCCCGCCGGCACACAATGGCCTACTCTTACGAAAAGCGGAACAGGATTTTACATGTGCACAAGATGTCCTGTGTGCATTCGCACACGGGGCCTCAGTTTACAGTCTCATCCAAAAGACTTTTGGGGAGAGTGGAGTCAGCACTGATGTTAACTCCAGGGGAAAAATGTGTGTGTGCATGCATGCATGCATGCACATGTGTGTATATATGTGTGAGTGAGTGAGTGTGTGTGTGTTTGTGTGTGTTTGTGTGTGTGTGTGCATGCGTGCACGCGCTTGTGTGTGTATATGTTTGGGTGAGTGAGTGAGTGTGTGTGTGTCTGTATATAATGTGAATGCATGTGTGTGTTTCTGTGTGCATGTGTGTGTTCCTACATGCTTTTGTGCCTGCCTGTGCAAATACATGCTTTTTACTTAGTTATGTGTTATGTTTGTGTTTTACTTAGTTAAATGTATGTTTGTATTCACTTAGTTATGTGTATGTTTGTTTTTTTGTTCCAGTGCTGCCTGATGAGATTCTTCAAGGTAAGAAACAACCTAAACAGCACTCTTTATTTTCTGCCGATATTACAGGTGTAATTGTGTTTAGAAACTCATGTTAACTTTCCATCTGTTTTTGGTTGTGTTTGGAAACTTATGTTAACTTTCCATCCGTTTTTAGTTGTTTTTAGAGACTTATGTTAACTTTCCATCTGTTTTTGATTGTGCCTCGAAACTTACGATAATTTTCCATCTGGTTTTAGTTGTGTTTCGAAACTTATGTTAACTTTCTTTCTGTTTATAGTTGAATATGCTTCTGCCCTTCACACACACACACACACACGCACGCACGCACCCATGCACGTACACAATCACACACACACACACACACAGACGAAGGTTATACACTTTGGCACACTTTTGGCAGCCTTGTGTGGATTTTAGCTTTTGAAGGTAGGGACAGATATGTAACAGCAGGGGAAGATCCTAAAATGCAAGCGGGGCCAGGATAGCTCAGTGATCAGAGTGCTTGCTTTCCCCCACTCCCCACTCAAGTAAAGCAGCGTTTAGCGTGGTTACCATTTGGATGGATGATCATTTGCGCGCCTTGGCTTCAGAACAGTCTCCCAGTTCACCCAGCTGTAAATGAGTACCTGTCCTCTTCAGGGTCAGGGAAGGTAAAGCAGCGAGGGAGAGGAGATGGGCGCCGCCCTCAATATGCTGGCCCCTACAGAAGCTGAGGTCTCTGACGCCTCACCCCCATACGACCGCCTAGGTCATGGGACACCTTTACCTTTACCTTTTATTCCCATTGCAGAGGCAGTGCCAGGCAACATCCGAAACGCCACACACTTTCTCAGCTTCATGAAGCGGTTTGTGGAGTACCTGAAGACACGGTTACGCATCCAGCACGTGGTGTCAGAGACCCCCCCCTCCTTCCTGCGAGACTGCGCCCAGAAAGTCTGCATTGAGCGCAAACCTCTCAGGTCTGTTGGAGGCATGATTAATTACTTTGTTACTTTAAAATTTTATTTATTTATTTATTCTTTGATATTGAGGATAATAGTATAAGCGTTCTTGTGCTTTTTTTTCATCCAGTCCCTGTGTAAATGCAGTTTTGTAAATTTCATCATCTGCTCCCACTGGCACACAATGGCCTACTCTTACGAAAAGTGGAACAGGATTTAACGTGCGCGCAAGATGTTCTCCGTGCGTTCGCACACGGGACTTCACCTTATAGTCTTATCTGAAGGACTTTTGGGGAGAATGGAGTCGGCACTGATGTTAACTCCAGGGGAAAAATCCCCCTGGAACATGAATCGAAACCCGGGTCGTCAAATTGCTGTGCCCCTGTGTGTTTGTGTGTGTGTGTGCAGGTTCTGTGCTGAACGGCTTCACTCCCTGATGCGCATGTTGGAGCTGACTGACCTCAAGGATTACTCCGCCCTCTCCCTGGTGTCCAGCTTTGCCACCCTGGTCAGCACTTACACCAAGGGTCAGTGCTCAGCTACCACTCTTGTTGTTGTTGTTGTTACACCAAGGGTCAGTGCTCAGCTACCACTCTTGTTGTTGTTGTTGTTACACCAAGGGTCAGTGCTCAGGCCACTCTTGTTGTTGTGATTGGGTTTTAAAATTTTTTTATTCTTCTTGGTCTTCTTTTTTTTGTTTTTGTTTCTTTCTCCTTCATGTTGGTTTTCCTTGTGTTTTTCCTCTTCTTCAGTGTATTTTTTTTTGGTCTTCTGTTTCTTTTTCTTCTTCTTCTTCTTCTTCTTCTTCTTCTTCTTTCTTCTTCTTCTTCTTCTTCTTCTTCTTCTTCTTCTTCTTCACCTTCTTCTTCTTTGCCTTCTTCCTAGTCTTCTTCATGGTCTACTTTTCTCTGTTGTGCTGGTTATAAGGCAGTTTTCATCATACTGAGGAACCACACCACCTCCCATCTTACTAGTATTTTGATTATTATAATACATGGACACCATCCTCAATGAATTTCATATGGCTTACAGGGGTGGGATAGCGTAATATCATAAATGGGTACCTGCCCTCTTTAGGGTCGGGGAAGGTAAAGCAGCAGAGAGGAAGAGATGGGTGCTGCCCTTAACATGCTGGTCCCTGGAAAAGCAAAGGCCTCAGACACCTCGCGCCCCAACAACAGCATAGATTAAGGGAATACCTGTATGTTTTTTTATAATCAGGAAGTGCTTTGCTTTCGAGCTTTACCAGATTCAGCACTGTATAAATCCCATACATTATTATTATTATTATTATTATTATTATTATTATTATTATTATTATAATGCATCATCATCATCATTATATTATTATCATCATCATAATCATCATTATTATTATTATCATCATCGTCATCATCATCACTATCATCATCATCATCATCACTATCATCATCATCACCATCACCATCACCACCACCATCACCACCACCACCACCACCACCACCACCACCACCACCACCACCACCATCATCACCACCACCACCACCACCACCACCACCACCACCATCACCACCACCACCACCACCACCACCACCACCATCACCACCACCACCACCACCACCACCACCACCACCACCACCACCATCACCACCACCACCACCACCATCACCACCACCACCACCACCATCACCACCACCACCATCATCACCACCACCACCATACCACCACCACCACCACCACCACCACCACCACCACCACCACCACCATCATGGAGCTGTGGGTGTGTGGCAGGTTTCATGCTGATCATGGAGCCCTTTGACGACCGAACCCCCACCATCCCCAACCCAGTGCTGCACCTCAGTTGTCTGGACGCCTCCATCGCTGTCAAACCCATCTTCAACCGCTTCCAGACCTTGGTGGTTACCTCGGGGGTGAGTGAGTTTGTCTCTTGCTGGGTTTTTTTTCATGGGGGGGGGGTGGGGAAGGTGGGAGAGGTAGGGAGGAGGTGTGGGGGCAGGTTTGTTTGTGTTTGTGTGTGTGTGTGTGTTGTGTGTGTGTGTGTGTGTGTGTGTGTGTTGTGTTGTGTGTGTGTGTGTGTGTGTGTTGTGTGTGTGTGTGTGTGTGTTGTGGGTGTGTGTGTTGTTGTGTGTGTGTGTGTGTTGTGTGTGTGTGTGTGTGTGTGTTGTGTGTGTGTTTGTTTGTGTGTTGTGTGTGTGTGTGTGTGTGTGTGTGATTGTGTGTTTTTTTGTTGTGTGTGTGTTGTGTTGCCTGTCATGCATTGTTCTTTTTTTTTATATATTATCCTTTTATTTCAAGGATAATGGAATAAGCACTTGGTGCTTTTTCACATCGTGCCCTGTGTAATGTAGTTTGTAAATTTTGTCATCGTTCCATGGCACACAATGTATGCCTCTTGTTGTGTGTGTGTGTGTGTTGTGTGTGTGTGTGTGTGTTGTGTGTGTGTGTGTGTGTGTTGTGTGTGTGTGTGTGTGTTGTGTTGTGGTTGTTGTGTGTGTGTGTGTGTTGTTGTGTGTGTGTGTGTGTTTGTGTGTGAGTTTGTGTGTGTGCACGCGGCATGTGTGCCTACATGTATGATATGCAGTCATGCATTTATGTGTGTATATCTATATATTTCAGACACTCTCTCCTTTGGAGATGTACCCCAAGATTCTGGATTTCCACCCCGTCACCATGGCAACCTTCACCATGACACTGGCGAGGCCCTGCATCTGCCCAATGGTATGTCTAGAATAATGCCTGTGTGACCATGTTTTACATGTGTGCTATATGTGGAAAGAGTTTATCAGAGAAAGAGACACTGGCGAGTGGCCACATGATGGTGTAAAGGTGTCCCATAACCTTTGGTGGTCGTAGGGGAGTGAGACATCAAAGACCTCAGCTTCTCTAGGGGCCAGCATATTGAGGGAGGCGCCCATCTCCTCTCTCTCTCTCTTGTGCTTTACCTTCCCTGACCGTAAGGAGGGCAGGTACCCATTTACATCTAGGTGAACTGGGGGGACTGTACTGAAGCCAAGGCGCGCAAACTGTCACCCATCCAACTGGTAACCAGGGTCGCCACATGATGGTGTCATTGATTATTCAAATTCAGGGCCCAGGAAATGTGCATTCTGCCCTGACTGTGACATGTCTAGAGTGTAGTGTTATAGGGTCAGAATGAACAGCATGTGGACAACAGGAAGGAGGAGGCCACAGAAAAAGGAAGAAGCAAAACACCACACACAGCCAAAAACAAAATGAACCATGATAGGCACTCTACATGAAACTGTCCTTGTAAGAAAAGGAATTGGGGGGTGTTCTAGCCTAGTGGTTAGAGCCTTGTACTGGTGATCTGATGGGCCTGGATCAAATTAACTGTGAGGGGCCTGTTTTTAGGGGATTTTTCCCCTCTGCAGTTAACATCAGAACCAACCCCACTTCCCCAATGTCTTATTGTTGTAGGTTTAAAAAAAAAAGTTTTACCCATGTAATGTACTTAGAGCGTTATTTATTTATTTATTGCTATTTATTTATTCATTCTTTTGTATCGAGGATAATAGAATAAGCACTTATGTGCTGTTTTACATCCAAGTCCCCATATGTATAGAGGTTTTGTCAGTTTTTGTCATCCATTCCCACCAGCATACAATGGCCTACTACTTTGAAAAGGGGAACAGGTTTATCATGTAAGGAATCGTTGAATGGAAAGCACAAAACAAATGAAGTGTTATCATTATTTTGAATGGGAAAACTATGAGAAAAAAACATTCAGGCTGGCAGTATTTTCTGTTTTTGTTGGTATGCTAGTTAAAAAGACGGGGGATGGGATAGCCTAGTGGTCAGAACATTGCACTGGCAATTTGACGACCCGGGTTCGATTCCCATTAGAGGGGATTTTTCCTCTGGAGTTAACATCAGTGCTTACTCTCCTCCCCCCAAAAGTCTTTCAGATGAGACTATAAACCGAGGCCCCGTGTGCGAATGTACGCAGAACATCTTGTGCACACATTAAATCCTGTTCCACTTTTCATAAGAGTAGGCCATCGTGTACCGGTGTGAACAAATGACAATATTTGCAAAACTGCATACACACAGGGACTGGATGTAAAAAAAGCACACGAGTGCTTATTCCATCATCCTCGATATAAAAGAATAAAATAGACCTTGATGATTGCAGGTGGTGAGCAAAGGAAATGACCAGGTGGCCATGACCTCAAAGTTTGAGACTCGAGAAGACATTGGTGAGTTTTTCTGAGCCTTCCTGCAACGAGAGAGAAAGTCAGAAGAGATAGGGGAAGAAAGAGAGGGGGAGGAATGTATAATAATAATGAATATGTATAAAGCTTTAGCATGAACTGATGGTAATACTTATTAAAAATACAGATAGAGAGCTTAATTTTTTTTTTCAGGTTCCATGTGTTTACTTTAGGGGACAGTAGATTGCATGAAAATACAATAACATTCAGTGCATTTATGAAATGAGAAAGAAAGAAAAAAAAGCAAAAGGAAAAAATGGAATAGAAAAAAAAAATTGTTTCCCCTGTTCTTTCTTTTTCGATGAAAAGACATGAAGCAATCAATATATATATAAATATAAATAAATATATATATATATATAAATATATATATAATATATATATATATATATATATATATATATATATATATATATATATATATATATATATATATATATATATATATATATATTCATATACTTATATATTTATGTATTTAGTGGTAATTTGTTTTTCTACTTTATTTAGTTACTTTTTGCTTGACCTGGCTACAATACAAATGTTACGAGTGTGTGTGTGTTCGTGTGTATGTTTGCATGCATGCTTGCATGTGTTTATCCTTCCATCCATTTGTTCATCTGTGCTTATCCATCTAATGAAATGTGTTTACAGCCGTGATCCGTAACTATGGCAACTTGCTGGTGGAGATGTCGTCCATTGTTCCTGACGGTGTCGTCTGCTTCTTCACCAGTTACATTTACATGGTAAGAACCTGTCATCCTTGGAAAGTGTCAAACCGTCAAACCTCTGAGTATTGCTGCCTATGTAGCAAGCTACTGAAAAAAAGAATCATACACACAAACTTTTCATCCAGGGTGTATCTTAAATCTAATAGACTGAATCAGGAGTGCACATTCTGGGTAACCCCAAGATGTTATACTGGGGAATACAAAGGATGGTAGTTGTTTTTTTTTTCTTTTGTTATGTCAAGGGTAATGGAATAAGCACTCATGTGCTTTATTGCATATAGTCTTCATGTGTATGCAGTTTCTGTAAATTTTGTCATCCGTTCCCACAGCACACAATAGCCTACTCTTCCGAAAAGCGGAACAGGTTTTAACATGTGTGCAAGATGTTCTGTGTGCATTCAGACACAGAACCTCGATTTATCGTCTCATCCGAAGGACTTTTGGGGGAGTGGAGTTGGCACTGATGTTACACTCCAGAAGGAAAATCCTCTTTAACGAGATTTGAACCCAGGTCAGCAGATCACGAGCGCATCACTCTAACCACTTGGCTATCCCGCCCCACTAAAGAAGAAAACAAATCTTCTTAAGTCATAGTATGGCAGCCTGTATTGTAAAGTATTTGAAAACAATGTTTCATTCAGTATGTACTTTAGGTCTCTCAGTAATTCCTAGATGGAATGAGTGGGACAGAGTGCATATTGTGTGTGACCCCCAGTCAAGTCAAGTCAAAAACACTTTAAATGTTCTATGAAGGGCAATTACAGTACTGGCAGACCACATTGATTGGAATCATAATCTCGAATGCCTAAGCTAAACAGAGGAACACTCAACACCGTTGAAAATAGCTGTTAAAGACTTCTTACACACAGTGAACTACAAATCTGATAAACTCGAGAAGACCAATGAATAACTTGTAGCGTGTGAGTACCACTCTTGTGTGAGTGGGTCATTTTGGTAGATGCTTGTAGACGAGTTTAGTTGGTTTACAGAATTGTCAAAGTGGAAAAAGAAGGAAGAAGTGTTAAAATAAAAATGAACACATTAACCATGGGTTCTGGAAAAAAAAATGAACACATTTAACAATGGGATCTGAAAAAAAAAAAGAACACATTTAACACCAGTTTTTTATGCACAGAATTGGCTGAGTTTGTCTCTGTCCAAACCAGTTGGTATTTTGTGTGATGTGACTAAGTGATCTTGTGCAGTTTGTTTGGTCCTATGTGATATGTTGGGATTTATCTGAAAGAAGCATAATGAGTAGACACAGAATGTCTGATGTGGGAAGTGTGTTGTCGTTGCAGGAAATGGTTGTGGCATCGTGGTACGAACAGGTACGTTGCTAAGTGTGGACGTTTTGTTGCTGTTTTGTCATTTTAGAGTTTTTTCAATGTGACGTGCATCAACCTGTGTGGGTTGTTCTTTATTATTGTGTGTGTTTTGTGTCAACATTTATTTTTTTGTCATTGTGTGGTTTTGTTTCTCTAAGGTTTGTGTTGCTGTTTGCCATTATTTGTGGTGTGATGTTTGTCAGTGATTGTATTGCCAGGGGTTTATGTGTGTTGGATATCAAAGTTTTGTATCACTGTTTGTCACTATGTGTAGTGCCTGTCAATGATTGTTTTGGGTGTTGTGGGTCATATTTGTATATGTTTGCATAGGAATATAATGGTGCTAGTCTTTTTGTTGTTGCTATTTGTCATTTTGTCTGTTGGTGTTGAAATATCACTAGTTTTACAATGGCTTTTTTGACCTTATGGAAGGAAATTTTTTTAGGTACTTTGTCATTTAATTTTTTTTCCTCTCTCTCAAATTGAGGGTGACAGATATGTGAAGGGATTAGTTGGCATTGTGTTTGAACTTGAGTGACAGCATCAAAGGTAGACACTAAGAACGAGGTTGTTTTTTAAGGAATCTGGTTATGGTTTTATCTTATTTTATGTGTGGTTGATGTGGTTTCTCCCATAACGTGGTGACCTTTAAAGGTTAACCCTTATAGTTCACCAAGGTCTTGATACAAGGAACGACAGTAGAGTTGATTTTATACCCCGTTTTAATCTTTATATAGTTGCACAGTTTTAATTGATGATTTAAAGTTTTACAAGGTGACAGCCCCGATATTGCCTCTTTGGTTGGTGAGGCTGTAAACAAGAGGATTGAATTGGAACTTGAAGTGAATGTTGTGGGAACTGCTGAAATGGAATAAGGTGACAGCCCTGAAATGTCTTCATAGTTGGTGGGGCTATAAACAACATGACATGAGAGTGGGCTTGAATTTTTTTTTTTTCCACAGACAACTCTTCTTGTTACGGTTTCTTTCTTGCATGCTAGATACTTGTTGCTTGTGGGATTTTGGTTTTCTGGCTCATGAAAACAGCCCCAAACCACTATTAATTTGAAATCTGGGGAAATGGAGAAATTGTACTATTTGAAATATGGTGAAATGAAGGAGAAAGTTTCACACTATTTTGAAACTGGTGGAATAAAAGGGAAAAGTTTCACTTTCAGACCAGATCTGAACCAGGGACCAACTTGCCAATGTCTTGAAGGGTGTGTTTATACCTAAACCAAATTGCCAATATCTTTTTAAAACTTTACGAAATACATTTCTGGATAGTTTTATTTTTGTGCCATTTTCTAATTTGTGATGACTGAAAAGATTTTGAGCGATATTTTTTTTATATTAAATTTGTGGTCAGTACAATTCTATTGATCTGTTACTTTCAATCATTTTGTTTTCAACATATTTTTTCCTGGAATTAATTTATAGTTGATGATGATAATGTTGCAGATTTTATTCCTAATAATCATTACTCTCCTACCTGATCATTGTATGAATTTGGTTTTCTCTAAACAAGGAAATTCTGTGTATCTGTCTGTCTGAACATAGTTACCTCTAACACACCCACACACATACTGCACACACATGCATGCATGCCTCTCCCGTCACACACACACACACACACACACACGAGAACAAGAACAACAACCCAGACCATGTTTTTTGCCGTTCTATTTGTCATAAACAGTAAAAAGGAAATGAAGTACATTGTAGCGCAAGATTGGCAGGTTTGAAAGACTAATCATGTATCACAGAACTCAGATGAGGGGAGGGAGGGTGAAAAGAAAAATCCAGCCAACATTATTTACAACTTTTTCAAGTCGCTGCTCGGTACAAGCAAAACCAACCGGGTCAACTGACTGTTTCGTCAAGGGCCAGAACTTTTGGTGCACCCAGAACTCAAATCACAATCGTCAAATGAAACTCGGGAAGTGGGGGGGGCGAAGGGGGGGGTAAGGGGGGGGGGGGGCTGAAGGGGAAATCAGGTCGACATTCATACTTGGAAAAGACAAATAAACACTAGTGACTTTCGGAAATAAACAGTGCAACAAACGATTTGACACTGACTGTGCTGTCAACAGCAAATGAAGATGAAAGGGAGTAAATGTACATCTGTATATCAACCCTTTCCTTCGGTCTCTGCATCATATCGCGTGATAGACAAGGCATCCCCTCGTCTCCCACAACCCAAGACATTAATTTTGCCCTGCAACTTTATGATGCCCTCTTCCTCTGCAGTCAGCAGAGTTACAAGCATCATGGTTCATCTTTCCATCCACTATATGTATGACACAACATTCAGGAAGGGTCTTTTCTTTAACAACAAAAAAAGTGTACACATTCTATCCCGTTCACTGTATGACCAAACATTCAAGAATGTTGTCCTCAAACCAAAAAAATGTACACCCATTCCATCCCTATGCACCCTGAAAATACTACTCTCCTCTCTCACCAAAGCCAACACATCCCTTAACTCTTTTATACACATCTTTTTATGATTTTTTTTCTTCTCCCCACTACCAAAAAGTTTAACACTGACCTTTTCTTTCATTCTTTACACACACCCTATGCAATCGTCTCCCCTCTCTACTACAAATGATTAATACTGATCAACTCTTTCACACCTTTTATACATACTAGTCTGCAATATTCGGGGAAGCCCCTTTTCTCCCCACAGCCAAATAAATCTTTACTGTGATATCCATCCATTTCTTTTGATATGTCTCGGATATCCACTCAGAATTTAAAAGCTGAATTAAACAAAAATGTGAAGTTAGGTCCTGCTAGGGGAACTGATAACACCATTTCTTTTTTGGGGTAACGATCTTTTGGTTAGGTGAAAAGGCATGAAGAAGTTCTATGAGAAAACTAAGGGAAAAAAAGAAATAAAAAAGAATCCACTGTGATTGTATTGTACTAGAAATATTCTTTGCAGCTGAGTCTTATGGTCATTATTATCAGCTGGTATCATTTCTGTCATAGAGTCCTTTTTTTTAGTTTAACTAGAATTATGACAGAGAAACCAAAAACAATAAGTTTTGTGCTTGTTAATGTTTTTAACATCTTTAAAAACAAAAATCTTAGAACTCATTTTAATTGCTACTCCAGAGAAACGAGAAACAACATTAAGTTTGTGTGTCCATATCTTTTCAGTATTTCAAAAAGATACATTATAATTTGTTCATTTCAATGGGTACTCCATAAAAACCAGAAACAGTAAGTTTGCAAGTCATTGATATATTTCTTTAGTACTTCAGAAAATACTTTATTATTCAATCAGACATGCTTCTGCACATAGGGCCTCGGTTCATAGTTTTCCATCCAACGCACAAACTGTGCATGGACATTAATTTAAAGACTACTACTACTTCATAGTCTCATCCAAAGAACTTTTTAGGAGAGTGGAGTCAGTGCTGATGTTCGCTTCAGGGTAAAGTTCCCTAAAACAGGTGCCTCTGGTGGATCAATCACGGGCCATCAGATCACGAGCGCAACGCTCTAACCACCAGGTTACCCTGTCCCCCACTATTGTGGTTTAAAGTTAGCCTATCAATGATCGTCAGGTAAGCTTTCATAAACGAGGTACAAAACAAAAATAAAAATATAACACAGACTTGCCATAGCTTAACCTTCATACCTTTGAGCAGCTGTTTGGGTCACTGCTCTATATTTTTCATGCTGTCTGTTGCGGGCCATTTGAACTCAGGGCCAGAGAACAAAATGCGTACAAGGAAAAAGTTTTCCTGCAAAGTCTTGTTTGTGGCCATGTTCTCAAGCTGTCAACTCTGTCACAGCCACCTAGAGTTGTATATAGAGTGAAACCAGGAGTGATTCTAAACTGGATTTGCTTTCACTGCTTGATTCAAGATCTATAACTGAACAGACCCTGGGATGGAGTTGACAGCCGGTGAGAATGATCACAAGACTTTCCTGGAAAATGCCTATCTGCCATTTATATGGGCAGGGTCACCTAACCATGTTTATACGTAGAATTTTTTGTTGTTCCTCACCTAGAGCTCCATGTTCACCAATGGTGAGATTTTGCAAACCATTTTTGCCCACCAATTATAGAACTAAATAGGGTTACAAATGAAAAATTGCACTTTATGTGTTTAAACTTTTTGTGTGAAGGGAATTGAAGAAAGAGGTGAAAACAACTCCAGATGCTAAATGAAATTGTTTTTGTTATTGCTGGACTTAAATATAGGTGAAAAAAAAGTCATATATGCGTGTTGAAGTGTTTTGGGAGCAGAGTAGTTAAGAGAAGAAGTGGAAGCACCAACCAATGCCTGACACAGATTGCAAATAATTTCTTTTTTACCCCTCTTGAGGTGATTATGGTGTAAGTGAATTTGATATTGAATTTATTGTTACATGAGACTAGACATCAAGGCCCAGATGTCCATTTTAAATGGATATTGCACAGGTGAAAAACATATGGGTGTTGTATGTGGCTTATCACAAACTTGGTAATAGTAATGGTATCGGTGGTACTGGTAGTATTATTATCATTGGTAGTATTTCCAACCAATCAAGGACAACAAGAATGATTGTTATCTTTACTTGGCACACAGCAAAGACACTGCCAGCATTTTCAAAATCAAACATCGAAATCAATCAACATACGTTTCATGTCAAAAACTCGTATGTATACTTAGTAACAAACAGAAGATACCAAAAACCAGCCATCTTTGTTTATATTACTAGTAAATGCACTGAAGAGAAGCCAGTTTTGCTCAATGGGACACCTTGCTGTTAAATTAAGCGACTCTGAAAGACTGGCATGGAAGACAAGTCACAGATAGATTGAGCTCGAGTTTGTTATCATGAGGGACGGTTGAAAAAGTACTGTTACATTATAGCATGGATTGTATATTTCACTCACAAAAATACAGGCATATGGCACTGAACAGGTTATAGCACAAGTCATCTGATATGAACGCAACAAGCCAGAAGACCAGTCTGACAGGTTCAAACAAGTCCAGGATCAAACACTAAAGAAAGGAACAGTGTAGTTTTTCCTTCTAGGAATGGTCAGACATACAGAACACTTCAGAAAAAAATAAAATCAAAACCTGCCAGAAGCAACTGTTTACAATAACAACAAAAAAGAAGCAGCTCTTTTTTGTGTTATGAATTCACCTCGATATGAGGGGGGGGGGGGGGGGTGGGGGTGGAGTACAAACACAAATTGAAAAAATCAAAGTTTAAGCTTTCAAGTGTGAGCTAATCTTTAAGTTAGTCTTAAGGTATCTATGACTGATTGTGAAATCAATCTTAATATCATAGTTTCTTTTTATGTTAAGACAAAAAATTTACACATGTGCTTTGATATCAGTTGTTTAATGAAAAGTGCTAGGCAATAAAGTATTATTATTATTCTATAGCAATTTGAAAATAAGGACAAAAATCTGATATTTTTTTCTTTAGCTGAGTTCAGTAATTCTTTACTTATCTTAACTGATTCTTTACTTATTTTAACTGTTTCTTTATTTACTGATCTTGAAAAATGATTTTCCATACACCTCTGCCACGTTATTCATACTAGTGTTTCATGCTTGTGATAAGATTTCTTTTGAACATCATATCAGAACACAAAAGAAAGCTTTCACACTTGTTAGATATTTACAGCAACAAAATTCTCCATCCTACACATAATAGAAAATTCACATACTTCTTAAACATACAAAACAAAAGTCTCTCACAGCCACGAGTGCAAACATGGCCCAATAACATCGAAAGGCCCAACTGAAAATGTACACATCTCGGTTGGAAGAAAGCATGCAAAATAATAAAAGCAAGAGACTCGTCATCATTGTCATTGTCACAGCTGCTATCGTGCAGCCTCTCATTCACATCTCGCCTCTCTTGTTTGAACAAGGAATGTAATAAGTAAACATCAGAGATGGATTTTTCCTCCCCTCTCAATCACAATCAATCAAGGATAACAAAATACAGTAGTACCTCTGGTTGATGAGACATTTGTGGAAAATGATATGGTTACTTTTGGCCAGTGAATTACAAATTTTCAGGTATCCTCTTGGACCAAAAATATCTTTTAACATTTCATTCAAAACATTAACATTGTCTTAACTAGTGACATTTCATTCATTTGCTTTTCATTTTTAAGTAATCACATTTGAGGGAAAAAAAACTGTTATATACTTTGATAATCTGTAACAAGTGAAAAAAACTATAATTTGATAATCTGCAACAAGTAAAAAAAAAAAAACTCTATAGTTTGATCATCTGTAACAAGTGAAAAAAAAAACTACTCTATACTTTGATAACCTGTAACAAAGTTGTCATAATAAGAAATCTTTCTTTTTTCACAACCATACGCTTTTTGATTAAGTAGAAAATGTCATAATTTCTTATATTCACCTGGACATTACTGATAAAAATGTTTTAAAACAAACAAACAAAAGAAAGACATTCCTGTCAAGTCTTAATGCTTCAGTGACCTCTTAGATGTGATATTTGAGCTTACTAGTGAAAATTTCAGCGCTCAGACGTGGTATTTTAGTATATAGTTGAAAGGTACAAACTTCTTAGTTCTCTTAACCACTGTTTAATCCACAAAACAGTGGCAAGATTCCAGTGAAAATCCCTTCCAGCCATAGAAAAATACTGAAAAGAACTGATGCTGCTAGTCTTGAAAGATCCCTCTCTGCTGTACAGAAAGAACCGGAGAAATAAACCAAAGATAAGAACAAAAAGAATCAGCTAATGTAAATAGACGTTTGACTCTTGCCCATGTAGTAACATCAGCTAACATTTCTGAAACTGAACACAGTATACGAGCACATTCTTTACAAATAATGCTCTGTAAATCAAACATGAACAAATAGCAGGGGCAAAAAAAAAATGAGGTAGAAATTTCCATGGATAAATTAAAAAAAAAAAAAAAGTCAGAGGGAACTTGGCAGGAACGTGAAGTCTTTGGAAACACGGAGCAGTTTACGGAAAGAAAATATGCCCGAATTTCACGCTAAGAAATCTGCTGTGACATAAAGTGGTATGGCTGGCTGGAAGTGGAGAGGTGGGCAAGGGAGGGGTGGTGGTGGTGGCCAGATCAGGGGACGCTGTCGGGCGTGGCCGGGCAATCCGGATCCAGCTTGTTGTGGATGATCTGCGACAGCTCCTTGATGATGAAGGAGTTGCCTCCCCCCTCCTGCACGCTGGCGCCCTCCGTCTTGGAGAGCTGGTTGTAGATCTGCATCAGCTTCTCCTCCATGGCGCGCTTCTGCACCTTGGGCCGGTGTTGTTGGAGCGGTTGCGCTTGTTGGCGAACCACGACTTGACCTGCATGGTGGTGATGCCCCCTTCCAGGGCCATCACCTCCTTCTCCTCTTTAGACGGGTAGGGGTTGTCCTCGTGCTGCCGGTACCACTCGTACATGATGTCCACCGCCTTCTGGTTCAGCGGCTCATTGTGCCGGCCACGACGTTCGCCCCCGTCCGGCGCGCCGCCGCCGCACCGGGGCGTGCGGGGAACTGACGACGTCTTCCGGCGCATGTCCGGGTTCCGGCGCCGGTACTGTCTCTTAGGGGGCGCCCCCCCATCTGAGCCTGCAACTGCCGTTGCAGGGAGGAGCTGATCTGATCCGACTGGATCTGCCCGGCCACGTACTGCCTCCCCCCTCCTCCCCCCCGCCCCCGGCCTCCCCCCCTCCCCCTCCTTCGGCCGGCAGTGGCCTGGTCAGGTAACCCTGACCGAGGTCGGAACAGGGGTCGGAGGAGAGCGTCTGCTGGGGGTAGGCTGGGGTAGAGGAGGAGGAGGAGGAGTTGGGGTGGACGTACTGGACAGACAGGTCCGGGTCCGACCCCGCACCCAGGAGGTTTGGGTTCAGCTGCATGAGGTCATTGAAGGGGTAGTAGATGATATCGTTGTTGCCGCCACTGCCGCTGCTGCTGTTGTTGTTACTGGCCGTCTGGTTCAGGGTCTGGTAGTGCGAGTCCTGATGGGTGTAGGGGTAACCCCGCCCTCGCCAAACCCGGCCGTGGTGGTGGGGTACGTGGCGTTGATGTTGCCGTACCGTTGTCGGCCTCCTCCGACCCGGGGAAGATGTGGTGGTGGTGGTGATGGTGGTGGTGGTGGGGGGGGGGGAGGGGAGGCCAGTAGAGGGTGCTGGCGGGAGACTGCAGGTGGTCCCCCTCCTCCAAGGTGAGGTAGCCGCTCTCGTTGTCGGGGCAGGGAGTGCTGTGATGCGAGGCCTGGGGCTCCACGCTGGGCGGGGGGGAGAGGAAGGTGCTCGAACACCCCACCATCCCCCCACCCACCCTCCATGGTGTCGCAGCAGTACCCCTGCTGAGCGGGGTGTCAGGGTACGAGGGGTCGCGGTACGGGGGGTCAGCAAAGGGCGGGTCAGGGTAGGGGGGGTAGGAGGAATTGCTGCTGCCAGCATGTCCGCCGTCTGGCTGTCGGACATGTTGGACTGTTGGGCGTCAGGTCAAAGGCCGTCATCAGCGCTGTGGAAAGAGTGGTGTCCCCTGTGTGGTGCGGGCCCTGGCTGGCTGGGGCTGTGCTGCCCAGTGTCGTCAGGGTGCTGTCTCCTGAGGATGCTGCCGCCGTCAGCGAGGGAGGGTGGGGGGTGTCGACATGACGAGGGGCGGCTGTGAACTTTCCACAGGGCCGCTCCACGAGTCCTGAGGAAGGGGAAAGGTGGGAGGAGACATGATTAGAATACAGTTCAGACACACAGATATATAGCAGAGACTGTAGTTTTGCCAGATGTGGTTTTATGAAGTGTTAGGAATACCAGAGACTGTGGTTTAGCCAGTCTGCAATGTGGTTTTATGAAGTGTTAGTAATACCAGAGACTGTAGTTTAGCCAGTCTGTGGTGTGTTTTATGAAGTGTTAGTAATACCAGAGACTAGTTTAGCCAGTCTGAGGTGGTTTTATGAAGTTTAGTAATACCAGAGACTAGTTATTTTAGCCAGTCTGTGATGCGGTTTTATGAAGTTTAGTAGTACCAGAGACTGTAGTTTTGCCAGTCTGTGATGTGGTTTATGAAGTGTTAGTAATACCAGAGACTAGTTTAACCAGTCTGTGATGTGGTTTATGAAGTGTTAGTAATACCAGAGACTGTAATTTAGCCTGTCTGTGATGTGGTTTTATGAAGTGTTAGTAATACCAGAGACTGTGGTTTAGCTCAGTCTGCGATGTGGTTTTATGAAGTGTTAGTAATACCAGAGACTGTAGTTTAGCCAGTCTGTGATGTGGTTTACTTAAGTGTTAAGTAATACCAGAGACTGTGGTTTAGCCAGTCTGTGATGTGGTTTTATGAAGTGTAGTAATACCAGAGACTGTAGTAGTTTAGCCAGTCTGTGATGTGGTTTTATGAAGTGTTAGTAATACCAGAGACTGTAGTTTAGCCAGTCTGTGATGTGGTTTTATGAAGTGTTAGTAATACCAGAGACTGTAGTTTAGCCAGTCTGTGATGTGGTTTTATGAAGTGTTAGTAATACCAGAGACTGTAGTTTAGCCAGTCTGTGATGTGGTTTTATGAAGTGTTAGTAATACCAGAGACTGTAGTTTAGCCAGTCTGTGATGTGGTTTTATGAAGTGTTAGTAATACCAGAGACTGTAGTTTAGCCAGTCTGTGATGTGGTTTTATGAAGTGTTAGTAATACCAGAGACTGTAGTTTAGCCAGTCTGTGGTTGTGTGTTTTTATGAAGTGTAACAGTCAAAGAATCTGTGCTGATGAGTACTGAACAGAAGCATTCAGAATGTGAAAGTGTATGATTGTTATTTCTCCTCCCTCCCTCCCCCCCCCACCCCCCCTCTAAAAAAAAAAAAGTCCATTAGGGTCGTCAACAGAATTCTAACATAGATATATAGTACTATTAGGGTTTTGTTTTAATTTTGGGGATAATGAATAATCACTCATGTGCCTTTAACATTATTTCAGTCCCCATGTGCATGTGGTTTTGTAAATTTGGTCATTTGATCACCAGTTTGATGTTCTCACCCTCTGGCCATTCTGCCTATATAAATGTCTGAAGTAAAGAAAATCGGAGTGCAGCTACCAGTGCATAAAAATGGTCACATGCACAATACCTCACTGTTGGTAAACCTCAGAGCTCTAGTCTAGGAGCCAACAAGTCTATCACCCCCCCCCCCCCACACACACACACACACAAACCAACAACCACACACACAATCCCGCACAATTTCAAGTATACCTATCAGTTCAATGTTCTGTGTACATATCAATGCATTGGTGACTCTAGTGTGAAATAGTCTGGGGTTTTTTTTTGGGGGGGGGTTGCTTATGAATTCAAAACAGGAAACTTAATTGCAAACTGCATTTGAGCCACCACTTAGGCTCCTGTTTGGGGGGATTTTCCCCCTGAAGTTAATAATATCAGATAGCACCAACTCCTGCAAGTCTTTAGGATGAGGCTATATACCAAGATCCCTGTGTGAATGCATGTAGAACATCTTTTGGCACTTGTTAGAAACCAGTTCAGACTTTCGGAAGGGTAAGCCATTGCATGCCAGTAGGATCAAACAAAAAAGTTTAAGGAATGCAGACATTCTGGTGTAGTGTTTAGGCTTCATGCCGTAAGTTGGTGTGGTTACCTTAATGGTGGGTTAATGGACACATGTGTAAAGTTTTACCATTGGTGAACCCCAGGGCTTTGGCCAAAGAACAAAGGAAAAAAGTTCAAACTGGCAAAGAAAAGAATGCAATTATTGTTTGAAGATGTTTAATGGAAAAGATTTGCCTGTATCATACAAAAAATAAATAAGATTAGATAAAATAAAGTGAAGCTGAAGTAAACATTTTATTTGCTATACTTGAAATACCATTTGATTTGAAAACTGGGTATGAATGCAATGAATGTGGTGTGTGTGTGTGACAATGACAATAATTTATTGTTAAAATTTTGAGGAGAGCAGAGAGAGAGAGAGAGAGAGAGAGAGAGAGAGAGAGAGAGAGGAGAACGTGCTGTCAGGGTGGTAACAGTAAATCTCAAAATGCAAAAGCCATTTAGGATAAAAGCTTGACCTCCCCAAAGTCTGAGTGCCGCTACCTTAAGGGTGGGTTTAAAAAAAAAAAAAAAAAAAAAGTCGCGTACGCCAAAATCTCGCCATTGGAAAAAAAAAATCTTGACCAAGCGCACACCCCTTGACCTTCATACCCTAAATTCCCTGACCAGGCCACGGCCGCATTCCCTGCAAAAAAAAAAAAAAAAAAAAAATGACCACGTGCTCACAACCCTGACCTTTGCGACGAATACCAACGACCCCTCCCTACCTGACCCCGTTACGATAGTAACGCATTTTACGCAACCTTATTCCGTACGCTATGCTATGATCAGGCCTAAGTAAGTTCACTTACCGCATAGTGGAGAACTGTTCGCCGGTAGCCAGGATAACTCATGATGCACCGTTGAAGATAACAACTAACCACGTTCATTATTAATTTGGGTTCGCTGCTAAACAAGACTTCGCACTGGCTTGGTCGAGTAGGTACCGCCATGGAAGTGACTAGACTACTGACAATTTTAGTGAAGAGTACTACTCACTCCCGCGCAGTACTACAAGTGACCTAGATCGAAGACGACGGTCTTTAAGTGAAATGTACCCCCCCCCCCTCACCCGCCCCACCCTCCTCCGTTATCCTGGCCCATCACCCCAACATCCTTGCATTAACTAATGAGTCTTGACTTCAAATTGATAATAGATCTAAAACAAAATTAAGAATAGATCTAAATTATATTAAAGTTGGTGGGTTTCTTTTTAGTGGATGGGAGAAGGGGTCGACCTTCGGTGATTTTACTATGGTAACGTAACGTGACGCTTCCACTCCTTCCCCCCCCCCCCCCCCCCCCCCCCCCCCCCCTACTGAAGCCGATAGCTAGTGAAAGCTTCTGTGACCCCGACAGCACTGTCTTTGAAGACGAAACTTACGCGGGTGTGTTGCTTTTGATGTCCCGATTTAACCGAAAACGAGGGGTTTACCCCCCCCCCCTCTCCTCTCCTCTCTCTCTCTCTCTCTGTGTTATACCGACTTTTCTTTTCCTCCTCGTTATTAATTACATCACCACCACCCTCCTTCCCCCCCCCCCCCCCCCCCCCCCCTCTAAAACATACTTTGAAAAAATATTTTGATCTCTTTCCTGTGTAAAAGCTGGTGTCAGAATTCTAGTTAGGCTGCCCTATCCGGGCACATCAAAAGGGAGCACATGAATCGGGCATCCACACTGCACACAGAGCCTGCTAACCCTCCCCCCCCCCTCCCCCCCCCCCCCCCCCCTCTTTCTTTTTCCTTTCTTTTTTTTTCTCCCGGTGCTCTTTATGCTGAAAACCTCTAACGGGAAACGGTTTACGTTATAGGTGTGTATGTTGTAGCATCTTCATCTTTGTCATTTTTGGCCAAGTCTTGCCCCCCCCCCCCCCCCCCCCCCCGTCCCCGCTGTGTGTGAGAGAGAGAGCGAGAGAGCGAGAGCCCTTTTGCAACTTTCACTAATGTTCCCCATCAGATGTCCTCAGAAAAGGTATATCTTTTAGATCTTTATAAGAACTATGCTCCTGATATTTCACAAGCATGCCAGTATACTGGTTTGGTTTCAACAGCCATGCACACTGGTGGTGTTTTTTTTCATTGGGGATGGTGGTGGGAAGCTTGACTTTACACATATCTAAGTTTGACTTTATGTATGTCTAGGTTTGACTTTACATATATCTAAGTTTGACTTTATGTATATATAGATTTGACTTTATATATATAAGTATGACTTTATATACCTAAGTTTGACTTTATGTATATCTAACTTTGACTTTCCATATATCTATGTTTGACTTTCCATATATCTATGTTTGACTTTAAATATGTAAGCTTGACTTTACATACATCTAAGTGTGACTTTACCTATATGTAAGCTTGACTTTACATATATATAAGTTTGACTTTAAATATATCTAAGCTTGACTTTACATATATCTAAGCTTGACTTTACATATATCTGAGCTTGACTTTACATTTTATTGCAGATTAAATAATGTCAATAAGTAAAAATTGACCTCTGGCGCAATGAGACTCATGTGATGGAGCATCACATGTATGCATTGCACCATGTCAGTAAGACACCATATAGAAGAGGGCTAAAGGTAAATTGATTGCTTAGTCTAAACATGGGAGAGATTAAAAAAACAAAACAATGAAAGCTGATTATACACCATTTTTTCAAGAGGAAACAAATAAGTATTCTTAGTTTTTCAACCTTCAGAACATAAATAATGATGATGATGATGATAAAGAATAATAAGAATAATAATGATAAAAGGTCAAGACTGGAAATACTCATATATATATATTTAAAAAAATTCTGATTTCAGTCCTTTTTCAACAGTGTGTATATTCTGCAGATGTTTCACTATATATATAATATATATTATATCACTCAATAATACCAGCCATGAGTTGGTCTATTCCTTCATGAAAGATGGATATGTGTTTGTTTTCTTTTTGACCAGTGCACAATTTCAATTCTTTTATTTAGAGAATAATGAATAAGCACTCATGTGCTTTTTTTACATTCAAGACCCCGTGTGCATGCGGTTTTGTAAATTTTGCCATCTGTTCCCATCGCATATATTGCCTTCTTTTCAGAAAGGCAGAGTGGGTTTTACCATGTGTGCAAGATGTGTTAACATATTATAGCCGACAGTCCAATTCAAAAGATTTGCTTGGGGTGGAGTCTGAAAATCCTTCAAGCAAACAATATAGCTTGGAAAAAATGAACAAACAAGTAAAATGAATGAATGAATGTTAATACCGTGTATAGTTATCACCATTGTTGTTGTTGTTGTTGTTGTTGTTGTTGTGTTGTTGTTGTGTTGTTATTATTATTATTATTATTAATTATCATTTTACTATTTTCCAACTTATTTTTGCAATAAAATGTATACATCCTCTTTTTTTTAACAGCAGTCAGAACAGCTGACTTGGTAGGTTGCTTGTTTAGTTGAAATGATTATATCACATTACATTTGTGAAATTATTTAATAAAGCATTATGCAAACGTTAAGATATTATTCAGTTGTTGACTCACTCTGTGAAGTCATCTCTGATGGTGGTGTGTGTAAATCATGACTGTTATTTTACTTGTTGCCCTGTCAAGGTTATGTGTGTGTTTTTGTGACACCTTATTCAATAAAAAATAAATTCTGCATTATAAAACAGAAATAACAATTATTAAAAATAAAAATTTGGCAGTTACTTGAACCTTTGCCCTCATGCAAGTCTGGCATCCATGTATTACCCACCCAACTTTTTTTGTTTTGTTTTTTATTTTCATTTTATTCTTGTATATATCAAGGATAATGGAATAAGCACTCATGCACTTTTTTACATCCAGTCCCTGTGTGTATGCAGTTTTGTAAATCTTGTCATCTGTTCCCACCGGCACACAATGGCCTACTCTTACAAAAAGCGGAACAGGATTTAACATGTGTGCAAGATCTTGTGCGTGCGTTTTTACATGGGGCCTCAATTCATAGTCTCATCCGAAGGACTTTCGGGGAGAGTGGAGTCAGCACTGATGTTAACTCCAGGGGAAAAATCTGGGTATTAAAGGGGATTTGGGAATTAAATCACATTTTATTTTGGAAGGTGGCAGCTGATGAAGATTTTAAGCCAACTTGATAAATTACAGATGGCATGTTAGCTATTGAGTATGCTTATTTCACTCACTGAATTGATGAAATTGTTTATAATTATCTTCACTTAAAAAAAAAAAAATTTTTAATCAAAATCTCCCCCCCCCCCCCCCTCTTTCTCTCCACTCCATTTTGAAAGAAATAGAACCTTTTCTGTTTCTTTTTTTAACCACAAGTTAGATATTCTACATTGTATATTGTAGCACACATCTGATTTTGAAGTAGTTTCCGTTGAAGCTAAAAAAAAAAAAACTGAATGGGAATAAAATTATGGACAGGATGATAACTTTTGTTTCCTCATAAAAACAGATTAGATTTGTTGCTTTTTGTCTGAAAAAAAGCTGGTTTGCTTTGTAGCTCTTTGGTTTTGATTGCCTGTAAATGTCTAGATTCTTTTCTCCTGAATGATACAGGGAAGTGATTATGAATGTTCCCGTCCATTCTTTCACTAGGCATATAAGTGACACAAATCACTAGTTATATATATATAACTATGCACATTAAAGGCCTTATCACCAATGCTCAACAGTGGAAAGGTGTGAAAATACTAAACAACCCAGTATGAACTAGCCACAGTAAACAATTTACTGCATACCAGGTTAGGTGAAAGAATATGAAAGTAAGAGATGTTCATATATATATTGGGCCCAACAAATTAAGTTATAATATCAGGTGAGGGAACAGAAAGTGAGTTAGCAGACTAAGTGAAACAAACTAGATAAAGATAGATATCTACAGCAGATAAATGAAAAACTACCACATAAAGATGAATAATTAAAGCAGACTAAGTAGAATAAGTAAACAAAAAAAAAGAACAATACAAATTAATAATAAAATAAACAGACCAAAAAGAAAAAACAAACAAAAAACAGATGCCGACATTAAAAAGTCACAAACCTGCATTTCTGTTTTGATGCCGGCAGTGGCAGGAAAAGCTCCTGTGGCCATGGTGATGTCTGTGGCTGTGACCAGGTGGGTAGCTGCCCCTGGAGCAATGGCTGCCTCCAGGGAGCAAGCTCTGCCGAAAGAGCCAGGGTCTGAACACTTGTCCACATCCAGCATGGCCTCCTCTACTCCTGCACCCATGTCTGCTGGAACAGTTACTTGCCCACCCTGGGTACCACTGCCCGCACCCTGACCCACCACTGCTGAACTTTGAGTTGACATTGTGGAGTTGTGGACAGGGAGGGAGGATGGGGTCACCATGGGAGTGGGGTTGGGAACAAGGGAAGAGGAAGAAGCGGAGTTTGAAAAAGCGGCCATTTGTGCGGGGAAGGTGCAGGGAGAGGTGTGGTGGCCCCAAGCCGGGTAGGTCTTGGGCCAGTCATAGTCAAAGAGGTTGTGTTGGATGGAGGGGGTCAGCTGGGCAGGCTTCGGTGTACTGGTCTTCAGGGGGGTCCATGGGGATGTTGGGGAAGGGGGGCAGGTCGGTGAAGTCAGGCAGGTAGTGGTCCATGCTGAGGCTGTGAACGCTACTCTGATCCAGCTCCTCCCCTCCCTTATCCCCTCCCTCCTCCTCCTCCTCCTCCCAGTGCATGCCGTCCCTGAAGTCAGGATCAGGATCAGGATCCACGTCCAGGTACACAGCATCTGTGCCTACTTCTTCACCTCATGACCGTTACCAGGATTGTCAATGGCAGCGTCCTTCCTCACAAACTTGCTTTTCCACCTCGCCCTGAAAAGGAAGCAGTCGGGGAAGCGCGGGCCTCGGAGTCATGGGTATGTGGACTCTTCAGCATCCTCCGTTACTTGAGGCTCAAGGTCTCCAGTTTGAGAACAGCCAGGGCCTTGTTCTTGTGCTCCAGATTGTGCTGAATCTGCAAGGCTTGAGGTTGTGGTCTATCAGGCAGCTGCTCCTGCTGGAGTGGGTGGAGGTGTGGGAGGCAGCTGAAGCACCTTCATGGTCTTGTAGGACTTGCTCACAGGCTGGGACTTTGCCCCCGTGCAGGGTCAGGTACTTGGATGGCTTTCTGTTCATGTCGGGACTGTCGTGAATGTAGTATTTTTTGCTGGATTTCCCCTGGATCTTGACAACCTGAGGCACGTTGACGCTGCAGGGTTTGAGTACTTCTGTTCCCTTAGCGTAAGGCAGTGTAGGGGTGTGCTGTGTTTCCACACTGCGTGTGCCATCACCATGCGTGTCACTGATTGTGTCAGGCTCTTTCCCGTTCTGACCCTTGTGGGAACTCTTCTGCTCCACCCCCTGGGCAGCTTCTGCTCATAGCTATGCTCCTGACTGATAGACCAGACTGCATCAATTCTGGGAACATTTGCCTCACTGGAGCTTCCCTCCTCTGTAACAATCTCCACTTGCTGACAAACTTGAGGGCGGCATTTTCGTCCAGGGAACTGCCGCTACAATCCTTCTGTGTTTCTGTTGTTTTCGGGTTTGTTTGCAAACTTGTGTCACGTGCTGGAAGGGGAGAATGCTCTCTCGCCTTGGGAGGCGATTGTGTTTCGATTGCTGCGGGGGAGTGTTTGGGACTGGAAGTCGAAAGTACTTTGGACTGATCACTTGTTAAGGGGGGTGACGTGAACTCAATATCAAAACTGCCCTCACAGACAAGTTCAGCTGTGGCCATGACAACTTATCTGAGTGGCAAAATCAAGATTTATTTTCGTTAAATATCCCAGTCACTTCCGTTCGCCCTGTTAGCCCCGAAAGCAACAACACACGCACGACAAGAGAGGCAGAGCAAAGCCACACTTACAGCTATGGTGGGAAGTGTTTTCTTTTCACCCCCTTGCACGCTGGCTTGCTCGTTCTCTGAGGCGTCAGTGTTGGAGCTTGCCTCAGGTGAGGTCTCCCAGCCTTTTGTGGCCGAATGTGGAGGTCGTTTTCATCGTATGCTCGATTTCGGCCTTCGTCGGCGATACCGCTGTAGAGAGCGTGCCCTGTTTGTGTGGGTGTGTTTCTTTGGCACAACTTTGGTTTTCCCTCCTCGGCCGTATGGGCGTTCTCATTGGCTGGATCTTGTCGCTTGATCCATTTTTTCCATTGGTGGATGCAAATCTAGGTTCAGTCCATTTGCTGCATGGGAGAAGGGTTGAGGGACGAAAACGTTGATATCGAAAGAAAAGCATGCTGGAAATTTATACAGTCCGGGTTTTATTGTGTTATGTATGCGTTTGCGCGTGCTGGTGTGTGTTGTGCTGCGTGTGCATGTGTGTGGTGGCGCGCGCGTGTGTGCGCGCGCGCGTGCGTGCGTGTGTGTACGTGCGTATATGTGTGTTGTGTGTGTGAAATACCATGCTGCATCTATATTTTTCATGTTAAAACTGCGGTGTTCCTTAGATTCCTGCATCAGTTTCACATGTTTCCGCACTACAATCTTTATCAACCAACCTTCAGGCTCATTATCTTACCCGTGGTGTGTGTGTGCCTATCTGAACATGTGCAAAATAGTACATCTACTTTTATGTATGCAATTCACACACACACACACACACACACACACACACACACAACACACACACACACACACACACACACACACACACACACACAACACTGCACACAAAACAAACACACACACACCCACTCATTGCATCCCATGCTCATTATGTCCCCCCAACAAACACACATCACACACACACACACACACACACACACACGCACGCACCCGCACCGCCGCCCGCCCACGTCCATAACATGCAATCACACTCATGTATTATTATTGTACCGACGACCGCACGCCACACACACACACACACACACACACACACACACACACACACACACACACACACTTCATCCATGCACATATGCAAGCAAACACATTCACATATCGCATACACACGCGCACTCCCACGCACACACATGTCATATAAATGCATTCACACGTCATGTCATTGTATGTGTACGGACGCAGCGCGCCACACACACACACGCACACGCACGCGCACGCACGACGCTCGCATGCACGCATGCACGCACGACGCAGCCTCACACACACACACACACACACACACACACACACAACACACACACACACACACACAACAACCAGCACACTATCTGCTCACACGTAAAAACCTGTTCCGCTTTTAAGAAGAGATATTACTACTATACTACTACTATACTACTACTACTACTACTACTACTAACTACTACTACTACCACTTCCGCTGCTACTGTTTGTATCTCTACTTTCGTTACTTCTTTACTGCTGTAGTGCTGCTCATTTTTACTACTCCTGTTGCTACTTTACTATTCTACCCTTGTTCCTACTTATCTTGTTCTACTTCTACTTTTACTACTGCTGTTCTATACTCTGTTCTTCACTTCTACTACTTCTGTTCCTTACTTCTACTGCTTGTTCTACTTTCTGGTTCCTCTACTACTTCTACTGCTTGTTCCTCTACTTTACTCTTGTTCCTCTACTACTTTACTCTTGTTCTCTACTACTCACCTTGTTCCTCTACACTTCTACTTGCTTGTTCCTCTACTACTTCATTTTGTTCCTCTACTACTTCTACTGCTTGTTCCTCTACTTACTGCTTGTTCCTCTACTATTTCTACTGCTTGTTCCTCTACTATCTTGTTCCTCTACTACTTCTACTGCTTGTTCCTCTGCTACTTCTACTGCTTGTTCCTCTACTTCTACTGCTTGTTCCTCTACTACTTCTACTCTTGTTCCTCTATACTTCTGTTCCTCTATTACTTCTTGTTCCTCTACTACTTCTACTGCTTGTTCCTCTATACTTCTTGTTCCTCTACTACTTCTACTGCTTTGTTCCTCTACTACTTTCTACTGCTTGTTCCTCTACTACTTCTACTGCTTGTTCCTCTACTACTTCTATTGCTTGTTCCTCTACTACTTCTACTCTTGTTCCTCTACACTTCTTGTTCCTCTACTACTTCTATGTTTCCTGTACTACTTCTACTGCTTGTTCCTCTACTACTTCTATTGTTGTTCCTCTACACATTCTTGTTCCTTACTACTTCTACTGCTTGTTCCTCTACTACTTCTACTTGTTCCTCTATACTTTGTTGTTCCTCTACTTCTACTGCTTGTTCCTCTACCTACTTCTTTGTTCCTCTACTACTTCTACTGCTTGTTCCTCTACACTTCTACTGTTGTCCTCTACTACTTCTTGTTCCTCTACTACTTCTACTGCTTGTTCCTCTACTACTTCTACTGCTTGTTCCTTCGTCCTACTTCTACTGCTTGTTCCTCTACACTTCTTGTTCCTCTACTTCTACTTCTACTGCTTGTTCCTCTACCACTTCTACTGCTTGTTCTCTACCCTTCTACTGCTTGTTCCTCTACCACTTCTTGTTCCTCTACTACTTTCTACTGCTTGTTCCTCTACCACTTCTACTGCTTGTTCCTCTACCACTTCTACTGCTTGTTCCTCTAAACTTCTATGCTTGTTTCCTCTAAAACTTCTACTGCTTGTTCCTCTACCACTTCTACTGCTATGTTCCTCTACTACTTCTATGCTTGTTCCTCTACCACTTCTACTGCTTGTTCCTCTACTACTTGTTTCCTCGACTACTTCTTGTTCCTCTACTACTTCTACTGCTTGTTCCTCTACTACTTCTATTTCTTGTTCCTCTACTACTTCTGGTTCCTCTACTACTTCTACTGCTTGTTCCTCTACTACTTCTATTGCTTGTTCCTCTACTACTTCTACTGCTTGTTCCTCTACTACTTCTATTGCTTATTCTTCTACCACTTCTACTGCTTGTTCCTCTACTACTTGTTTCCTCGACTACTTCTTGTTCCTCTACTACTTCTACTGCTTGTTCCTCTACTACTTCTATTTCTTGTTCCTCTACTACTTCTGGTTTCTCTACTACTTCTACTTCTTGTTCCTCTACTACTTCTTGTTCCTCAGCTACTTCTTGTTCCTCTACTACTTCTATTTCTTGTTCCTCTACTACTTCTGGTTCCTCTACTACTTCTACTGCTTGTTCCTCTACTACTTCTTGTTCCTCAGCTACTTCTTGTTCCTCTACTACTGCTTGTTCCTCTACTACTTCTTGTTCCTCTACTTCTTGTATTGCTTGTTCCTCTGTCACTACTTCTACTACTATTTCTGCTACTGTTGCTTGTTCAACTACTAATTCTTCTACAACTTCTACTGCTGCTTTTGGTTCTTTGCTACTTCTACTTCTGCTACTGCTACGATTGCTACTGCCGCTGCCTCTGTTGCTCCTTGTTCCACTTCTACTTCTGCTGCTACTTGTTCCTTTACTTCGACTACTACTATGCTGCTGCTGCTGCTGCTGCTGCTGCTGCTGCTGCTGCTGCTACTCTCTCTACTACTACTACTACTACTACTACTACTACTGCTATGACTACTACTACTGCTGCTGCTCTGCTTACTACTACTGACTACTACTACTACTACTACTACTACTACTACTACTACTCTACTACTACTCTCTACTACTACTACTACTACTACTACTACTACTACTACTACTACTACTACTACTACTACTACTACTACTATTCTACTACTACTACTGCTGCTTGCGCTGCTGCTGCTGCTGCTGCTGCTGCTACTACTACTACTACTACTACTTCTACTACTCTACTACTACTACTACTACTACTACTACTTACTACTACTACTACTACTATTCTACTACTACTACTACTACTACTACTGTACTCTGCTGCTGCTGCTGCTGCTGCTGCTGCTGCTACTACTACTACTACTCTTCTACTACTACTACTACTACTACTACTACTACTATACTACTACTACTATACTACTACTACTACTACTACTTCTCTGCTGCTGCTGCTGCTGCTGCTGTGTTATTGTTTCACCTCTACTACTAAAGTTGCAAGCATTTGTATTACTGCTGCTTACTACTGTTATTGCTACAGTTGTAGCTTTCAACTGTTACTCCTTATTTCTCTGCTGCTGCTGCTGCAGTTGCTGCTGTTGTTGTTGCTGTTGCTGCTGCTGCTGTTGCTACTGCTGCTGTTGCTACACTACTAGGCCTACTACTGCTACTACTTACTACTACTACTACTACTACTACTACTACTACTACTCTACTACTACTCACTACTACTACTACTACTAGGTGTACTGCTGCTGCTGCTGCTACTACTATTATACTACTACTACTATTACTACTACTACTGTTACTTCTACTACTACTTCTACTACTAGGTCTACTGTTACTGCTTTTACTACTACACCTGCTACTACTACTACTACTACTACTGCTGCTGTGCTTGCTGCTGCTGCTGCTGTTACTTCTGCTTTTACTGCTGTTGTTGCTGTCATTACTGTTGTTGCTACAGTTATTGCTGCTGCTGCTACCACCACTGCCTCTACTCCACTAGTATTACTACTACTCCTATGGCTTTTGCTGCTGCTGCTGCTGTTGTTGCTGCTGCTTTCACACTCATGTCTGTTACTGCTGCTTCTCTGGGGGCCAGCGTCTCGAGAGTGGTTCCCTCACTTCACTGTGTTCTGTAATGATGATGTATTGCATTGCAGATACACGAAGCAATCTACTTCCACTCTGTGTATTGTGTAGCAGATATAGGAAGCAATCTTCCATCACTGTTCTGACACGAGGATGCAATTGTGTTGATGCAGGGAGGAATTCTGGACCAGGTTCAGAAGCACAAGCTGCTCTTCATAGAAACCCAGGATGCTGCAGAAACCTCACTGGCCCTCCTCAACTACCAGAAGGTAACAGGCGTGCACTGAAACCAGACTTCATTAACAACAACACACACACACACACACACACACACACACACACACACACAACCACACACCACACACACACACAACACACACACACACACACAACACACACACACACACACACACACACACACACACACACACACCACACACACACACACACACACACTTTTTTTTTCAATATTGTTATCATTGTCACCATTATTATCATTGATATCTGTCCCTCCATGCATGAAACCACTCACACTTTACTAACAACAAACACACACACACACTCACACATTTTGTCAATATTGTTATCATTGTAACCATTATTATTGATAGCTCCCTCTCCATGCACTGAATCCAGACTTTACTAACAACCCCACCCCCACCCCACCCCACACACACACATGCGCGCATTTTTTTTCAATATTTTTATCAGTGTCACCTTTTTTTTTTCATTGTCACCAGTATTATTAATATCTTTCCCTCCATGCACTGAAACCACACTTTACTAACAACACACACACACACTCACACACACACACACACACACACCACACACACACACACACACACACATTCAACTACACACATCACCATCTAATCACATTTTTCATATTTTCATTGCCCATTATTCATTGATATCTTTCCTTCCATGCTCTGAAACCAGACTTTACTATAAAAAAACAAACAAAACAAAAAAACAACAACAACCCCAAAACACACACACATTTTTTCAATATTGTTATCATTGTCACCATTATTTCATTGATATCATTCCCTGAGGATGCCATGGGTAGGGGGTGGGTGGGGGCTGTCATTATAATTAGCATCCCTAAGTCTTACAGGTCATCTCCTGATGATGAAGATGATAAAGATGATGATGATGGTGGTGGTGGTGATCGTGGTGGTGGTGATGGTATTGATGATGATGACGACACGATGATGATTATGATGATTGATAGATGATGATGTTATGATGATGAATATTTTTACAGGCGTGTGAGAACGGACGAGGGGCAGTTCTGCTGTCAGTGGCCAGGGGCAAGATGTCTGAAGGCATCGACTTCGGTGAGGCTTTTGTCTGTCATAGGGATGTACAGGTGTGTCTGTCATAGTGACAGTAAAGGTGTTCTGTCATAGTGACAGTAAAGGTGTGTCTGGTGTGTGTGTATTGTGTTGCTGTGTGGTATGTGGTGAGTGTGTTGTGGCATTGTGTTGTGTGTGGTGTGTGTGTGTGTTGTGTGTGAGGCTTTTGTCTGTCATAGTGACAGTTCGGTGTGTGTGTGCGTGGTGTGTGTTGTGGTGTGTGGTCTTCATTTAAGTGAAATGTGAAGTGTTGGAGTGGTGTGTTGTGTGGATGTGACTGTTTGTGCTGTTCTGTATAGGTGACATGGAATGTAATGTGTGTGTGTGTGTGTGTGTGTGTGGTGTGTGCTGTGATGTGTGTGTGTGTGTGTGTGACTGTGTGGTGTGTGTGTGTGCTGTGTAATGTGTGTGTGTGTGTGTGTGTGTGTGTGTGTTGTGTGTGGGTTTTCTTATTAGTAAAATAAATGTTATGGGGTTTCTGTGTGTGTGTGTGTGTGTGTGTGTGTGTGTGTGTGTGTGTGTGTGTGTGTGTGTGTGTTCATGTGTGTGTCTGTGTCCGTGTCTGTGTGCATCTTTATCTGTCAGTTTGTCTCTCTCTCTGTCAGGTACATTGATTGGTTTTGTCTCGTTCTTTATGATTATAATCATTATAAATGTGACATAGCCACATTGTGTCTTTATGTTTGTGTGTAAAGAACACCGACTGTACATATGTGTATGTATATTTTTGAATTCCTCTTTGTATGTAAAGAATACTGACTGCATATATGCGTATATATATTCCTGACTGCAACATGACTGTACAGTACCTGTTTCATGACAGTTAAGTATCATCATTGCCAATGTGATCATGAAAACCAAAACGTAACCCAGTTGATATTGTTTTTCAATGGTCAGACCATCACTAGGGAGAGCAGTTATCATGTTTGGTGTGCCGTACGTCTACACCCAGAGTCGTATCTCAAGGTAAAGTATTGTCCCAATAGTATTGGGAAAAAAACAAAAACAACAACAAATCCATTTTCCCCCTCGATGAAAAAAACGATGCCATGGCTTGCCTTTGTAATGTTTTGTGTGTTTTGGTCTGTTGAGCATATTCAGGATTAAGAAGTCTTGTCTAAGGCTTGATTTTTGTTTATTTTTGAACAGTGTAATTTTGTGATTACTTATTTTCTCTGCACTTGTTTGGCTTTGTGTTTATGTAAAACAGTTGGTATATGTGCCATGATAGTCTAAGGGTTTTTTGGGGTTTTTTTTAATTCTTCAGCTAGAGCTTCGAGCTTTACCAATGGTGAGTTTTTTGCATAATTGTGTGACTGCTTTTGCCACTAAGGTAGCCATGTTCTCACATCACAGTAGTGTGTATGCGTTTTTTTTAAAGAAAATGTCATTAGTACTTAAGGTAAAGGTGTTCCATAAACTATGTGGTTGTAGGGGAGCAAGGCGTCAGAGACAGGGGCCAGCATATTGAGGGCGGCGCCCATCTCCTCTCCCTCGCTGCTTTACCTTCCCTGACCCTAAAGATGGCAGGTACCCATTTACAGTTGGGTGAACTGGGGGGAAACTGTACTGAAGCCAAGGTGTGCAAACAGTCACCCATCCACTTGGTAACCATGCTTGATGCTGCTTAACCGTAGCTTGGGGATAGCAAATGCTCTGACCACTGAGCTATCCCATCCCCAACTTACCAGCACAAATGGCCTACTCCTCTGAAAGGCACAATGGGTTGAAACCCATGCACAAGATATTCCGCGTGCATTTGCAAAAAAACCAAAACAATTGAACGTTCTTTCCCTGTTGTGTGTGTGTTTGTTATTCTTGCTGACTGTGTGTTTCAGGCTCGCCTGGAATACCTGAGGGACAATTTCCAGATCCGGGAGAACGACTTCCTGACCTTTGACGCCATGCGACACGCCGCGCAGTGTGTGGGGAGAGCCCTGCGTGGAAAGACTGACTACGGCGTCATGGTCTTTGCTGACAAGGTCTGGTGTTGTGTACAGTGTGTGTGTGTCGTTTGGGGGGCTGGGGGGCAGAGGTGGAGGGGGGGGGGGAGGGGTGTATGTGTGTGTGGTGGAGAGGGGGAGTGAGTGTGTGTGTGACTCTGTGTGTGTGTGTGTGTGTATGTGACTCAGTGTGTGTGTGACTCTGTGTGTGTGACTCTGTGTGTGTATGTGTGTGTCTTATTTATTTATTACTTATTTATTCTTTTATATCAAGGATAATGGAATAAGCACTCATGTGCCCTTTTTTACATCCAGTCCCTGTGTGTATGCAGTTTTGTAAATTTTGTCACCTGTTCCCACCAGCACACAACGGCCTACTCTTATGAAAAGCGGAACGGGATTTAATGTACACGTAAGATGTTCTGCGTGCGTTCGCACACAGGGCCTCGGTTTACAGTCTCATCCGAAGGACTTTTGGGGAGAATGGAGTCAGCACTATGTTAACTCCAGGGGGAAAAGCCCCTCAAACGGGAATCGAACCCCGGTCGTCAGATTGCGAGCACAAAGTTCTGACCACAAGGCTATCCCGTCCCCCCCCCCTTCCCCCCCCGTGTGTGTGTGTGTGTGTGTGTGTGTGTGTTTTGTACAAAATGGATGAGGGGATCAAGAGACAGAAAGTAGTAGAAAATAGGTGGGGGAGTGGGGGGGAGTAAGTGTTTCTGTATGTATGTTTGTGCATATGTCTGTGTATATATTTCCATGCATGCAATTATGGGCACATGCAGCCAACCAGTTGTGCATCCTAGGGTTGACCCCCAGTTTACATTCTCTCACTCATCACACCTGGGAATCACTGTGAGACCCAAAGGTGCTCACTGGGGACTGGATGAGATGTTTGTATGTATGTCTTTTTATGTTCTTCATCTGACTTAAGGGGATTGTTTGTTTGCTTTTTCAGGAGATTGCAGGTTGTTAGGCTAACAGCTTGTCATGGCTGAAGGCAGTCTCGACATTTTACAAGCATAACAACACTTTGATATATATAGACCTTGACACTGAAAAAGGTAAAGGTGTCCCATAACCTGTGTGGTCATAGGGTAGCGAGGTATCAGAGACCTCAGCTTCTCAAGTGGCCACAGCATTTTGAGAGCGGCGCCCATCTCCTCTCCCTCGCTGCTTTACCTTTCCTGACCCTAAAGAGGGCAGGTACCCATTTACAGCTGGGTGAACTGGGGGGACTGTACTGAAGCCAAAGTTTGCAAGCTTAGCTCGCATGAATAGCCTACAAAGCTTTTGGGCCTGGGAGATCTCTGTATAATGATTTTGACCCTGCGCATGTTTACAGAGGTTTTCGCGGGCGGACAAGCGAGGGAAGATCCCACGTTGGATCCAGGAGCACCTGACTGACAACCTGTGCAACCTGTCCATTGACGAGGCTGTGCAGATCTCCAAACACTTCCTGCGTAAAATGGCACAGCCCTTCAGTAGGGTAGGTGACTTCTCTTCTCTTCTCTTCTCCTCTCTACTCCTGTCTTCTTCTTTACTCTTCTCTTCTCCTCTCCTGTTTTCTTCTCTTCTCCTCTCCTTTCTTCTTCTCTACTCTTCTCTTCTCCTCTCCTTTCTTCTTCTCTACTCTTCTCTTCTCCTCTCCTTTCTTCTTCTCTACTCTTCTCTTCTCCTCTCCTTTCTTCTTCTCTACTCTTCTCATCTCCTGTCTTCTCTACTCTTCTCTTCTCCTCTCCTGTCTTCTTCTCTACTCCTCTCCTCTCCTGTCTTCTTCTCTACTCTACTCCTCTCCTCTCCTGTCTTCTTCTCTACTCTTCTTTCCTCCCTTCCTCTCCTCTCCTCTCCTCTCCTGTCCTCTTCTCTTCTCTCCTCCTCTCCTCTCCTCTCCTCTCCTGTCCTCTTCTCTTCTCTCCTCCTCTCTTCTCCTCTCCTGTCCTCTTCTCTACTCTTCTCTCCTTTTCTTTCTGAAGGGTCATAGGGGGTCTTGGGCAAGTGGAAGTCCTTTGGATGAGACTGTAAACTGAAGTCCTGTGTGCAGAACATCTTGCACACACGTTAAAACCTGTTTTGCTTTTCGGAAGATCAGGCCATTGAGTGCCAATGGGAACAAATGACAAAATTTACACAACTGCATACACACTAGGACTGGATGTAAAAAAAAGCACATGAGTGCTGATTCCATTATCCTCAAAATAAAAGAATAAAAGAAAAAAGAACATGGCAAAGTCCATCCCATTCCAGATAGAGGATGGATGCATGCAGGGTCTGTTTGTCTTTCTGTAACTCCCCTTATGCTGACACATGATCGGTGGTCTTCAAAAAAAAAATTTTTTTTTTTACTCTTTTATGAACTTGTTATTCTGCCTCTTTTGTCTACCTTATATATATATATATAAATAAGCAAACGATCTTGTTTATGTAGTAATGAAGGCTGGTGTCTTATATAACTCTGTACTTGTTGGTATTGTGCTATATTCATAACGTTTTCCCTGTACCCATGGTAAGCTTATTACTTCGTATTATGATTGGTGGTCTAGAGGTAACGCGCCTGTCTAGAAAGCAAAAAAATCCCAAGTTGAAGTGTGCGATAATAATGACAATGATGATAACAATACTCATGATGGTAACAATATTACTGATGGTGATTACAATGATGATAACAATACTCATGATGGTAACAATATTACTGATGGTGATTACAATGATGATAACAATACTCATGATGGTAACAATATTACTGATGGTGATTACAATGATGATAACAATACTCATGATGGTAACAATATTACTGATGGTGATTACAATGATGATAACAATACTCATGATGGTAACAATATTACTGATGGTGATGACAATGATGATAACAATACTCATGATGGTAACAATATTACTGATGGTGATTACAATGATGATAACAATACTCATGATGGTAACAATATTACTGATGGTGATTACAATGATGATAACAATACTCATGATGGTAACAATATTACTGATGGTGATTACAATGATGATAACAATACTCATGATGGTAACAATATTACTGATGGTGATGACAATGATGATAACAATACTCATGATGGTAACAATATTACTGATGGTGATTACAATGATGATAACAATACTCATGATGGTAACAATATTACTGATGGTGATTACAATGATGATAACAATACTCATGATGGTAACAATATTACTGATGGTGATGACAATGATGATAACAATACTCATGATGGTAACAATATTACTGATGGTGATTACAATGATGATAACAATACTCATGATGGTAACAATATTACTGATGGTGATGACAATGATGATAACAATACTCATGATGGTAACAATATTACTGATGGTGATTACAATGATGATAACAATACTCATGATGGTAACAATATTACTGATGGTGATGACAGTGATGATAACAATACTCATGATGGTAACAATATTACTGATGGTGATTACAATGATGATAACAATACTCATGATGGTAACAATATTACTGATGGTGATTACAATGATGATAACAATACTCATGATGGTAACAATATTACTGATGGTGATGACAATGATGATAACAATACTCATGATGGTAACAATATTACTGATTGTGATTACAATGATGATAACAATACTCATGATGGTAACAATATTACTGATGGTGATTACAATGATGATAACAATACTCATGATGGTAACAATATTACTGATGGTGATGACAATGATGATAACAATACTCATGATGGTAACAATATTACTGATGGTGATTACAATGATGATAACAATACTCATGATGGTAACAATATTACTGATGGTGATTACAATGATGATAACAATACTCATGATGGTAACAATATTACTGATGGTGATTACAATGATGATAACAATACTCATGATGGTAACAATATTACTGATGGTGATGACAATGATGATAACAATACTCATGATGGTAACAATATTACTGATGGTGATGACAATGATGATAACAATACTCATGATGGTAACAATATTACTGATGGTGATGACAATGATGATAACAATACTCATGATGGTAACAATATTACTGATGGTGATTACAATGATGATAACAATACTCATGATGGTAACAATATTACTGATGGTGATTACAATGATGATAACAATACTCATGATGGTAACAATATTACTGATGGTGATGACAATGATGATAACAATACTCATGATGGTAACAATATTACTGATGGTGATGACAATGATGATAACAATACTCATGATGGTAACAATATTACTGATGGTGATACATGATGATAACAATACTCATGATGGTAACAATATCTGATGGTGATTACAATGATGATAACAATACTCATGATGGTAACAATATTACGATGGTGATTACAATGATGATAACAATACTCATGATGGTAACAATATTACTGATGGTGATTACAATGATGATAACAATACTCATGATGGTAACAATATTACTGATGGTGATTACAATGATGATAACATACATCATGATGGTAACAATATTACTGATGGTGATTACAATGATGATAACAATACTCATGATGGTAACAATATTACTGATGGTGATCAAGATGAAACAATACTCATGATGGTAACAATATTACTGATGGTGATTACAATGATGTAACAATACTCATGATGGAACAATATACTGATGGTGATTCAAGATGATAACAATACTCTGATGGTAACAATATTACTGATGGTGATACAATGAGATAACAATACTCTGATGGAACAATATGATGGTGATACAATGATGATAACAATACTCATGATGTAACAATATTACTGATGTGATTACAATGATGAACAAATCAGATGGTAACATATTACTGATGGTGATACAATGATGATAAATACTCATGATGGTAACAAATTACTGATGGTGATTACAATGAGATAACAATACTCATGATGGTAACAATATACTGATGGTGATACATGATGATAACAATACTCATGATGGTAACAATATTATGATGGTGATACAATGTGATAACATACTCTGATGTAACAATATTAGTGGTGATTACAATGAGATAACATACCAGATGGTAACAATTTATGATGTATACAATGATGATAACAATACTCATGATGGACAATATACTGATGGTATTACATGATGATAACAACTCATGATAACAATATTACTGATGTGATACAATGATGATAACAAACTCAGATGTAATTTACAAACAATGATGATAACAATCTTGTGCAAATACGTGGTGTCTGCTACCTGAAACTTCGAGGGATCAGAAAATAGAGACAATGAGTATTCTGATTCAACTCAATCATAGTTGATTACTGAAATAAATCTGATCTCATTCTATGGTGATTACAATGATGTAACATCTCATATGGTAACAATATTACTGATGGTGATACATGATGATAACAATACTCATGATGGTAACAATATTATGATGGTGTTACATGATGATACATACTCATGATGGAACAATATTACTGATGGTGATACATGATGATAAATTACTCTGATGGTAACAATTTACTGATGGTGATTACATGATGATAACAATCCAGATGTAACAATATTACTGATGTGATTACAATGATTGACAATACTCATGATGTAACATATACTGATGGTGATTACAATGATGATAACAATACTCATGATGAACAATATTACTGATGGTTATTACATGATGATAACAATACTCATGATGGTAACAATATACTGATGGTGATTACATGATGAAACAATACTCATGATGGTAACAATATTACTGATGGTGATTACAATTGATGTATTACTGAATACTGCTATGATGGTAACAATATTACTGATGGTGATACAATGATGATAACAAACTCATGATGGTAACATATTACTGATGGTGATTACAATGATGATAACAATACTCATGATGGTAACAATATTACTGATGGTGATTACAATGATGATAACAATACTCATGAGTAACAATATTACTGATGGTGTTACAATGATGATAACAATACTCATGATGGTAACAATATTACTGATGGTGATTACAATGATGAAACAATACTCATGATGGTAACAATATTACTGATGTGATTACATTGATGATAACAATACTCATGTGGTACAATATTACTGATGGTGATTCAATGATGATAACAATACTCATGATGGTAACAATATTACTGATGGTGATTACAATGATGATAACAATACTCATGATGGTAACAATATTACTGATGGTGTTTGATGTATGTGGTACAATTATGATGGTGATACAATGATGATACATCTCATGATGGTAACATATTACTGATGGTGATCAATGATGATAACATACTCATGATGTAACAATATTACTGATCGTGATACAACTGTGAAACAATACTCATGATGGTAACAATATTACTGATGTGATTACAATGATGATAACAATACTCATGATGGTAACAATATACTGATGTGAAATACAATGATGATAACAATACTCATGATGGTAACAATATTACTGATGGTGATTACATGATGATAACAAACTCATGTATAACAATATTACTGATGTGATTACAATGATGATAACAAACTCATGATTGTACTTTACTGATGGTGATACAATGTTGATGAACAACTCATGATGTACA
>CM060324.1:16525198-16540198 GCA_030674155.1 Stramonita haemastoma | reverse complement strand
GGAGGTAGAAGTAGTATGTGCACGCTTGTTCTGGGGGCTCTGTAATAATTGGCCATGATCTAAACCAGCCCCTCGTCTAATTATCAGCAGTACAGGTCACCACCAGCCAGGCATGTTGCTTGTTATACTGGCTTTTTATACGAGGTGTTTTTTGTTTATACAGGTTGTTTTTTTTTTTTTAAACAATGAATGAACTATATTTGTTGTCTGCTTGTGTTCCAAGGACGTATGGTTTTTGTTGCTGTGGCTGTAATTGTATGGTGGATGTGTTAGCGTCATTGATGTAGTGTTGACTTGTTTTGTTTTGGCGTTGTGTGGTGTGGTGTGGTGGGTGTAGTGTGGTGCGGTGGGTGGGTGTGTGTGTGGTGGGTGTCACAGGTGTGGCATGGTGTTGTAGAGTGTGGTGTGGTGTTGTAGAGTGTGGTGTGGTGTTGTTTTAGAATATGGAATGATATGGTGTGTGGAACTATTTCTATTGCTTTGTGGGTATGTAGTTGCTGCATTTATGTATTGCATAGTTATATTTCAAATTATTGCCTGTGGACTTTTCAAACGTTCCCCCCAAACTCCCCATACACCATTTCCTCTTGTAAACTCTTAGTGTATTGTACCATTTACTGTTTTGTAATGTATTGTATTGTATTGTGTGTTGTTTTGCAATGAAATGTATTACAATGTGGACATGCACATGTAGCAACCATTGTCAGCATTGCATTGTTTTGTATTAGCTGTACTGCAGAGTAGTATTGCATGGCATTATGTTTATAGTTACATACAATTTTAACCGGAATAATACACTTCGCACCCCCCCCCCCCCCCCCACCTCTCCTACCCCACCCTCCATCCCTCTCACTCCTTCACCTCTACCACCACCACACACCTCCCTGCCCTCCACCCCACTCTTCCTCTCTCCAAGTGTTCTCTGGGTACTCAGCAAGTACTCCTAGCACTTCTCTATTCACTGTTTGTGATAGTGGTATACTAATAAATAATCCCTACACATGCTCGCAGTCATCAATGTCTGTAAGGCGTGTGGTGTGATTGAGAGGAGAGAAGGCTTTGTTTTAACATGAATTTATTCTCCATATAGACAATAATAAACTCGAACGACATAACGAACTTAAAAAGTTTTATACCATGCAATAAAGGTCCTTTTTTGATGAGACTATAAACAGAGGTATCATGTGCAAAACCAACGCGCAGAACATCAGGCACGTATGTTAGAAACCTGTTCCACATTTTGAAAGAGTATGTCATTCCATGTCCGTGGAAGTATAACAACTTTTTTTTTAAAAAACGCATGCACGCTGGTGTCATGTTAAGATTTCATCCCTGAAGTCGGAATGTGGCTACCTTCATGATCACCTTCGCAAAATCTCACCTTTCTGTGAACCAAGTGGATCTTGCTGAGGAACGAAGAAGAAAAATGTATCAGGCGACAGAACAGATATCTCACACATAACAAATACATACAATGACCAAAACAAAAAAGTCATGGCAAATTACAGTTTAGGAGAACATATAGCACACAAACACCACAAATGCAATACACTACAGAATATAGGACGCTTGGTATAGCGTAGCTTTGGAGATGGTTATAACAGTATGTAGGGCCTATACGCTGTCCAAGACTTTGTAATAATTGGCAACAATGGGAATGATCGGCATACCAGATATCTGAAATAGAGAGAGGATCCCTGGGTATATTTATCCAGTGCTTTACACGCTATGGTCTAAATCAGCCTGTTGTCTAACTATCAGCGTGGTATATCACGAACCAGGCAGTTGTGTTGCTTATCATACTGTACTGGCTTTTTCATGCCCAAGTTGTAAGCGCTGGGCCTGACTTGTCAGGCGCCTAATGGCAGCGCAACGCATTTTCGTATGATAGGCGTGAATAGTTGCTGTTTGAGCATTCGACAAAGAAGAAGAAGAAGAATAGCCTACTGGCTTTTTGACAATAGTGATTATACGGTGTATATATAGTATATATATATATATATAATATATATATATATATATATATATATATATATATATATATATATATATATATATTATATATATAATAATATATTTTTTATATACATGTATATATATAGATGTATATATTTATATATAATGAGTGAGTTGTATGGTGCCAGTCAGTGCTTCAAGGAGTAAGCAGATGTGCTACAATCATCATGCATGTAGCATTTATTGTGTTGTGCTGTGTTGTGTTGTTTATGTTAGGTTGTGTAGTGTTTTGTTCTGTTGCGTTGCGTTGCGCTGCGTTGTATTGAATAATCTTGTATTGTTGAACTGTATCTTTTTGTAGCATCTTGTTTTCTTTTGTTTTTTTTTTGTCATATCGTTTTGTGTTGTCATATACTGTGCACTATCAACACAGCTTTCATCGTGTTGTTGATGATACATACACTGGTTGCTTTACGTACACAGCACACACACGCGCGCGCACGCACACACACACACACACGCGCGCGCGCACACACAACACACGCACGCACGCGCGGCGCGCGCGCGCACACACACACACACACAACACACACACCGTCATCGTTGGATTAACAGTAAAATCACAGTACACTTAATTAATTACCTTCTCTGACACTCTCTCCTTCTAACTCCCCTCCCCACACCCCCCAAATCCCTCCTTCTCTGCCCCTCTGTCCTCTCCTATCATCTACATAACTCATCCACCATCACCCACCACCCCTCTTCTCTCCAAGATTCCTGTAATACAAGTATGCTAATCAATTAGATCTATACTTCTCTCCCAAAGCATACTCATTGCAGCAGGTGTTTAACTAATGTTACTGATCTGTGTAAGCCTGTATGTTTACAGATATGTGTGTTGTGCGTGCATGCGTGCGTGTGTGTGTGTGTGTGTGCGTGCGTGCGTGCGTGCGTGCGTGCGTGCGTGTGTGTGTGTGCGTGCGTGTGTGCGCGTGCGTGTGTGTTGTGTGTGTGTGTGTGTGTGTGTAGGGCGTAATGGGGAGTGGGGGGGGGGGGAGGGAGTGTCCAGCATAATATAGACTCAGACAATTATTGAATGTGCTAGTGAACCAGAGATCCTATAGACCTACGGGGAGGATCCCTATGTGTACTTGCTCCATAGCTCCACAGGCCATGATCTATATCAACCTTCAGTCTAATTACCACTGCTGTATGGCACGAGCCAGAATTTTGGTCGTGAATTGGCTTTCTACCTAGTTATTGTCGTTGAGCAAACTCAGATCAGCTGACTGTGCTGATAGGTCTCGAGGGCTTTTTAGCCTATCACATTACAATACAGTATCATATGATACAATGCAAGACAATTAATACAGCTACAAAACGTAATAACGTAAAACAAGGTAATAAGATACAAAACAAAGCTATACAATGCAACGAACCAACGTGCTGTATCGCATCGTATCCTCTCGTATCGTATCATATCATAATTATCGTATTGTGTTGTGTTGTATTTATCGTATTGTATTATATCGTATCTTATTGTAATGTAATTTGTACCGTATTTTATTGCATTGCATCCCAAATCAAACTCAACAAGCTGTTCTCACTTTTTGTCTCTGCTGCCGACTTATCTCCCTTCTCTCCTTCAGACCCATCAGCCATCTTATCCTCTCATACCTATTGTATTGTAGTGTAGTGTAGTGTAGTGTAGTGTAGTGTCTGCCGCTGTAAGTCACGGCAGATTTCTCTAGGCTAGAGCTGAAAAACCTTCTCTGTGTTTCATAAACCAACTTCAAAGGATCTGGCCAAACTGCCTCCTGCTATCAAGCTCCTGTTATCTGGAACTCTCTCTCCCATCCTTTGTCCGAAATATTCAACCACTACACACTTTCAAAATTAATATTCGTAGAGGGGAGGGAGGGGACAAGATAGCTTAGTGGCTAGAGCGCTGACATACCCATTAGTTGCTGTCTGAGCGTTGGACGAAGAAGAATACCAAAAAGCTTTGAGTTCGGCCTTTCAGCCTTGACCCATGCCATATGCTTTGTCTGTGATGACCGGCATTGAAATAGTTGTTAGGTTTCAAAATGTTATGTCAGCATTATCTTCAGCCTTGGCAAGTCCTTAGCATAACAATCTGTAAGGTAAAAGGTAAAGGTGTCCCATAACCTATGTGGTCGAGGAGAACGAGACATCAGAGACCTCAGCTTCTCCAGGGGCCTGCATATTGAGGGCCGCGCCCATCTCTTCTCCATCACTGCTTTACTTTCCTTGACCCTTAAGAGGGCAGGTACCCATTTACAGCTGGGTGAACTGATGGACTGTAGGCCTACTGAAGCCAGGGCGCGAGAACGGTCACCCATCCAATCGGTAACCACGCGCGACGCTGCTTAACCTTGGCTGGGAGGAAAGGGAGGGCTCTGACCACTGAGCTATCCCGTCCCCCAAAACGAACCTGTTCTCTCCTGAAAAAAAGATTTTAAAGAATCATTCCAAGTGGGAGTATATGTGGTGTGGTACTTGAAAACAGCTGTGCACATAAACTTCTTATCCAGTGTGTATGTTCAATCCCCACAGCAGATCCCTGATGTGGTGAGTGAATTAAAGACTGCATATTCAGGGTGGTCGACCCTGAGGGTGTTAAGCTGAGGAGCACCCAACAATAACAACAACAACCTGTGAACCATAGAGTGCACTGGATTGTGCATATACATATAATATAAGAAACAGTGTGTGTGTGTGTGTCAAGTCAAGTCAAGTCAAGTCAAGTCAAAATGATCTTTATTGAGGGTAAAAGATTAAGTTTACACAACTTTTTTTCATCCTGCCCTCACTAAAAAAAAATCATAAAAGTTGACTTCTAAAGCATGCAAAGACAAATATCAACCTTGTTGAAAAACTAAAATAAATGAGGATTTTTTTTTTACAACAAATCTCTCACGATAAAACAACAACAAAACGTGTGTGTGTGTGTGTGTGTGTGTGTGTGTTACTTAAAAAGTTAAAGTTAAAGTCTGTCCCGAGCCTAAGGCTCATCAGGCCGGTGCTTATCCCGGTTTCTGTGGCGTTAAGCGACTGAGAGTCAGACTCCCCCCTGGATAGGACGCCAGTCTATCGCAGGGTTAACCCCCAACACAAGGCTGGTACCCCTTTTACACCTGGGTGGGGTGAGAAAATAGCCGTAAAGTGCCTTTTCCAAGGGCACAACGCCATAGCTGAAAGCTGGGATCGAACCCGCAACCTTTAGATTACGAGTCCAACGCCCTGACCACTAGACTACAGCGGCGGCTGTGTGTTACTTGCGCGTGTATATATGTACGAAGACCTACCTGCAAGAAGTGCGTGTGTGTGCATGCATGCCTACGTGTGTAAGCGCATGTTTTAAACACCTATTAGCCCATTCATTTGTACTAACCTGCACTGCTTGCCAACTTACTTGCAGCTTAGGTCTTGTAGGCCTACATGACAGCTCCTCTCAACTGGCAGCCTATAGGAATCAGACGCCAACGTGTCAAAATCCACAGTTTTGAGGTAATCGTGGTTTGTTTTCGTCCCTCGGCTGGAACTTCAAGGTTCACCCATGGTGAGATGTTTGCCTATGAGGCCACCGGTTTTAGCCCCGCTTTAACGTAGTCCCATTCCGACTTGAAGGATGACGTTTAAACTCGACACCGTACCAGTGTGCATGCGTTTTAAGACAAAAAAACATTACCCTTCATTCCTACCATCGTGCAATGGCCTACTACTCTTCCAAAAAGGCGGAGAATGGGTTTTAAACATGTGCGCAAGATGTTCTGTATGCGTTCGTACACAGGATCTCGGTTTAGCCTATAGTCTCATCCACTAGCATTAGGCTACATTGCTTTATATTGGATTAGCCTACATTACATTACATTGCATTGCATTATTTTACATTGCATTATATTACTTTACATTGCATTACATTACTTTGCATGATTGCGTTGTGAAATGGGTGGGTTATATTGTGAGCAATGAAATGTCATACATCCACATCTGCTGATCGTGATATTGCTAATTAATTTCATGTACCCCCTGGGGGTTAAAAAAATTAATTCGTGATTGATTGATTGATTGAGAGAGATAGATGATGACGATGATGATGATGATGATGATGATAGATTACACTCAAGCTTTCATAGGTTTCATTGAACATCACAAAGTCAGCCTTTGGCCTAATTATGGGTTGTGTATGACACGTGCTAGCTATACATGACGTGACAAGCCTATGCAAAGATCGGTATGTGTATGCAGTCTTTTATGTCTGGGAATACTGTCGTAACATCGTGTGTGTGTGTGTGTGTGTGTGTGGAAAGGGGGTGTGTGTGCGTGCGTGTAATTTGGCGTGCGAAGGTGTGTGTATGGATAGGTGGGGGTGGGCAGTGAATTATGAGCCCAGGACAGGATTTCATATGAGATAAATACCTCCCATCTTTCAGTTACCTCTCACCCTATCCTCATTGTTGCTCCATCCCCCCCCTCCTCTTTAGTTCCTTCTGAGTTCATTTTGTTGTTATGAGTTGTAACAATGTTGTAGCTAAGTATTTTTGGGTGGACTTTTCTTGGTTGCTAAGTTGTTTATTTCATTATGTTTCTTTGGTTGCTCTTTATCTATTAACGCTTCTCTTTTTCTTTTACAATCAAAATCATTTTATTGTGGCTTCTGATTTTCGTCTTCTGAAAGTGTGCATTTTTATTATCTTATTATGTATAATGTCCTTATTCCTTTATGTTGTTTGGTACTGCATATAGTTTTACTGTTTAGTATCTTTTATCTTGATGTTTTCCCTGAAAAGGGCGGGGACTGGATGTAAAAAAGCACATGAGTGCTTATCTATTATCCTCGAATAAAAGAATTTTGCCTTGCCTTGCCTTGCCTCCTCTTCCCTCTATCCCTCCCTCCCATTTTCTCTCTTCACCATTGGCTAGCCCAGCTAATCGATGTCATAAGGGACAGGGTGGGATAAGATGGCCCACAGCCAACAATGACACCACAGAGGTAGAGGTAAGCCTAAGTAGAGCTAAGGAAGAGACTTCTTCTACAGGTGAGAAGAACTAAACCTGCTGGATCTCTCTCTCTCTCTCTCTCTCTCCTCTCTCTCTCCTCTCTCTCTCTCTCTCTCTCTCTCTCTCTCTCTCTCCTCTCTCTCTCCTCTCTCTCTCTCTCTCTCTCTCTCTCTCTCTCTCTCTCTGTTTATGCTGGTGAGTCCAAGTGAGTACGGCTCCTTTCAAGTGATGAATCATTCATGGGAATGAGTAAATTCTACATAGTTTGGTAACTGGGTTATATATATATTTTTAAAACTTATGTATCGAAATGCGATGTGAGCAACTATGAGGGTGAGTCTTTAATATTTATGTAGCGCCATTTTGTTGGAGTAAAATTACTTATTTAATTTTGGAACTGGACCTGAAAAAACATTACATAACAATGGTATCCACATTCGGTACAAATAAAACCAGTCTCCACCTTCTCAGTTTGATACCTCAAATTTCATCTGGCATTCTCTTCGCTTTTGCGAAAGATGGGAACCAACTCCTCTACCTCAAAAATCCTTTGAATAAGACTATAAACCAATCGCCGTGTATGTCCTGTTTCATTCCAAAGTCGGAAATCTCCTATGGGACTTTGATAAAACTTCAACAAGAAGAAGAAAGTCCTATACGCAAACACACGCTGAATATCTTGTACACACATTACAACAAAAAAACAACAACAAAAACAAACAACTTCCCCCCCCCCCCCCCCACACACACATCCAGTTTTGTGAGAAGGGTAGGCCAGCAACGGCTTGTAGAATGGCCGGCTGCTGACACGAACATACCCAGCATGCATCTCGCTGCCTGGAGATGAATGAGCTCCACCAAGCCGAATTCGCCCATGACTCAGGCAGGACCCACAGTCTGAAAAAAAAATCAAGGCAAGACCCTATCACCTTTTCAAGGAGTCAGTAAGGGAGAAGTGAAATCATGAAGAAGTCCAAAGCAGACATGTTGTCCCTGGTACAGTATGATTGTCTAGTCTTTTTTTGTGGTGGATCGGTGGTCTAGAGGTAACGCGCCTACCTAGAAAGCGAAAACTCCGAGTCGGATTGTGTGGTGGTTCAAATCCCGTTTGGGTCCAAAACGTTTCCCCTATCCATTTGACCATGAGTGGTGGTCTGGGTGCTAGTCTTTCGGATGAGTCGATAAACCGAGGTCCCGTGTGTTACCATAAATTATCGCACGTAAAAGAACCCACAGCAGCAAGAGGTTGTCCCTGACAAAATTCTGTAGAAAAAGTCACTCTGATAGGGAAACAAATACAGTTGCAGACAGGAAAAAGAAAAAAAAAAGTAATGGGTGGCCCTGCACTTGTGGCGACGCACTCTTCCCGGGTAGAGCAGCCCGAATTTCACGCAGAGAAATCTCTGCTGTGACATAAAATAAAAACAGCCTACGTGTGTGAACATGCTGTATATATATCTACTTGCCATTCAATGCCACCACTTCCCCTGCTGATTTCCTTTTTTCATTGACTGTACCGATATTGTTCGTGTCTGAATAAATTACCATTTTCTTCCTTTGTCCCCCCCTCTTCGGATTCGATCTCACGTTATAGCCTCCCTTCTTTCCCCCCTTCTCCCCCAGTCTGTACTTGTAGTGGTAAACAAACGTTTAAACAGTTACTCTTTTGCTGTTGCGCCACCACCCCCCCCCCCCCTATTCCCGCTCGTTCCCACTCAATACACAGGACACAGTCACTGGTACACTTGTGGTGGACACACACGCGCGCGCGCGTGCGTGCATACTCACAAACGCACACACGCGCGCGGGCGCGCACGCACACACTATTATATAACACCTGTCAATATATATATATATATATATAATATATATATATATATATATATATATATATATATATATTTGTGTGTGTGTGTGTGTGTGTCTGTGTGTGTGTGTGTGTGTGTGTCTGTGTCTGTGTCTGTGTGTCTGTGTGTCTGTGTGTCTGTGTTGTCTGTGCGTTTCTGTGTCTGTGTCTGTGTGTTCTGTGCGTTTCTGTGTCTGTGTCTGTGTGTGTTAGGGGGTGGGTGGGGACTGCTAGGTGACTCAGTCGCCACTGATAAACGTAAGGCTAAACCCATTAATTGTGAGTGACATACACCCATTACATGTACCAGCTTTATAAGCAGTTTCCCTGACTGCAACAATTATTTACCCAGCGTGTAAGAATCAGTGTTGTTGTTGTGTTTATTTGTTCACGTTATTTGTTTGTTTGGTTTGTTCCACAACAGCACTATCTATCTATCTATCTATCTATCTATCTATCTATCTATCTATCTATCTATCTATCTATCTATCTATCTATCTATCTACCTATCTATCTATCTATCTATCTAATATATATATAATATATATATATATATATATATAATATATATATATATATATATATATATATATATATATATATATATATATATATATATATTATACTGTCCCGTTTTTCGTAGAGTAGGCCATTGAGTGCCAGTGGGAACAGATGACAAGATTTACAAAACTGCATACACACGGGGGCTGGATGTTAAAAAAAGCACATGTGCTTATTCCATTATCCTCGCTATAAAAGAATAATATCGAAGAATAAAATACATTTTCCAGTCCACGTTTCATATTTTATGAATTATGTATTTCAGCTAGAATCACAATGTTTCTGAATTTGAAACGTTGAGAAGGAAACAATAAAGAAATAAACAAAACGAGATGCACCAAGCATGTCGTTTGTGGTTTTGTTTTTAGAGTTCATCAGATATTGAAATGATAATTTATTTGCTGATTAATTGGTAGTTTTGATTTATTTTTTCCAGTCACACTATTATGGAGTCTGTGGTCTTGTTACCGAGGTGTTTTGGCAGAAATCATGGACTAGCAGTATTAAAAGCACTCATATTAATACTGTACTCAGGTAGGAGTGTGTGTGTGTGTGTGTTGTGTGTGTGTGTGGTGTGTGTGTGTGTGTGTGTGTGTGTGTGTGTGTGTGTGTGTGTGTGTGTGTGTGTGTTTGCTTAAAGTGCATTTTCAGACCAAAAAAATGTACTGCTGTTTTGATTGCAGACCGAATCACAGCTTAGATCAGTGTGATAAGTTGCTGACTTTCAAAAAGATTTTTTTTCCACATACTGATTTCCCTTTCATTTTTTTTTAATCAGGAAAAATAGCCTGCCCCCCCCCCCCCCCCTCCATGTCAACATACCAAGACCATTTTTTCCTGTTGTATCGTCAAAATAATCTTAAAGTCGATCATAACCTACATCGAAAAATGAGACTATGTTACTTTATATAATAATCAGATATAATGGACAACCATCTAACTTTTCAAATTGAAACTGGAAATACTTCTTTTCAAAGGAAATCCCCCCAACCACCCACACACACACACACACACACACACACACACACACCACACAGACACACACACACAGACACACAGACACAGACACAACACACACACAGACACACACAAAACACACACACACACACACACACACACACCACAGCCGCTCCCACCTCACTCATCACTCCATCATCCACACCACATCTCTCACTCTCTCTAACCCAGACATTCTGACACAGAAACTCTGCCATAGCAAAGTAAACAGATGCAACAGGTGTCTGTTTTCCTCAGAACACCTGTGTAAGGCCAGGGAGCTTTGATGTGATACGGTCATGGACATTAACCGTGAACGTACGTGCCTCTGGGAACACACACAACACACTGAGAGCTTCACGTAAAGAGACTAAAATGGGGGTCTAGAGGTAACAAATCTGCCTAGAAAGCGAAAAGTCCTGCTTGGAAGTGCGTGGTGGTGGTTCGACCCCTGTTTGTACAGGAACAGATAACAAAAAAAACCCCAAACAAACAAAAAATAGACGAAGGCTCATAATTATCAGCTGGAGACACAACTGACAGAAAGTCAGAGAAGAGACTGTTTCTCCATACATATCGATTTACTGTTGATAAAGCGGATATCATGTAGGAAAGTACTTCCGTAAAGTCCTTCCGTTTCTGACTCAGACTTCGGTCAACAAGTGCCTGGTCTTTGCTTGTGGAATTACCTCAAGACTTCAGGAATACCTTGATCTGTCTCGTCACGTAGACCGAGAAAGAATGATTGAATAATGGGATAGTTTCTGACTGTGTTTGTCTATCCGTCTCTGTCTGTATGTCTATCTGTCTGTCTGTCCTCTGTCTCTGTCTGTCTGTCTGTCTGTCTGTCTGTCTGTCTGTCTGTCTGTCTGTCTGTCTGTCTTCTTCTGTCTCCTCTCTTCTCTTCTCTCTCTCTCTCTCTCTCTCTCCTCCTCCTCCTCTCCTCTCTCTCTCTCTCCTCTCTCTCTCTCTCTCTCTCTCTCTTACCCCCCTCCCCCCTCTCTCTCTTGGTGTCTCTTATCTCTGTCTCTTCTGTCTCTGTCTCTCTCTTTCTCTCTCTCTGTCTCTATATCTGTCTCGTCTCTCTCTGTCTTATCTCTGTATCTGTCTGTCTCTCAGGAAAAAAAAATGCCAATACTTATATGTAACCCTTGGGAATTAAGATAGCTAAAACAGTCAATCAATAAATCACACACAGACACAGAAGACACAGACACAACAAACACACACACACACACACACACACACACACACACACACACAACACTTTTTACCCTCAACAAAGGTAATTTTGACTTGACACGCAGGTGTACCCTCTTTTCTGCATCTGAAAACAAAACAAAACAAAACAAAAAACTACCGCACCCAGGCTAGCTATCTTCGATGTCAACCTCTTAAATATCAAGTCAGTTGTTTTTGTTATCGATATCCTGTTTTAACCCCCCCCCCTCCCCCCAAAAAAAAAGAAAGAAAAAAGAAAAAGAAACCACCCCAAACAAAACGAGGAAGAAATGAAATGAAAGCCGGGGTATACTACTACGCACGTTGGTGTTGGTATTGTTGTTGTCAGTTTTCAAAAGGCGAAAAGTCAGTGACCCATACACTATACCCAAAAGCACTGTTCTAACTTTTTACCCTACGGGAATGATCAGGAAAAAAAACACACACACAGAGTGACCACATTCATTTCTCTTTGAGGAAAACAGGAAAGAAAAAGAAAAAAGAGGGGCCTCGGTGCTGGTAAATTGGGCACCGACAGACTGTGATAAAACAAAGGGCACACGCGTCAGCACTCTCTTGTAGGGACTATAGCCTGTATACTACACTATAGGCTACCTTATGTTCTTTGCTACCCCTCCCTTCTATTTTGTTACTCCCACCAAACCCAAACAAAACTCTCTCTCTCTCTCTCTCTCTCTCTCTCTCCTCTCTCTCTCTCTCTCTCTCTCCTGCTCTCACCTCTCTCTCTCTCTCTCTCTCTCTTACTCATCCCCACTCCCAAACTAAAATTCTCTCTCTCTCATCTCTCCTCCCCTCTCTCTCTCTCTCTACTCTCTTCTCTCTCTCCTCTCCTCTCTCTCTCTCTCTCCTCTCTCTTCCTCTCTTTCTCTTCTCTCTCTCCTGTTTCGTTGTTGTTGTTTTTTTTTGGGGGGTGGTAGTGTGGGTAGGTGTGTTTTATTGTTTATGTTTTTGGTTTTTGTGGTTTTTTTTTTTTGGGGGAGGGTGTTTTTGGGGTTTTTGTTTTTTTATTTCTCTCCTTTTCTTCACAATATTGTTTTAGAGTAAGAAAGATTCGTCATGTTTTAATATGTATCTTTTTTTATTCTGGCTGCTCTTTTCCCTGCTGTCACGTCTCAATCCCTTTATCTGTTTGATTTAATTATAACCAGTGTATCTCTTGACATGAATGTTCCGGTGGTTAGGGATTGTGTGTTTGTTGAATAGTATTATCTCTTTTGTCTTAAACAAGTATTGATGTACCTTATGGGAATTATGTATTTGTTGAATGTATACTTATCTCCTGTTTGCAATCTTGGTCATGCTGATGTTTTCCTTCTTGTTTTTGCTTTCTGCTTTATCTTTGCTTTTTGACTTTTCTCCTGTCTTGGTAGGTTCTTTTTTTTTCTTTTTATTCTTCTTCTTTTTCTGTTTCCCTAATCAGGGCAAGGGTCGGATGAAAAAAAAGTATGTAAATGCTTACTGTGTTACCCTTGAAAAATAAAGATTATTCATTCATTCATTCTCTTTCTCTCTCTCCGTTCTCCGTTTTCCTTTTTGATTCCCACCCACAGGCAATCCCCCCTCTCTGTCTGTTTGTCTCTGTCTTTGCCTCTCTGTCTGTCTGTCTGTCTGTCTGTCTGTCTGTCTGTCTGTCTGTCTGTCTGTCTGTCTGTCTGTCTGTCTGTCTCTCTCTCTCTCTCTCTCTCTCTCTCTCTCTCTCTCCTCTCTCTCTCTCTCTAAAGTATGTGTATGCTTACTCTGTTACCCTAGGAAAATAAAGATTATTCATTCATTCATTCATTCATTCATTCATTCTCTCTTTCTCTTTGTGCGGCGAAATTGCCTTGGAAGTGGAAGACTAGACAGACTCTAGTAGTATAGGCCTAGTTTTTGTTCCCCTTTCGATCCCTCTGCTATGTAATGCCTACCACACTCCTCCCAGCCACTCTACTACACCACATAGGCCAAGTGTGCCGTGGTTATTCCTGTCTGTAGGCCTAGCACAGGCCCCGTTAGCTTTGACAAGACAGCGCGTGGAGAGGAGAGGAGAGAAAGAGAAAGAGAGTGTATGTGTATGGGTGAGAGCTAAGAGAGAGAGAGAGAGAGAGAGAGAGAAGGAAGGGGTGGGACAGAGCCCTCCCTCCCTTTACTGCCAATGTTGTATACTTTTCAAACAAGAGTCGAACTGCTCTTGTGTGACGTGTGACATATAATAACAACTAAGGACAGTATGAAGTTTTCAGTGTTTGTGTTGTTAGAACAGAAACCTCCCCACTTCTGACATAAAAAAACAACTGTAGGGTAATAATAATAGTTGCTGCTTCACTAGTGAGCCGTAGTTTTTTGCCTAGTAGGCCTATAGGGCCTAGAGCTAAACAGTTGGCGAGAGAAACGTGCGGGTAGGCTAAGGTAGGTAGGTGTAAGTTTGGTGCCAACGTAGCAAGGAGTGGTTGTAAAGAAGTGTGGGTCGATTGATTTTTAGTGATTGATTTGTGCGACGATACGAAGATCGGGCTTTTAAGATAAAGATTTGCGTGTGTCTTCGGTGTTGTATCTGAAGTCAACGAGTAGAGGTAGAAAGAAGTGTGACTCTTTTCCAGTGTTGTGGGTTGTGTTGTTCCTGATTTCTGTGATGTGAGGCAGAGCTTGCATATTGGAATAGCAGACACATGTGAGTTTTATGTATGATATGTATATGATAATATAAGACTTTTCACAGTTTACAATTCTCCCTGTTTGTTTTATATAGTCTCAGTCTGTCTCTCTGTGTGTTCGTTTTTCAGTTTCAGTCTGTGTTTGTCTGTGTCTGTTGCTGTCTGCCTGTCTGTCTCTTGCTTGCTGTGGTAAGCCTTGTCTGTTGTGCCAGAATAACAGACACACACTTTTTTTGTTGTTGTTTTTTATTATCAATGAGTTTAGCTTTTTTTTCTCTATGTCCGTCTGTCTTTGTGTCTCTGTCTGTTTGTCTCTGTCTTTTTTTCTGTCTGTCTTTGATCTGTTTGTGTCAGCTGTGTCTGCTGTGTGTCTGTGTCTGTGTCTGCCACTCTTTGTATTGTGTCTGTTTTGCTGTTTCGGTATGGCCGGTACACTACGTGTGTGCATCTGTGTGTCTTAATAATGTTAGTGTTAGTGTAAGGGTTAGTGTGTGTTGTGTGTGTGTGTGTGTGTGTGTGTGTGTGTGATGTATAATCTATATATCTATATCTATATATACTATCATATCTATATATATATATAGATATATATATGTGTGTGTATATGTGTGTGTGTGTGTGTGTTCGTGGTGTGTGCGTGCGCGGCGCGCGCGCGCGCGCGTGTGTGTGTATTTTCCGTCTGATATGAGTGAAAGTGTTACAGTCGGTCACTACGGACAAGCTGTTTTAAGGAGTCTGGTT
>CM060324.1:16515198-16517698 GCA_030674155.1 Stramonita haemastoma | reverse complement strand
GTACATAATGAAAGGACAGCTTTGAACAAAATCAATACTGAGAGAAAGCTATATATCTAAGCCAGATCGATGACTGTTTTTCTCCATACCTTTGCTCTGTCATACACTTGTGCAGTTTGGTGTCACTGAGAACGTCAGTACAGATAGACCAGTTGTACTGTTTGTAACTGCTTGCAACTGAACCAAGTTTTAGGGAACAAGAAAGCCATTTACACTGTTCACGCTTTCTGTCCCTTTCCTCAGAACAGACATATATAATGAAAAAATGCAAAAGAAAATAAATGAAAAAGATAGGGAGGGGGGGGGGGGGGGGAGTGGTTGTGATCTGACGGCCCATGTTCGAACCATCATTGAGGCATCTGTTGGAGGGGATTTTCATTTACTTCACATGAGACTATCAACCAATGTCCATGTATGAACGCACGCAGAACATCTTACGCACATGGTAAAATCTGTTCTGCCATTCGAAAGAGTAAGCCATCTGCATACCGGATGACAAAATTCTAATACGCATGCAGACTGGTGTCATGTTTAGACATCATCCCCAAAGTCGGAATGCAGTTAGCTAATGGTTCGGCAAAACAATGCATACGCTAAAATCTCACCATTGGTGAACGAACTTAAGAGCTCTTAGGGGAAACTGAAAAAAAAAGAAAGAAAGAAGTAAACTAAATTAAGAAGAAAAGTAATCTTGTAACAGGAAAACCAATCTAACTCCGAGCAAATTTAATGAACTTTCTACTGCAAGCTCAGCATGCTGTTGGTGTTGCAAAGGTTAAAAAAAAGGTAAAGGATGTCCCATAACCTAGGCAGCGTCGTAGGGAGCGAGGCATCAGAGACCTCAGCCTCTCTAGGGGCCAGGGGATGGTGAGGGCGGTGCCCATCTTCTTCTCCCTAGCACTTTACCTTCCTGACCCTAAAGAGCGCAATGGAAAGAACATTTCATGTATTATGTTCATCGGCCTGTTCTGTCTGTGTCTGGTGCAGAACGCCTGAGTGCCAAACCACTGCCCACGCGTCACATGCTTGGATGGAAACACGATTTGGTGTCATGCAAATGACCGCTGTTAGATAGGCTCTTCAGGATAGCCCTACAGAAAGGGGAAGAGGAGAAGGATATGAGCAGAAGAAGAACATCAAAGGGAAGAAGCAAAGAAATCGAAAATCCAGTAACAGAAAAAAAACCCTTAAAATGACACCTTATTGCCAGGTAGAATTAAGAAGAAGAGAAAACAACAAAGAAAGACCTTGTTGTCTTGAATGACCCAGCGGTCTTTAAGATTTTATGGTAGACCTACAGTGTTTTGTATCTATTTCGTTTTATCTGTGGTTGTTTTGTATTTTCTTTCTATTCCTCCTTCGAGGTTCGCCAATGGTGAGATATTGCGTATGCGACCTTTATGCCCACCATGAAAGTAGCCTCATTCCGACTTCCAGGATGTATGTTGGCTATGCTCGTGTTTCTGCAAGCCACCAAACACTGAAATGAATTAGGAATTTTTTTAACGTACATATTTGATCATCTGCATCTGTATATAATACACACAGGGAATTAATGCACTGGTAGGTCTGCATTTAAAGTTGACTTGGAAGATCGTAAAAAATCTCCACCCTTAATTCACCAGACGCCACCGAGTCTCACTCGCGCCTTTATGGATCCATGGAATTGAAGTCGTTCTTAACCACTCGGCTATTGCGTCCCCATTTTTTTTAAATATCTAAAGCAACCTGGAAACTTAGATGAAAGCATACTACTCTTTTACATCACATTAGAAGAGTATGCAGCAGATAAAGAATCGCAGTGTGGAGTGCTTGAGAAAAGAGAGGAAGACGAGAAAGAGGGATAAGAAGGGGAGAACGCTGAAGGAGGATGGGGAAAAAAACTGAATGTTATGGCCATTTTGGACAGATAAGAGATGGCCACGCCACAGCAATAGAGAAAAAAATAAATTAATACAGATAACAGCATGGGCGAAATGTCAGAGGCTGGCCTTGACCTTTTCAAATCAGCTGAAGTGACTGGCCCCAAATGACATGGAAGAGGCAGGGGTGAGAGTGGGGATGGGATGAGGGGTGGAAGTCTTCATTGAAAAGAAAAAAAAGGGGGGGGGGGGGGGGGGGGGGGGGGGAGGGGGGGGGTGTTGTTACTATATCTAGGCGTATTTTCTAACCCGTTTTGAAGAAGGGCTGATTTTTCTTAGCCCATTGTCCCGCCATTGCATTTTCATGTAGCCTACGTACATGTGTGTATAACTACATACATGTGCGCGCGCGCGCACACGCACATACACACAGACAGATAGACAGACCCCCTCCCCCCCTACTGGTTGGTAGTTTAATATCACTTAAAGTGAAAAGACGTTAAATCAAACACACACACACACACACACACACACACACACACACACACACAGTCCCAATTTACCTGGAAGAGCGAGGAAGGGGGCGGGGAAAGTAAGGGGGGGGGGGGTAATAATGGAGGGTGGTAGGCCTATCTTTG
>CM060324.1:16507698-16510198 GCA_030674155.1 Stramonita haemastoma | reverse complement strand
CCTGTTTCCCAGTCTCTTTATCTTTCTCTCTACCTGTTTTGATCTCACCCAAATTCACTCTGTGTGTGTGTGTGTGTGTGTGTGTGTGTGTGTGTTGTGTGTGGTGGCCGTGCGTGCGTGCGTGTGTGTGTACGCACGCGCGTGTGCGCATGCGTTTTTAGGAGGTAGGAGTATCCCCTACCCCCGTCCCCATCTTTCCATCTCTGGATGCTTTTGGGCTTTTGAAAGGAGAAACTTTTATCTTTCCTTGCACCTGGAAATAGCACTCTCATTATAACCGGCTTTGTCGGTAAAATTCAAAGAAAGTTGTAAACATGCCATTGAATCAACTTAGGAACCCACCCATCAACAGGGACCACAAGAGGTCCATTTTTTAGGGGAGGGGGAGCGAAGATTGGGGCATCTGGAATTCAGGATCCTCCCTCTTCTCTATTGGGTCAGCCCTATTTATAGCCCAGGCTGCATTGCTGCACTGTGCACAGCCCCTGAAAAATGATATGATTTACCCAGAGATATGGAAGGCAAGCAGCCTCCCCGTTTTTCTGTAATTTACCATAGCCCAGAACGTTCTGTTTCCAACTGTCTGTCTGTGTTCCGGTCTGTCCCCCCTCCCCTCCCCCTTCTCTCTGTGTCTCTTTCTGTGTTCTGTTTGTCTCTGTCTCTGTATAGATCTCTCTTCCGTTTGTTTTTATCTGTCGCGCGCGCACGTGCGCGCGCGCATTTGTGTGTGTGTGTGTGTGTGTGTGTGTGTGTGTGTGTGTGTGTGTGTGTGTGTGTGTGTGTGTGTGTGTGTATGAAGGTCAAAGTCAAAGTTTTATGTCGAGATGGGAGATTGAACAAGCAGTACATTTTGTCTTTTTCATTTTAAAAATAGTGTTTAAAAATTATGGTAAACAAAAGAGTGTGTGTGTGTGTGTGTGTGTGTGTGTGTGTGTGTGTGTGTGTGTGTGTGTGTGTGTGTGTGTGTGTGTGTGGTGTGTTTGTGAGTGTGTGTGTGTGTGTTTGCGCGCATGCATGCGTGGGTGTGTGTGTTTTAGAAGAGAGAGAGAGAGAGAGAGAGAGAGAGAGAAGAGAGAGAGAGAGAGAGAGAGAGAGAGAGAGAGAGAGAGAGTGGTTGGGAGAAGGAGTGGAAATGCCACTTATTTATTTGTCTGTGTGGCTGGGATGACTCATCAGCCGCGGGTTTGGCAGCAGACAAATGTTGATGGCAGAAGCTGGCAGTAACAGAATGGCAGAGGCACCAAGGACAAGGGGTGATAGTGGCAATAGGCACAGTGTTCGCCAGTATAGTACAGCGCACGTTATTCAGGAAGGGGATCCAGACTACACACCGACACAAGCTTTGGGCGGCAGTCTGATAGTGAAGTGAAGCTGGCATGATCCCAACCGGCCTCAGACTAGATTGGCACTAACCTACTTTCATCCTGTGGGTGGTTACTTACTATCTCTCACTAGTAACGGCATTAGAAGGGGAGTCGGACGTCTGGTCCGCCTCTTCGTTCAAAGTTCATTTGTGAGACATACATCGCTCGCGGGGTGTAGAGCAGCAGGTTGTTTCTTGCCTAACTATGATGTTGAGACAGAAGAGTTGAGACTTTAAGCAAAGATTCTGACTATTCTGAAAAGGATTATTCAGTGTTGCTTGTATTCCAGAAACCACAACCGTTAATCAGTGAATTCAATTTGAACGTAGCGCGATTTTTGATTTGTGATCACGTGACATTCCCAGTTTGTGGTCGTATCGCGTATGCTGTGACTGGTGTGAAGAGTCGAAATAAAGTTATCCAGTGTTCGGTTTTTTTTTTTTAATAATTATTCAACTTGGGATAAAATAAAAAGTTTAAAGACCTATTGTGCAGTGTCCCAACCTTGGACTCCCAAAACAAATTTTTGTTGGTGATATCCGTACTTCGGTGTTAAGTCATGTGAAAAGTAAATTCGAGTTTCTTTTGCCAAACCTTTTAGGGTTTTTTTTTCAGTGCTACGGCACTTAGTAACATTTTTGATGCAGACAGAAAATCACATCTTTGCTGCGACTTTGTGTTGAGGGGTTGAGGCACAGCCAAAGGGCGAAAAACAAGTGTGAATGTTAGATAAGCGACAAGGGAACAGGGGTGCCAACAAAACCAGTGAACACTGAGGAATGCCAGAACAGACCCCTCTTCCCCTCATCTGCCCCCAACCCCAGTCTGGCACTGGTGGTTGCAGGCAGCCAGAACATTCGCACACACTTTGCTTTCCCATCGGCCGCGATCGCAAACAGACTGAAAATACACATGGGCTTTTTGTTACCTCAACTACGAGCTTGCATGACGCAAGTGCCCCCTCTCTCCCCAATGAGGTGGAGCACCCCCCAACTCCTATAACATTTGCCACTGAAGAATGCAGTCAGTTTGATTCGGGTGCCAGTGTAGAAATGTGGTTCATGTGCAGGTTGTTTTCCCCACGCCGACGTGCGAGAGATCGACAAGCTTCGGACTCTGAACCTGACCAACATCAG
>CM060324.1:16497698-16500198 GCA_030674155.1 Stramonita haemastoma | reverse complement strand
GGTAGGTATGTAGGTAGGTGTGTCTCCTTTGGTCATTCGATTTCCAGACGCGGTGCCAAAGGAGAGCTTTTTTTCTTGGGCAGCCTGAGTGAAACATTTTGGTGAATATTTGTTAATTTACACTGTAGTGAAGAAGAGCTTACCGAGGTATTGAAGCATCTTTATGAATTGTTGGTGGTTGGTGGGCGAAGTGTGGATGCTGAGTACTGTGGTAGACTGAAATTACTGAAAATTTTGTGTATGAGCACTTCTCTTTTGATCTTGTGGGTTATGGTAAGATCCTGCTCAAGAGCAGAATGAAGTGAGCTCCAAAGGGTCATGTCCCACAGTTTGAAAGGACAGCATCCGAGTAAGTCTGCTGATTTTTAACATTGTCTATATTTACATACATTGTTTACATCAATCTTATCTGCCCAGTTGGTACCGGTTTTCGAAAGTCATTTTCTTCACGGAAAGTGTACACGCACAGACACCGACACACATAGACACACAGACACACAGACAGACAGACAGACAGACAGACAGACAGACAGACAGACAGACAGACACACACACGCACGCACGCACGCACGCACGCACGCACGCACGCACGCACGCACGCACGCGCGCGCGCGAAAGAGCTATTCCCCAGCATTGTCCAAAGATCGTATCTTCTACGCAGGTTTTCTGTTCAAGTCTGGACTCGCAACGATTCATGAAAGAGAATGCAAGAACAAGTGTATGCAATAGTTTCAGTTTTGTCCTCACATGGTTCAGATGTGTCCATCTTCCGGATTAGTTTGAACTTGGCCAAGGTTGATGATGTCTGTGTCTTGCAATCACTCCTACCTTTGATACTTCCCAACAGATGATGACGCACAGGTATTTGGATATGCTCACTCCCTGAAGTGGTTGTCCACTGTCTATGATCTTGATTGAGATTAGAATTTACTATTGGTCATCAGTTGTTTTTATGGCACTGATCTCCATGCCGAAGTTTGTGATCTTGGTTGAGATTGAGATGTACTATTGGTCATCAGTTGTTTTTATGGCACTGATCTCCATGCCGAAGTTTGTGATCTTGGTTGAGATTGGAATGTACTATTGGTCATCAGCTTGTTTTATGGCACTGATCTCCATACCAAAGTTTGATGATGTTTTATCCAGGTGCTTCACCAAGTTCACAAGCGCTTTCTTTTCTACAACTCATACCAATGTCGTGCGCAGACTGAAACTTTGGAACAATTTGAAGATTTGTGATGGTCCTCCCACTGATGCTGATGCAGTTCTGATGGTCTTCGAGGACATCAGTGATAATCGCTCCTAGACTGTTTAAGCGTGTACTGTTTTGTGGTACCTGGTGGATGTTGCAAGTTGTGCAATGAAGCAAGGAGTTTTAGCATTGATTTGGAAAATGGAAATATGTGTGGGCTCCAGAGAACAACCTTCAAGTGCCCTGAGCATAGCACAGGGACCACCAGTTCCTGCGGAAAATACAGTGTCTGATCATCTTTCCTACAGGTTGCGGACTTCACCATCCGGACCAGACTGAAAACTTAGCATGGCCAGGGAACGCAGAAAGAGAAAGCTTTTTGTAATATTAAGTTCTTAGAGTTTTTGAATCGTGCGAGTACATCTAAGAAGTTTAAAAGTGATGTGACATTGTTTCATTGACTGGACAATGAACTATCTTTGGGATCTCAAGGCCTTGGACTTTAACGATCGATCCTGTGCAAAACGGATCATCACTGCAAGGCAAAAACAAAACAAAAAGCCTATGTTAAGACCGCAATTACCGCTTACATTTATTTCCAATGGCTTCTTTAAGATCTTCTGTACAACCGAGTATCCATGGACCATCATCACTAGAGGTCCTGAAATCTTATTGCAAACCTGAGAATGTTATATCACCAGTTGAGAAGATCAATACATTCAAGCAGTGAGACCGTAGATCCACTGATAAGTTTGAAATCTTGACAGACAAGGGCGTGTCATATACCCATCTTATCTCTGCAGTTGCTGTTGATTAAGTATTGGAAAAACACCTCCATCCACTTGGCTGAGTCTTACCAGGAAGGAAGCATTAATTTATAACTTTCCCATTCTTGTGCACGACATCAGCAACAATACCAGTATTGTAACAGATAACATACTGTAAAAAGAACGGTGCATAGGCTTACAGATTTGATTAAAATATCGATTGTTGTTAATCCATCTGTGTGTGTGTGTGTGTGTGTGTGTGTGTGTGTGTGTGTGTGTGTGTGTGTGTGTGTGTGTGTGTTCTATTTATTTTTTTTCTTTTATCTTATTTTATTTCGAGCATAGTGGAATCAGCACTCAAGTGCTTTTTTTTAATTTACATCCAGTCCCGTGTGTATGGAGTTTTGTAAATTTTGTCATCCTTTCCCACCGGCACACAATGGCCTACCATTACGAAAAGCGGAACGAATTTTAACACAGGACCTCGGTTTGTAGTCTCACCCGAAGAATTTTTGTGGGGAGTGAAGTCGGCACTGATGTA
>CM060324.1:16492698-16495198 GCA_030674155.1 Stramonita haemastoma | reverse complement strand
GCTCATCAATAAACTTTATCACAAAACTCGGTCCGCCAAGACTTAATAGCTTCATCTTATCACAGAGATAATTGGACTAAGCGTGATATAGCAGGAACCATCCCTATTATATCTTGGCCACCCTGCTTCTTCCCACTCTGTTGGACATACTAACTGTGGTCAGCTCTGTACGTGCATTCCTGTAATGAGCACAAATGGGGAGTTACACAGGTAGTGTAATGAGGGGGTATGGTGGAACCAGTGAGCTCCTTCCCATCCCATGGTGATGGGGGAAATGAGTTTTTGAGGCGGGGGAGGGGGGGGGGGGTGGGCTGTGCTTCCAGACTGACTCCTAATTAGACGTCAGCAAACAGTCTGAAAATAGAGGAAAAAAAGAGAGAGAGAGAGAGAGAAGAGAGAGAGAGAGAGAGAGAGAGAGAGGAGAGAGAGAGAGAGAGAGAGAGAGAGTGGGGTGGGGGGATTAGACTGGAAACAGGATGCATACAGAGACTTCAGCCCTCTAATCTCACTACAGTAAGGGGCGCCTTGCCATGCCGCTTTCCACTCTGCTGGACACTCTCTCACTGTACACGTGTTCCGGTCATGGAAGGTAATGAGGGGCAATGAAGGCAGCGCAGGTGAAATAATGAGGGGGCAGGGCAGAGCTATTATAACCAGCTCCATCCAGTCTGACCCCATGCTGATGGGAAAAGCGGGGTTTTAACTGGATGTGCCGCCCGCCTTGTAGTCAGCCAGCCTGCCTGCCTGCCCCACTGACTTCTGAATAAATTACTATCAACAATCTCGGGGTCTTAGGGGAGGGAAGAAATAATACAACAAAACAGGGAGGAGGCATAATTATGGTTGCAGCAGAGAAAGAGGGGAGAGGAGAGGAGGCTGTGTTTTTATGAACAAATTTACTAATCTACGCACGCATGTGTGTGTGTATGTTTAGTGGAGAGGGTGTCACAATGTTAATATAACAAGTTTTGCATTGTTTTTCTCTTCTTACACCCCCACCCCCCATACATACACTGTTATTGCATAAATACTTTTTACATCAGGGACTTAAGTCTGAAATAGACTTAAACTAATAATAGCTTTACAACAGATTTATAACTAAAGCTCATAGATCATGAGTTTAAAGAACTTTTAAAGTATTTTTTTCTGATAATCGAAATTCCAAATTCTTTTACTTAAGTAATCTTTTGTCATCAATGTTTTGAATGAAAAAAAAAGAAAAGAAATGGAGAAACCAAGTTATTTCTATCGTCATGTACCTTGTTAAGGGCTTTGAGAACATGGTCACAGATTCTTGGTGAAATGGACAGTTTAAAAAAGAAAAAAGGAGCAGGGAGGAAAAGAAACGAAAAGCTTTGCTTTTGTAAAGTTCTTGTTGTTCTACTACTGCTACCTATCAAAAGATAATCTTCAAGGAGCAGTTCAGTCTTTGTGTTGTGCAGAGCTTACTATAAATCCACTCTACCATTTGTAGGGCTTAGCAGTGTAAAGCCCTGATTTATTTTGTCTGGGCCTACTCCTAGGTTAGCCAGCCTGCAGGGCACATAACAGGCCCCGCTTGTGCACACTTTTGACGGCACGTCTCACCTGGCTGATCACTTGTGGTTTATGTCTTACATTACTAGATGAGGAATCGACTTTATAGTATAGATGATATATATATATATATATATATATATATATATATATATATATATATATATATATATATAATATATATTATATATACATATCTCTCTCTCTATATATATATATATATCTCTGTGTGTGTGTGTGTGTGTGTGTGTGTGTGTGTGTTGTGTGTGTGTGTGTGTGTGGTGTGGTGTAGTTAAATTACCACCTGGCTTTTATTGTGAGAGTACCCGTTGGCTTGACAATGCGATTGCCAAACAATCTTAGTCTATTTGTTTTGAAAGAGGAAGAGAGCAGATTATGTCATTTAAAAAATATCTTTAACATGCCAGAGAGAGAGAGAGAAGCAGACAGACAGACAGACAGACAGACAGACAGACAGACAGACAGACAGACAGACAGACAGACAGACAGAGACACAGAGAGAGACAGAGAGAGGACAGTCAATGGACAATGTAATAGATAATTTCATGCCACTAGTTGAAACTGGAGGGATATGTAAAGTCTATAAAAGAGAGTATTTTGCAAGATTAACATTTTGCAAGTCTAACTTTTTGAAGTTGTCCAATGATAAGCCTAAACAGCAAACACAGAGCTTTTCTGGATGTTAGCTTTTCGTCGAAGAAATGATAGAGAGATTGACATAAGACAGTAGAAATGCAAGAATTAAACTGTATTACGGTGACTGACAGAAGACAGTGGAACAGGGAACTGCAGAAAGTGAACTGTTCTGTGATGGTTAACATAAGACAGTAGACCTACAGAAAGTGCCAAACAGTAGAACTGCAGGAAGTGAGGGTACTTGATGATTGTAAAGACAGTAGTAACTGCGAGTGAGGTGTACTGTGATGATTGTAACAAGACAGTA
>CM060324.1:16457698-16490198 GCA_030674155.1 Stramonita haemastoma | reverse complement strand
AAAACAGTGCAAAAAACAAACAAACCAACAAACAAACTAATATGGTATTTTATCGAAGAAAACTGGGCAGAGCATGCTGTAAATAACTGCACTCATATATAAGTGCACAACTATGTTACACAGTGTGCTTGCACAGAGGGATCCATGGGCCAAAAGAAAACGGCTCTAAATCCATCTAGCAGCTCAACTCTTAATACTGCAAGCTTAAACCCTATAATCTTCACGTGGATCAGAGTTAAGCCAAACAGTTTAATCGTGGGTTGATCAGACGAGCAAGTTACAGACATGAGGTTGCGTCGCCATTGTGGCGGTAACGGCAGTTAAAACTATAGTTTGTATGTTGCAAACATACCCACGCTTCAGTGGCCGTTTGACATTTAGCTGGTGCCCGGTGGTGAGAGTGACTGCTTACTGCTTGCCTTGGGCAATGATATGAGGGCTAGCTTGGCACTGATGGCACGTTAGCGGCTTTTCTCTGCCACTGACAAACTGCTTTAACCATGTTGACAATTGATACGGGCAACTTTTTGTACACAGTGTTAATAACCGTGTACAGCTTCTTGGCCGGCCCGGACAACTTTTCAAAAGTTACATATGGTTCATAGTTGAGTTGAACACCTTCCCACATGGATGATTGTTATTGTGTTAGGTGGCTGGGACAACTTTCCAGACTATGTATATAGGCGTAGTGGACAACTGATTTGGACATCATTCCACAATTTCTAGTGAGCGGTGTTGGGGCCTTTGGAACAGCTGAACAGCTTTGTTGTAGGAATGTACAGCAAAATGGGAACAGCATACCACAAGTAATTTTATTGATCAGATTTTTTTTTCGTAACTTATAGAATGTTTAGCTGTGTTGGACAAAGTTTAGCATGCTGCATTGCATAACAGAAAAGGACAATTTTCCTTCTGACAAAGACAGTCCTGCAAAGTAAGTGTTAGCATTTCTGTTAGCAGCACCCTGAAAAGGACTTCAGTGTTCCTGGTGAATCCATTTTTGAGGGCAAAGTCAAGTGACCTATTGTGCCCTTTCCAGTTAGTGCAGGTGCCGTTTCTCCTCTTCAAGGCTTCTCTGTAGACTTGCCTACAAATACGCGTTTGAGGATTCAGATGGTCCACTTCCAGTTGCAATAGCCAGAGTGCTTTACCATATAAGTTGCTGCCTACAACAGTTTTCTTCAGAAAAATGAAAGTGTATAAGTGACTGGACAGCTTTTCATGGATTGTGTGAACTTGTTTGGCTGACGATGACAAATTCTTCGGCCAATTATGAGACTGTTAAACGATACACGACGACAGTGACAGTTTTTCTGAAACAAATTGCAACGTGATGTAATAGGATTGCTAATGTTGCAACTTCCTACTACAAAAAGCTTGACAATTTGCAGCAGACTAATGAATAACTGAAAGGAACATCTTTCCACAAACTGGTGACTGGTGCAACCTTCCGTGGAAAGTTACTGTGCACCACCAACAAGGACAACTACAACGAGCCAGAAACTAGTTTGTGTCAGAGCACTACATCATCTGACTTGGGACAAGCCAACTTTACAAGCCTTTGTTATAAGTTTTGTGGCCAATAGTCACCCTTGCAAACGGATAGAATGCAGAACCGTCAACAATATAGCTGAGGTAACCACATAGCACTGTTTTGTTAAACTTCAAATTCTGAGTAGTACATAGATTTCAGTAATAATAGCGGCAATAGGAGATATCCTTAATGAATTTCAAATTCGGGTGGTGTTGACACAACTGCACAGAGTAAAAGATTTATCGTTTTTGTTGTTCTGACGATTAAGTTGATCATATCGATCAGCATGGTGGATGGTAGGTTGGTTGGTTTGTATTTTGCTTGCAATACTTGACCAAGTGTTGCTTTGTTAAAAGTGATACACAATGACTAAAGTAGTATGCTGTCTGTTAATGAGTTGCAGTGGCAGTATCAGATTCTTGAGGCATGTGGTGTGTAAAAGTGATGTAATTTTGTCTGCAGGTGTAAATTCATTTTTCCTATTATCATACTGATTGCTGAACTGGTTTCACTAGTGAACAGTTAACTTGATATGATGGATCCCATGCATACACTGTTCACCATCATTATCAAATAGTTTGGCACATAGTGTTATTGTTGCGTCAACTGTGGGAAGACGAAAAAAAACAACATTCTCTCTCTCTGTCTCTCTCTCTGTCTGTCTCTCTGGTCTCTCTCTCTCTGTGTCTCTCTCTCTGTGTCTCTCTCTGTCTCTCCTCTGTCTCTCTCTCTCTCACCCTCCCCTCCCCCTCCCCCCCCCCCCTCTCCCCCATCTCTCTCTCTTCTCCTCTCTCTCTCTATCTCTCTTCTCTCTCTCTCTCTCTCTTCTCCACAGGCTACAAGCTACAAAGGAAAGAGAATTTTACACTGTTGAGCATCTGGCTGGCTCAGCACGCGTCACTGAGTGATGCGATTAACCACGTTCGAGGCCCAACTTATTTTTTACCTCTTTGTCCGTCGTCCATTGCCCTTCACCCTTTTCTCAGCATCCTCCTCCACCCCCCCCCCCCCCCCCCCCCCCCCCAGAGTTCAAAAGCTAAGAGAAGGTTTATTGGGGGGGTTGTTTTTGTTTGAAGTTTCTCTATCAGAGGTACTCATTGTCTGTCCTTGTGCCATGTGGCTTATTTCACGGTTCGTTTTTTGGTTGGGGGATTTTGTTGTTTTTTCTTGGGGGGGGGGGGGGGGGGGGGTATTTTTTCGCCTACCTCCTGCAAGATGGTAGCAGTTCTGGAAAAGATGATTCAACCGACGTAAAACAAGAAAGTCTCTTTCTGTGGGTGCTGTAACATCACTATAGTGTATTTCAGGTCAAGGTCATCAGGTTGGGTCAAGGTCCAGTTCCAACATGTGGAGGTCTCAATAATGAGCTCGGCTTGACTTTTGCTTTCACTTAAATTAATTGATTTTGAACAGTCAGGATCTTCTCAATCAGTGGATTGCTTTTGTTGTGAATGTTGTGTTTGTTGTTGTAATGTATATTGCAGAAGGTTGCTACACATGATATGCAGGGTCAGCGTTAGGAGATCGTCTCTGTAAATTTTGGAACACGTTGTGAAGGGTTCAGTTGACTTCTTTCTTGAACTTTCTTGCATTGTTTTCCCTGTTTCTGTGTCAGAAGTGGAAAATCAAGGACCGTTTTTCTTTGTTTATGGACTACGAGAGCAGGCATTACGCTCTCGATTAAATCCTAATATTGTAAAGTTGGATGAAATTACGATAATGCTAATTTCTTCAGAGCACCATTTTGTAAATGATTTCAAGTGATTTGGAAGATACTTTGATGATGTCGACGATTTCTTTGTTATTGTTTGATTTGGTTGGTTGAAAGTGGGTTTTTTTTGGGTTTTTTTTTGTCGGGGGGTGGGACAAAAGAAAGTTATAAAATGAACAATGCAATAGATACATTTGCATGTTCGTACATTTCTCTTTGCGGTTTGCACGCCTTGGCTTCAGTACAGTCCCCAGTTCACCCATGTGGGTACCTGCCCTCTTTAGGGTCAGGAAAGGTAAAGCAGTGAGGGAGAGGAGATGGGCGCCGCCCTCAATATGCTGGCCCCTAGAGAATCTGAGGTCTCTGACATCTAGCTGCCCTACGACCACATACGTCATGGGACACCTTTACCTTTACATTTCTGTGTTGACAGGATGTAAATGAGGATATTGCCGAAAAATTTGAAATTCTTTATTATATCTTTTATGTCTTTTTTTTTCAAACAGAAGGTACATGCTTCTTTGCATTCCTCGAACAGAGACAACAGACAGACAGACAGACAGACAGACAGACAGAGCAGTCTTGCTCGCCTAATCCATTTCTACAGGACTCACTCGACTGTGGCTTGCATGCTACCAATTCATCATCTGTCGATGACAGTAATGAATGGCATCTGGTCGAAAAGATGGAAGAGAAGGAAAGAAGAAAAAAAGAAGAAAGAGGAGAGGAGAGGAGAAGGAGATGGAGGAGAGAGAGGGGAGGGAGGGAGGGAGGAGAGAGAGAGAGAGAGAGAGAGAGAGAGAGAGAGAGAGAGAGAGAGAGAGAGAGAGAGAGGAAGACTTTCTTAAATTGAGGAGAAAGACTAAGCAGTGATGGCTAAATGCATAATCAGTTTGATCAAGTATTGGGAAAAACGCATTTTGACTATATATATATATAGAGAGGGAGAGAGAGAGATAGATAGATGTTGTAAAAGATAGATAATAGACAGATAGATAGATAGATAGATAGATAGATAGATGAGTTACAAAAAAATCAGTGTTGTACAAATGTTATACCCAAAACATGGGATAGAAAAAAGAGAGTATATTCGCTGCGACAGATACCAGAACGGGGTGGGGAGAGAGAGAGGAGAGAGAGAGAGAGAGAGAGAGAGAGAGAGAGAGAGAGAGAGAGAGCAAAAACCAAAACAAAAACTCTAAGGGGGGGGGGGTGGGGGGGGGGCAGCAGTTTCTTTCGGTCTAGAAACGCTGTGAAGTGGGGGCATCAGACCGCATAAAATAGCTACTGGGTTGTTGATGCCGGGATAGGCTGACGTCACCGCAACAGCTGCCATGGCAAAAAGCTGGCGTGTGAGTGGAAGATGGGCTGGGGAGAGGGGGGGGGGGGGGTGGGGGTGAAAGGACATGGGGGTGGGGTGGGGGTGGAGGAGAAGGAGAATTAACGAGGCAGTGCTGGGGATCATGATTTTTCTTTTTATCTAGTGCGAGCTACCTCCCCCACCCTTATATATCTGTGCTCTGTTCTGTCTGTTTGCTCTCTGACCTTTACTGTATGGCACATATGCACGTGCATGTATGCCTCTCTCTCTCTCCCTCTCACCCACTCTACCCCTACTCCCTCTCTACTCTCTCCTCTCTCTCTCACCCCTCTTGCACCTTCTCTCTCATGCTACAGTCTCCCAGCGCAGCGCGCAACAACAACAACAACAACAAACATACCACACCACGCACGATATATTACACACACTACACTAGCATACAACAACATCAACTACACTACAGAACTGATATAAAAAAAAAAAATAAACACACACACTACACACACACACTACACTACACACACTACACTACACTACACACACACACACATATATCCTCGATAACAAAGAATATAATAAATACACACACATACACTAACTTACACTACACTACACTACACTACACTACACTACACTACACTACACTACACTACAACACACACACACACACACACACACACACACACACACACACACAACACACACACACACAGAGCTAGAGCTGGACAGTGTGGGTTGTAAGATGGAAAAGGAGCACCTGAGCCAGATGGTGATGATAATCCTTACTCCAGCGGTAGCCTAACAGACTTTGGCGTCCGATACTTGTTTTTCCTCACCGGAAACTTCACGAGAGAGAGAGAGAGAGAGAGAGAGAGAGAGAGAGTAGGGGACTAAAGAAGTGGCCTAAGTAGTTTGGATTATCACGATGAACTGTGCCATTTGCGTTGCCAGCTAGGCCAATGGAGTGGCATTTCCTGTGGCCATGGATTTGATTTGAAAGGAGAGGAATGCACAGAGGCAACAGATTCCCACCCGCCCGCTACGCTAACTTTTTCCTCTTTTTTTTTTTTGATGGAAAGGAAGTGTTCAGATTCATCTGTTGAGTAGATTCAAGATGAAATAATGGGAAATGGGATTGAGATAGGATAGGGAGGATGAGGGCGCGGGGGGGGGGGGGGGGGGAGTAATGCAAAATATAAGATGGTGAAGTAGACAGGGATTGGGGATCAAAAGCAGAGAGTGAATGCATGCTCGCTACAAAACATGCTTGCAAACACCATTTGCTGATATAGTATGCTCGTGTAACTACACACACACACACACACACACACACCCCACACCTTGCATGTCGTCTGGGCTAGACTAGGCTATTATGGTTGTGTGGGGTGGGGGGAATAGATGGCCAAGTGCTAGGTTATGAATTAAATACAACAAACCGAGGCTTATTGGGTTAGCTGAAGCTGGTTGTAAATTCTTGCGAATTTATTAGGGGCTGCGCGCGGTTCTCATATAGGCTAGTAGTGGAGGGATACAGGAAATGAGCAAGAATTGCGTCAACTCGTTCGTGATATGATCTGAGGGTGTGGTTTGGAGCCTCTGCTGAGCCATATGCATCTTTGAGAGGATTTAACTCCACCCCCCCCTCCCCATTGCCTGTTCCCTCTCTTTCTCACCTTCAAGTCTCTCGGATGGTACTGGTCCCTGTGCTAACACATGCACATTTTGTGCACAGCTCCATCTGTCGTAAAAGAGTTAGGAGCTGTGTTTACTGAATGACACAAAAGCACAAGTCAGATAACCACCCCCCCACCCCCTCAAAAACCAACAGCAACTAAAAAGCAAAGTGGGTCTTATAATTGATCCGAGTGGTTTTGTGCTCCCCGGTGGCCAAAGATAACATGTAGGGGCCTACCCATTGATGCCACACTGGTACTCTTATCATGAGAAATTCAACATGGTGGCCAAACTGGTGATTAAAGAAGAAAAAAACACTTAAAAACCGTACAAGATAATGAATGCAGTTTTTGTGACAGATTATGAAGAAATTATAAGACATGTAGAAGTTTACTGAAGACATTAAACATTTTTATGTTTTATGTAATTTATACCATCAAACAGTGCCCAGCAGAGCCTAATAGATCTAGACAGCGCGCTATTTAACGATCTAGATGAAAGCTGTTGAGCTTTGGAACGGTGTAGGAGATACATACCATCCACTGGTGAAGACCACGAAGAAAACAGAAACTTCAGTGGGAGAGGAAGGTAAAAGATAGTGTTTGGGGTACGAGTCAGCAGTTGTCTAGTGTAATTTTGATAGACATGTAACAAATGCCCTTTCGCTGTCGGCCTTGACCCCTTACAGAAGATAATGGAAAATGATGTTCTCAGTCATAGCAGACTCTTCTTTCATCCGTCATCTGTCATCACTGTGATGGGTTTGTACCTGCATTATCTGTGAGAGTTGTGTACCCACATCATTGTGTGCTCACAACCTTGTGTCTTTGCTTTCCAGCATGTCTGTTGCGTCGTTATGTGGTTTTTATCCTAAACTGGACAGGCTTTTCAGAGATGAGAACTTCTCCCCCTGGTGTGGAAACTTCCTGCGAGAATAAAACGTCCTCCTTTCCTTTACCAGGCAGGCTGCCAACGGGCTGCAGACTGTAGATTGCAAGACAAACAATTCCAAACCTCACAATTCCTATTGTCTTTGTGAGCGTACGGATCGGGTAATCTTTGTGAGCGTACGAATCGGGTAAAACAGATTGTTTCCTGGGAAAGTTTGGGAGTTCTTGTTTTACGTTAACAGTATCAATTACATTTTTTTATTCATGTAATATCTTTTTATTGCCATTATTTTGGGTCATTGAAATAGAAAATAGTAATAGAAAGGAATGTGCTAAGCAGTTTAAAGATAATTTCAAGTTACTTATCGACCGGGTTCGCGGATTTGAACATTTTAATCAAGTATTCGCTGATGACATCAGCGAATGGACAGGCCTAGAACTCAACAAAATTTTGAGAAAGGCAGAACAGAGAGAGGAATGGAGGGAACTGGTTGTCAAGTATTCAGGGATGCCCCCATGGTCGCCAGACTGAGGGACGGAGGGAGGGAGGAGGGATGGCTGCTGGCTGCTGGTGGCTGGCTGGTAGATAGATAGATAGATAGATAGATAGATAGATAGATAGATAGATAGATAGAATCAAGTTAGCGACAAGGAGCCCATTTAACGACACCACATCTCTCTCTCTCTCTCTCTCTCTCTCTCTCTCTCTCTCTCTCTTCTCTCTCTCTCTCTCTCTCTCTCTCTCTCTCTCCTTTTTGTTTTGTTTTGTTTTGTTTGTTCGCCTCTGTATCTGTTTGTGTCTGCATCCATCTGTTATTCTATTCGCCTGTCTGTCAGTGTCTGTTTCTTTTCTTTCTTTCTTTCTTTTTTTTTTTTCTTTTTTTTTTTTAGTGTCTGTTTCTCTTTCACTTACTGTTGATGTCAATATGACTTGTTTTTCCAGCAATTTTCCCCACTCTCTTAATGTATGTTTTATCTCTGTGAGGACATTTCCTGATGCACATGCCTAGTTCTGGTTTATGTTCTTACGTCAGTTTTGAAAGTGTTGTATATCGTGTCTTTTCCACCACCTCTCTCTCTCTCTCTCTCTCTCTCTCTCTCTCTCTCTCTCTCTTCTCTCTCTCTCTCTCTCTCTCTCTCCTCCCCCCTCCATCTCTCACTTGCCCCTTCCGCATCAGGTCCTCTTACTACCTGTCTATGATCTGTTGTCTGCCTGTATGCTTTCTGTCTGTCAGCATGCCTCTTCCCCTTTGTCTGTCACTGTCTGAGTCAGTCAAGCGGCTTTGAGGCCACGTTTGTTTTTATCTCGGAGGAAATCTACGCTACAGTAGTGAGCGTGAATGCGCTTTCCTTTTTCCTGCCGATCTCATCTTTTGACCCTTTTCCAGGAACAGCCCCCCCCCCCCCCTTTTTTTTTTTAAAACATAAAACCGACTCACTGTCTGTCTGTCTGTCTGTCTGTCTGTCGCTGTCTGTCTGTCTGTCTCTCTCTCTCTCTCTCTCTCTCTCTCTCTCTCTCTCTCTCTCTCTCTCTCTCTCTCTCTTGTTGCGATGGTGGTTTGTGGGCTAGGGGGTTGCTATCATTTTTCTGAATTTGATTTTTTAAAAATATGTATTACATATCTATATTCCCTAATCAGGGCAATCCTGGTTTACCAGCAAACTCAGTCAGACGAGCAAGTGTGATTTAATTATATATAAAGTCTGCCAGGGAAGAAAAAGTGGAAGTGGAACAAAGTTGCTTTCCTCAGTCCTGGCCGTGAGCACGTGTAGGTAAGCAGCTTGAGAAAAGACCATTGTTCTCAGAGCTTCCACAGACAGGCAGGGGGAAAGGTGGGATATGGTGCAGTGGCGGGGGTACCCAGTAAGCCGATTTCTGCCAGGCCCTTGAGTAGGATGTTCATTATCAGGAGAGGTTGGAGGAGGACTGACTGGCAGCCTGATGAAGGTCATGCTAAGGAGTGAGAGTGTGTGTGTGTGTGTGTGTGTGTGTGTGTGTGGGGGGGGAGGGGGGGGGGAGGAGGTCAGGTTTGGCTTTGATCGGCAGCCAACCCCTCTCCACCTCTCTCGTGCTGCGGTACACTATTGATTGGTGTTGGGTTGGCACCTTACTGCACGTGCCGTGATATATATTAAATGTTTTGTTTTTTTCACAATCGTTTCAGTTTGCTGTGATCATGATATGATTAATGATACTTGTGGGAAGAAATGTTCACATGTCATACAACAAAAGGACTTGCCGCAAAGGGTTTAAATATATATATTTAGCATATTGCATAATCATGCCGAGTACAAGTACCAGCAAGAGCCTGCAGTTTCCTTTCATCTTTTGTATTAATCGGCATCTAATCATTATTGCCCTATGTTCTAAAAACCGGAGTGTAGCATACATAGATTGTTCTGCAAACTGTCCTTTCTAGTGATACATTGTGAGAAGACTACTGCAAACTCAAGTTTCTAATGCTAGTCAGCTGTGGAAACATAGGTAAAATGGAAATAGAATTTTTAAATTCCGTTCTGTCCCTGTAAGGATTCTGTTAATTTCAGTATACTTTTAGTGCTGGACACAGGACTCTTTTTAAAACTGAACTTCTTTTTTGAACAGAAATAGTATTTTTACGTAGCTGCTGAATGCATATTCAAAGCATAAGGTTATATATATATATATATATATATATATAAAACTCATAAGGGAAAACCACTTTGGAAGGAAGCAAACACAAACATACTGACATTTTGCTAGAAGCAGCAGAACTCCAGAAAAAAAAACCCAGTCGATATAATAAAAAAACCCACTACTAAAAGTACAGAAATCAAAGTTACAAAGAACCCATACTGACATGCTCCCCCCCCCCCCCCCCCCCCCCCCTAAAAATGACAACCCAACAAAAAATCCAACCAACCTAAAAGAAAAAAAAAACATTTACAAAGCCAGCCTACCCACAAACCCTCCCTCCTTCCTTCGCCAGCTAACATTCCCCACTCTTCCAACCCTCCCCCCTAAAAATTGTAAAAAGTAGCAGAAGCGAGGGTTCAATGGGCTAGCTTATGATAGCTTTCGCACATTTTGGCATTCTGGAAGTCAAAGTTGGCAGTGATCCAAGAACTCCAGGAAATGGAAGTAAGGCCCGGGCAGGGGAAAGAATCAACAGACAGTTGAAAGAATCCATTTTGCTGTTTGCGTCATCTGCGTGAAAGGGAGGGGGCCGGGAGGGGAGAAGATTGATAAAATAATACAGCCATGCTGTCATATTGGGTGTTGCTTGCAACCTTGTTATGTACCTATGAACAGTGTTGATGTGAGTGAGAGTTGTGCATTTGTTGGTTGAATACTACACAGTCCGTTCCCTTTGTCTCTCAGTCAGTTTCCTGCCCTGCTTCCCTTGCTTCTGTGTGTGTGTGTGTGTGTGTGTGTGTGTGTGTGTGTGTGTGTGTGCGCGTGTGTTCGTGTGTGTGTTGTATGTGTGTGTGTGTTGTGTTTGCACGCACGCACGCACGCACGCATGCTCTCTCTCCTCTCTCTCTCTCTCTCTCTCTCCTCTCTCTCTCTCTCTCTCTCTCTCTCTCTCTCTCTGTCTGTCTGTCTGTCTCACTCACTCACTCACTCACTCACTCACACAAAATGGGTGTTACCAATGCAGTAAGAATACATCCAATACTGAGATATCATACAAAACGAAGTCAGAATTCATGTTTGCAGTAACAGATGATATGAAAGACACTGATATCAAATTTTTGCTACATTGTTGTCACAACAGCAGTTCCCACACTATGTAAGTTAAACTCAGTAGAAAAGGCAGCAACCAATGAGACAGGTTGTGATTTTTAAAACCTGTCATGAATGTTGTTATTGTTATTTATAAGGGGTCCAAGCCAGAGGTGGTATGCAGGATTGCACAATTACAGCACTGTCAAAACTGAACACCATCTGGAAAGATACAAAATATTTCACTCAACTCCAAGATCAGACTAATGCGCTCCCTTGTTATAGGGCCTATCCATATTCCTGTATGCCTGTGAATCGTGGACCCTGATTGCTGATTTGGAGAGAAGAGTACAGGCGGTAGAGATAGATGCTTCCGGAGACTCCTTGGCATCTCCTACAGAGACCACATAAGCAACGAAGACGAGCATAACAGAATCCAGCAAACCATAGGTCCCTACGAAAATCTTCTATCAATCGTAAAGAAGCGTGCACTTAAATGGTACGGGCATGTCACAAGATCAAACGGACATGCAAAAACAATACTGCAAGGCATGTCCAAGAAGGAAGAAAAAGAGGCAGACAAAGAAGAGATGTGAGGACAATATCAGCGAATGGACAAGCCTAGAACTCAACAAAATTTTGAGAAAGGCAGAACAGAGAGAGGAATGGGGGGAATTGGTTATCAAGTCTTCAGGGGTGCCTCCACGGTCGCCAGACTAAGGGATAGATAGATAGACCCTAGCTGGGATCACTCAAAATATGCAGTCTTGACTCACTCATCTTGTGGATTGATAAAAAAGGCAAATGCATTGCTTATTCCATGTACCACCATCTTGAAATACAAATTTGAATCTGACCTGCGAGTCTCGACAAGATTGAAAGTACAATACTGGATGAGAAGTTTTGCATGTGTGACTGATTTTTTCCAAGTACCTCATATTACTACTCAGACTTCAGAGGATTGTCCTGTGGTGTTTGCAGGTGGAGGCCATGGTGCAGGACATGAAGGTGAGCTTCATGTCTGCCCTGGATCAACTCTTCAGCCTTCAAGAAGGAGAGAACAACAGTACCGGTACCAACAACAACAACAACACAGCATGCCACCGCCACCGCCACAGCTACAGCCACGGCCGCCTTGCAGAGGATGGATTCCCGCTGTCAACGGCAGGATCAGCAGATGTCTGACCTGGCCAAGAATGTTGACAGTCTGCGGGTAAGTCAAACAGGGTCAGGGTCAGGGTTTGGCTGTGGCCCTGTGAACTGTTGTCATCCATGACTGCTCTTGGCAATGACTTCATTATTTTCTTCTCTCATTTCTTGGGGAGTCATTTAGGTTTTGTGCTGAATTTTTTAAAGGCAATTTTTCATGGGTAAAATGAACATGGTGGAAATCATCCACTTGCCATAACTGGCTTACTCTTCTATGATGGATGGGGATTTAGTTTGTTTGCAAGATATTCTGCTTACTTTGTCATACTGACCTTGGTTTATATAATCATAGTCTCATCTGAAGGACTTTCAGAGAAGAAGAGTCAGTGCCAGTGCTAACTGCTTGGGGGAAAATCCTGTAAAAAGAATAGCTGAACCCACTCCCACAGATAGTAGCAGATTGCAAGTTCAGTGTGTTAACCACTAGGCTTACTCCATCCCCTTTGCCCCCCTGTTGCAACATGGTTAGATGCTGAAAGTGTAAGTGTAATAAGGACCAATCTGACTGGAATTCCAGGAGCTTTCTGTCTCTGCTTGGAATCCTCTCTTCTTGACACATTTCAAATAGAAATGGCAAAGAATTTTTTAAGAAAAAGAAGAGAAAGAAACTTTTCTTCCTTTGTTTGGTTGGTTGGTTGTTTTGGGATTTGGGGCTTTTTTTTTTTAACTTATGAGCTTTTGTCTTAATTGTCTTTGCTTCCATAATCTTTTAATCCCATTCAATTGAAATCCCATTTTTCAACATCATGCTTAGCAAAAAAACATTTTGTTGAATTTGAAAAAAAAAAAGTGTGACATCTGCAAGGAAAACCTCTTCCTTCCTTCATTTTTTTTTTTTTGTCGTGCCCATTGTGTTTTGCAGAAGGAACTAAGCATGCTGTCGGACAGCATGCAGCAGGTGGTGAGCACCCAGCAGTCCCTGCAGGACCAGGTAACCACGCTGCAAGCAGGACAGCAGCTGCTGCTGCAGGAGCTGCTCTCTGCTGGACTCCTCACCTCTGACAAGTCCAGGTACTGTACTGCCAGCGCCCCTGCTGGTCTGTGTGTTGTGGTGTGTGTGTGTGTGTTGTGTGTGTGTGTGTGTGTCGTGTGTGTGTGTGTGTGTCTGTGTGTGTGTGTGTGTGTGTGTGTGTGTGTGTGTGTGGTTTGGTCGTTATGTTATATATTGTGTAGATGTGGTAGTTGTGTTAGGTGGTATGTGATAGTGTGTTGGTATGAGTGCTGTATGTGGTTGTGTTGTATGTGTGTGATGTGTGTGTGTGTGTGTGTTGTGTGTGTTGTGTTGTATTTGTGTGTGTTGTGTGTGTGTTGTGTGTGTGTGTGTGTGTTGTGTTGTTTGATGTGTGTGTATGTCTTGGTTTTGTGTGTAGTGCAGTGTATGTTGTGTAGTGCACTTGTGTGTTGTGTGTATGTGTGTGTGCTGTGTGCTTGTGTGATTGTGCATGAGCATGAATTTGGTTTTATGTGAGTATAAAATTGGTTAAGTTAGGATGTTCTTGACTGGTGGATTGATGATAGTGACACCTTTGTAATTATTCTTTGTTTCTTGTGTGAAGTTGTTGTATTATTTGTTTGACATTGTGTTGCATTGTTTCATTGTATTGTATTGTGTTTATTGAGTGTAGGGTAATTCTTGCGTTTTAATGTGTATTGCAGTGTATTGTATCATAATGCACACTATATGTGTCATGTTGTATAAGTAGACATTGCATTGCACACTGCTTCTTGTTTGCAGTGCAGGCAATTTTTTTTATTTATATAAATTGAGACTGGTCTCCTCTGGAACTGCACATTGCCATGATATAGCACTACCCTTTGTTAAATGTCTTTTTTTCCCATCTGCATATATGTTTCTTTGTCTATAAGGGAAGATTTTGTAAAGATATTTTCCCACTGACAACTGTCTTGTTGCAAGGTGGTTTTATTTACAAGCGCTGTACATGTTGCACTCAAGATCACCATTAAATGCTGACATTCTCAGGGTTTTTTTGGTGTGTGTTTGCATGTCAAACCATACATTCAGGCATCTGTATTCCATGTTCAGACAGACTGTTTTCATTTTGCAGGGAGATGCTGAACAAGTGTCGACAGCAGTTACAGGACATACGGCAAAGTGTAGACAGTGCCCAGTCCAGGCCTCAGGGAAAGGCCGCAGAGTCCATACAGCAGGGATCTCAGGACCAAGGTGACGTTTTGGTCATTTTTTATTATACAGATTTCTTTCTCTGTGTGTGTGTGTGTCTGTCTGTCTGTGTCTGTGTCTCTCTCTCTATATTTCTCTGCCTGTCTCTCCCTGTTTGTCTGTCTCTTTGTCTGTCTGTCTGTCTGTGTCTGTCTGTCTGTCTGTCTGTCTGTCTGTCTCTCTGTCTGTCTCTCTCTTGTCTCTGTCTGTCTGTCTGTCTGTCTGTCTGTCTGTCTGTCTGTCTGTCTGTCTGTCTGTCTGCCCTCTCTCTCTCTCTCTCTCTCTCTCTCTCCCCCTCCCTCCCTCCCCTCCCTCCTCCCTCCCTCCCTTTCTCTCTCCCTCCTCCTCTCTCTCTCTCTCTCTCTCTCTCTCTCTCTCTCTCTCTCTCTCTCTCTCTTCTCTCTTCTCTCTCTCCCCCTCTCCCTCTCTCTTTTTCATCATTCCCTTACTGGATGGGATGTGTAGTGCCTGGTCTTTCTGTGCTTGCCATTTTGTAAGAGGTCTGCCTCCTGGCCTCAGCCGCCATGTTCCAATTTAAGAGAAGTTCATTTCATTGTACTGGATGCATGCTGGGTATGTTTGTATTTCCATAACTGACCAAACGCTGACATGAATTATGGGATCTTTAACTTGCATATTTGATCTTCTGCATACATGCATACACAAAGGTAGTTAAGGCACTGACAAGTCTGCATTTGGAGTTGATCTAGGAGATTGTAAAAATCCCCATTCTTAATTCACCAGACACGGCCAAGATTCGAACCCTCAATGTCATGGACCCAAGGGATTGAAGTCAGATGGTCCTAACCACTCGGTTATAGCGTCCATCATTCATATTTTCTGATAGTGTATATCATACTTTTCAGGTTGTTTTTCATCTAAGACTCCTCAGAGGTGTAGGTGATGAATGAAGGAGAAAATGCTGCGTGTTTTTCATTGCAGAGAAGACAAATGTGACGGCAGCAGCCTGTAAGAGCCTCAGTCTGACACAGGCTCTGGCTGCTCGCTGCCAAGACATCGATGTGTCAGACTCCAGTGAAGAGGACCTCACCAGTTCTGTGAGTGGACTGTGTGTGTGATTGTGTGTGTGTGGTGTGGTGTGGTGTGTGTGGTGTGTGTGTGTGTGTGTTGTGTGTGTGTGTGTGTGTGTTGTGTGTGTGTGTTTGTGTGTATGTTGTGTGTGTGTGTGTGTGTTTGTGTGTGTTGTGTGTGTGTGTTGTGTGTTGTGTATCATGTATGTGTATCATATGTGTGTGTGTGTGTGTGTGTGCGCATGCTTGACAGAGTACACTCATGTGCACGGGTGCACAAGTGTTTTGTGTACAAGTGCAAGCACATGTGTAAATGTACGTTTGTAAATATGTAGACAAAGGTATTCAAAGAAAGCATTGCTGATGTGTCCTGTCTGTCTTATACAGCGAGGTTCCAGACAGCAGGGGCTGGACCACCACAGAAAGTCTCTGTCTCTGCAGTCTGTGGCAGAACCACGTAAGTATCACCATCCTCAGGATACACTAATGCCAGTTACTGATGGAAGTAGTGGTGGTGATGGTGATGGTAATTTTGATGGTGGTGTTGCTTGAAATGTATCACTGAGCTGTAGTACTCAGTGGTATACATCGCACGTTGCTGCAGATCTATATATTTGGGGGTCACCATTTGCATATTTTCACACTCAATGAGCATTTGCATGTAGTTTCTTTGGGTTTATGAAGAAACCGGGAAATAAAGTTAAAGTAAAGTCTGTCCCGAGCCTAAGGCTCATCAGGCTGGTGCTTATCCCGGTTTCTGTGGCGTTAAGCGACTGAGAGTCATAGACTCCCCCCTGGATAGGACGCCAGTCTATCGCAGGGTTAACCCCCAACACAAGGTTGGTACCCCTTTTACACCTAGGTGGGGTGAGAAAATAGCCGTAAAGTGCCTTTTCCAAGGGCACAAGCCATAGCCGAAAGCTGGGATCGAACCCGCAACCTTTAGATACGAGTCCAACCCCTAACCACTAGGCTACAGCAGCGGCTCAGGAAATAAAGTAAGAGGTAGAAAAAAGTGATATCAGAGCAAGAGATCATTTCTCTTTTAGATAAATCCTATTTCCAACACAGTCATGTGATCATTCTCACCAACTTACATCTGTACCTTGGTGTCTTTTAGACAGACGATTTCAGATTCTTTCCCATTGCTTGACTAGAGCTCCAAGGTTCACCAATGGTGAAATTTTGCATATGACACTGTTTTTTCCCACCATTAAGGTAGGAACATTCCGACTTCAGATATTGTATCTTAACACGACACCAGTTTGCATGTGTATGGCTTTACAAACAAAAACATGTCATCTGTTCCTACTGGCCCGCAGTGGCCTACTCCTCTGAAAGGAAGAACATATTTTAATGTGTGAACATGCCCTGCATGCTTTCACACATGCAACCTTGGTTTATAGTCCCATCTGAAGGACTGCTGGGGAAGTGGAGTTGGTGCTGATGTTAACTCCAGGGGAAAAATTCCTTCGAGCAGTAACCTCAATGGTGGCTCAGTCCCAGGCTATCAGATCATGAGTGCAACGCTCTAACTACAAGACTATCCCTTGAACCAAACCAAGGTCTCATGTGCAAACACTCAGAGAACATCTTCGGATATGTTTTTTGTAGAAGTCAGCCAGATCTGCTGGTGGTATGGATGACTTGAATGTGCCCAGCATATGCACCCAACTACCAAGAGAGAGAATGAATCTTCACCAGTTTAGCTGGGGCAAAACATTGCTTAGAAACTGAGTGCACTGCTGTAACAATTCCTCAAGGAATCAAGAGAAAAGTCATTCATTCAAAGTCAGTCATAATTCTGTTCCCCTCGGGTTGTTTGTTATACAGTACAACTCATTGTGTATTCTGCTCTTACAGAAACATTCATTAAAACTCACAGTGGCAACATGTATTCCCCTGTCCTTTCCTGTTCACAGCGGAGCGCCGTCAAGCCACGCAGGACATTGTGGACTCTGAACAAGAGTACTGCAGCCAGCTGTGGACAGTGATTCACGCCTACCTGCAGCCCCTGCAGGACGGGCACTACATGAGTTCTCGACAGCTGAGTGTGCTCTTTCCCTCTCCCCTGGCAGAGCTGTATGAGCACCACTCTCACATGCTGCAGTCCCTGCAGGACAGGATGGCCCACGCCTCCTATGCCAGTGCTGTGGGGGACGTCTTCGCTAGAATGACCGACACCAACAGCGTCAGTGATATATTGTGTCTTTTTGTATTGTGTGGGGCTTGTTATCAAATGATGGGTAGATATGCAAATTTATTAATTATTGAAAAAGTCATGGCTTGTAAACTCTGAATAGTGGCTGTGTACCATCAGCTTATTGTCATTCTTTAAAAAAACAAAACAGAACTGCACATTTACCCAGATGTATGACAGTCTTTCACTTGGTGAAGGGAAGCACTCGTATATTGCTTTACATTGGCATAACTTTGAAACAAGCTTTTAACATATTCAAAACTGTCACTGGAAACACAACTCCTGTATTCAAAACAGTATCACAATTCTGTTCTCTCCAGCACAGTTTTCAGTTAAGAACTGGGTTTAAAAAAATCAATTGTCTTTATCCACATTGTGTTGTGTGTCATATTCCTTTTTAACATTACATTCACATCAAAGCTCATGAGTGAGATGTCTTTTCATAGACACTAGGGTACACAATTGATGTTTAAAGATGGAAGTGTTAGAATTATCTGTTCAAAGAAAGAAAGAAAGAAGAAACTGGCAGCTGAGTTCATCATTGTAACAGTGCAGAAGAAAAGCTATGCAGATTGTGACAAGACTTTATCAGAATCAGGGTTGAAAGCATAAAGAACTGAAAGCCTTGTGTGCACATTTGGGCGGGCGTGGAGGGGTGGTGGTGGAGGATATTTGTTATTGTTGATATCAGGACCACAACCAGCTGTTTCATGTTCATCAGCCTTATGGCACAATGGTTAGGACTTAGAATTCCCAGCTGTAAGGTAATGAGTTTGAATCTTGTAAGAGGCCTCATGGCGTTTTTTGTTAATTATTTCTTTATATTGTGTGTGTGTGTGTGTGTGTGTGTATGTGTGTGTGTGTGTGTGTGTGTGTGTGTGTGTGTGTGTGTGTGTGTGTGTGTGTGTGTGTGTGTGTGTGTGTGTGTGTGTGTGAGCAGAACTTGCTAGGACTTTATCAGGAGTATGTGGAGAGTCTTCCTGGTGCCATCAGCTGCTTGAGACGTCAGATGTCTCAGTCACGATCTTTCCGCGGCTTTGTCAAGGTGGGTGTGGGTGGTGTGTATGTGTGATGTGGTGTGGTGTAATGTGGTGGTGGTGGTGGTGGTGGTGTGTGTGTGTGTGTGTGTGTGTGTGTGTGTGTGTGTGTGTGTATGTGTGTGTGTATCTGTCCGTGTCTGTGTGTCTGTTTGTGTCTATGATTATATACATGTGTGCATGTGACAGTTATATGCAGGTTTGCATGTTGTAAAAATATACCAGCCATCTGAAAACACACACATGCATGCAAGCAAGACACCTCCCCCTTACCATCCACCACCCACCCACACACACATACACATGTCTATTTCATTCCAGACCCCCCCCCCCCCCCCTTCTCTCTCTCTCTGTGCCCCCCTCCCTCCCTCTGTCCCGCCCTCTCTTTTTTCCTCCTCCTCTTTTCTCTTTCTCTCCCTCCATCCCCCTACCTCTTTTTCTCACCCTCCTCACTGTATCTCTCCCTGCGTTACAATAATCGATACACACATACTGATAATCCTGATTCATACTGATGTATACCCTGTATGAATGTTGTGTGGCAGGAGAAGAGAGAGAGCAATCCTAACAGCGATCTCCTCACCCTCCTGATTTCACCACTGCAGAGGATTCCAAAATACATGCTGCAACTGCAGGTCAGTTAATTTCCACATTTATGCAGGTTTTTTTGCTATGGCCTAGGCTAAAAGGTATTTTCAGTCATTGATGTAAGCTACCCACCCACTCAGGCCTTCAAACTTGCCGCAGACAGAAAGCTCCTTCTCCCCTCGATGCCCTAGATGGTACAAGAGGATGGATAAAGTAAAGTAAGTAAGATGTAAAAATGTGCCAAGTGCCTATGTAACAGGGTTGTTGCACTTTGAAATGCTTGAGATTTGTTTTTATCCGAGAGTAGCGTTTAGCATAGCAAACCTGTACTCTCCATTAAAGGAGAAAAAAATCTGAAGTTTGAGGATGGCTGCCTATATGTTGAGGTACTTGAATAGACAGCCATACATGCAAACTTGACATCCAGCCAGCTGCCATGGTGCAGTAGTTAGAGCCTTGGGTTACAGGCTGGAGAGTCAGAGGTTTGAGTACCATAGTTATTGGGGTATTTTGGACTCCCACTGACTCCTACTTGGGGTGAGTTTTCCATGCACGTTAAGGATCCCGTAGTTCATGTCAGTGTTTGGTGGGTTACTGAAACACAAACATACCCAGCATACATCCCCAAAGTCAGAATGTGGCTACCTTCATGGTGGATGGAAACAGTCACATACACAAAATCTCACCATTGGAGAACTTCTGAGCTCTGGCTGAGGATCAGGGGAAAATAATTAAAATAGAAAATAAGAAATTATAGCCTAAAACTGGGTCTTCTAACCTAGTCTGGTGCCTAAATCTCCTGTGAGTATTTTCTGTCACTGACGATGATGATTGTAATGGCGATGACCAAGGCGATGACAGTGATGATGACGATGTGCAGCAAGTGCTGAGGCACACAGGGGAGGACCACCCAGACCACTTCCACCTGCAGGCGTCCCTGGGCAGGCTGCAGGACTTTGTGGAGCGCTTCAACCACGACATCACCCACACCACACAGGCCATCGCCCTGGACCTCCAACACCTCCAGTCAGTCCTCTGCCTCCCTGTACATTTTTGTTTGTAAAAACACTAACCCTGAAATATGGACAATTTTCAGAAACAAATGAAAATATTCTATGAGTTGGAGGGGTTTTTTGACACAGGTTGATTAGGACAATATATATTTCATGAGTTACATTATGGAACATTTGATGAGGTAGGTAATACACCATTAGGTGAAATTAGGTGAACTGTATATATACTTAAATGTATGGTATCCCCTGTAGAAATGCTAAGGGCTCTGTTTTGTAGGAGTTTGGCAGTGTCCTCACCTTCTGCAGCTTATGTGGTGGAAATATTATTTCTTTCATCTCTTTATGTAATCCTGCAGGGGTTTTCTTTTTTACCAATTTTTTTTTATCTTGATCACTTTCTGCTTTTTCTTTTCGTGGCATATATTTTTTTTCACAAGCAAACCTAAAATTAATCTTTCCCTTGTATTTTTCTAATATATCACATGGTTTGTGACCTACTATCTGTTGCATTTCTCTCTAGCTTCTAGATAGGGAGATTCATAACAGTTGAATTAGGGCAGGATCTCCTTTCTACATTATTTTTGTCATAGATGACCTTTGATTTTCTTTAAACTATATGTTGTATTCATTTTTTTAAAATGTCTGTTGATGTGTGGACAGGTTATGGGACACCTTTACCTTACCTTTACCTTTATGTGGATGATAAATTTGGCAAAATGGCTACCATCCTCAATCCCTTATCTTATTGGCCTTAAAGAACCCAATGGTTGCGAAAATATATCGTGAACTGTATTTTGCATATTTAAGAATATTGAGTCTAAGAGAGGATAAAGAGAAGTGGCGTAATTCATTTTTTGGAAAAAAAAGATTGCTTTACATAACTTGATTCATTTTAAGTTAGCATAGTGAAATCCTTGATGTGGCCTCAGCTGGGCTGTGAACAAAGGCCCAGTGACAGTGGTGAGATTGCTGACGATGACGGTGGTGGTGACAGTGGTGATGGTGACAGTGGTGACAGTGGCTATGGTGATGGTGGTGACAGTGGTGATGGTGACAGTGGTGGTGGTGATGGTGACAGTGGTGATGGTGATGGTGACAGTGGTGATGGCAATGGTGATGGTAATGATGGTGGTGATGGTGTACAGGACTCAGGGGCAGTCGTTCAGGTCCAGTGCCAGCAACAGCAGCTGTGAAATGCTGCCCCCCACCACCAGCACCATTGACAGTGGCATCCAGTCCACAGGGGAGGACGCCCTCCCTCCCTCCTTCCTCCGCTCTGGACGTGCTCTGCATGAGTGAGTTCTTTGTGTGTGTGTGTGTGTGTGTGTGTTGTGTGTGTGTGTGTGTGTGTGTGTACATGTGTGTGGTGGTGTGTGGCGCGTCGCGTGTGTGCATGTGGTTTTAGTCCTGCACAACAACTGAATAAACAGTGTAGCATGTTCCAGCTAAATGCTTCTTGTCTCCTTCTCTTGAAAGTATTCCTGGTCAGTTGAAAATTTTTTTCAAGAAAAAAGTTGTTGGCTATTTGAGAAAGATTGTGTCATGTATATTATAAAAAGTATCCTGGCTAGTTTTATTGTAAGAATTCTCGTGATACATGTAGTCTTAGAAAAGATTTTGTGTTTGAAATTCAGGCTGTTGTCCACATGAAGACTGTATCACTACCATAGAATGGTACCATTCTTTTACAGCTACAATGTGCATATGAAAGCTAATTTTTCTATAGTGGGCATGCTTTTCATACTAGCACTCAAACCATGGATCAGTTGTTAAAACTGCCATCTGTTACCTGTAAGATGGAACCTTGAGATTTGATCCCTTTCATTTCACTGTATGTGTATTTCAACAAAATGGGAGAAGTAAGAAAGTATTTGTTTCAATTTTTTGTCATTGGACTATTGTTTGTTCTTATATTGTATTAGTGACCATTCTGAGCCTGTTATTTGTAATGCCTCAGTACCGACCACTGCACTGACCTTTCCTGTGACTGGGTGTTGCAGTGGCTACCACTGGGCGGAACAGCAGTACCTCCATGGTGATCCCAGAGCAGCCATGCGCATGCATCCTGGCATGCAGGCCCAGCGGCAGGTGAAAGGTCAGCGGACAGAGTGGCACCTGAGCTCCCACAGCCAGCCTGACCTGTCCCATTCTGGGGGTTACGTGATGTCCAACACACTGGACCCCCAGGCCGCTGCCTCACACCACCGACCTTACGCCAACATGGCCGCCACCACTGGCAACCGCAGCGCCCGCCATCGCCGGTTCAAGATCAAGAAGAGGGTGGAAGGTCAAGGCCACTACGGCAACCCCTCCTCGCTGCGTCCCGCGTCAGCCATGGACTTTGCTGACGGCGGGGAGCATGACAACAGAGACCGCGCGGCGCTGAGGCCTCACTCCGTCCTGGGGCCTTTCCCAGGGGATGGACGCTCCAGGGTCATCCAGGTGCACGGCCGACAGACTCCCCGGTCAGCCCAGCACGCACACCACGCTGTGCACTCTTCCCCCCACGTCCTGGTCAATGGGCACTGGGACCCTGCTGCTGGGGGAGACCCCATGGGACACCAGGGACCTATGATGGCCCACGGTGGCCACTACAGACAGCTGGTGGACTACGACGATGAGGAGGATGACACGCGAGCGCTCAGCGATCCCCCTCCACCAGTTCCCGCAAGGCCAGCAGCCGCCATTCTCACGAGCTTCTGGAGTCAGAGACAGACAATTCCGATGATTTCAGTCAGGAAGATCTGGCTGCTGCTCTCTCCCTTCACCTGAACAATGGGGGAGGGGGTCACCCCCCTCACGCCGTCAGTGCTCAAGAGCTTCGGATGAACCATCAGCACAGGCAGATGTACGGCTCCCCTCAACCATCAGCACAGAATGGACAGCACTATCAGGAGGAGGAGGAGGAGGAGGAGGATGACCACGTGGATGTACAACTTGACTCCACAGGGTCTGACCTCAGCCCCTCCATGCAGCAGACCCAGAAGCCTCCCAAGGACATGTCCGAGGAGCTGAAGCTAGATCTCACCTGTTTCCTGGACGAAAATGAAACCAAGCCCACCTTGCTGAAGCGCAGTCAGCCTGCAGAGCCCCCCATGGACCCCCAGGTGCCTCTGAGCATGAAGCCTGTGCCAGGCGGGGCTCACCAGGACACAACGGATGCCGTGCCCCAGCCTGCAGACCGCTCCCAGACAGAACCATCCAAGGAATCGGTCAACAGTCTGGCAGGAGACAAATCCATCACCTCCCTCCCCCCTATCCACCCTCAGGACAATCTCCCCACTGTGGCGGACACCAATGGCCGCCTGTTGCATCCTGAGCTAGAGCGCCCGCCCGTCCGACGTAGTGTCACCCCCAATGAGTTTTCCAACGTCACGCGCCCTGCTGTGCTTCGTAGGGCAACCACCCCTTCTGAGTTTCTGGGGACAGCTGACCCTGTCAACTCTAAGGGGGGCAGGAGGAGGAAGGAGTCGAAGAACTCCTCCAATGAGGCTCTGCACCGCTCAGTGGATGATGTGTCTCTCTCCGCCTCCAAGAAAAAGCCCTTCAGGACCTCCCTGAAAAACCTCTTCCAGAGGAAAAAGTAAGTCAGGCCAGTCTGCATGCTGCTTGCTCTTGTGCATAGATCATCATCGGCTTGGTGGGATGGCACTCCTGACTGTTCATTGATTCCTCTACAGGTTCACATGTTTGGGGGATGTATGCATGTGCATGTTTCTTTTCATAATGGCCTGTGTCTTGGCTGTGTGTATGCACTGGGCAAGTGGTTTGATTATTGTGGTCTGCATGTTGGTGTTTGATATCAAGTTATGCATGTATGAAATCTTAGACATTCTTTGGCTTTGTTTTCGTTTTTTTTTCACAGGGAGATTGTCACAGTTCATGGAATATTCCGTATACATTGTACCACATCTGTGCAGAAATTGACTCAACAAACGATTGATCAGGTGCATTACCAAATGCGCTACTGAACTTCTCAGTCCATTCTTGATGTTTTCATGTTTCCATAACTCACCAAATGCTAACTTGAAATTCATGGTATTTAATATGTGTATTTATCTTCTGCTCATGTGTAAACATAGAAGCAGACAGTGTACTGGTAGGTTTGCATACAAATGACCAGAGAGATTTAAAAAAAAAAATTCCACCCAGAAGTTGACTGAGGAGATTGTAAAGATCCCCACCTTTATCAAACTATCTGGCTTTGCCAACCACCTGTAATTTTAAAGCCATTAGAGGCCTGTTGCTGTGTCTGTCAGGCCTCTCTCCTACCATTTGGCCTGATAGTCATGACCCATGTTGGAATGTACACACCTGGCAGATGCAGAGCCTACTGAAGTTGGCTGTGAGTTGATTCAAAAGTGGATGTGTAGATGCGCAGGTGGCATGTGCTGTTGAGTTGTGACTTGATATGTTATATGTGTGCTTTCTGTCTTTGAGCGCATTTTGAGTGACTGTGATAAGATTTCAAGGATGCTTTAAGCAATTCAAATGAGCTTTTTAGCTCTATTCTTTTCTCTCTCTCTTTTTTTTAGTGCCAGTGAACATAACATTTCAAGAACTGAGTGCCTGAAACATAACAGTTTGAAAAGATATTAGGAAAAGATTGATTTTATTGTGACATGATCTGGTCAGATAGATTGACCTGCATTTGGCTAGTGTTTTTGTGTGTATGTATTTATATATGCAAATAATTTTTTTTCTCCATGCAAGTGTACTAGCTGGCATGTCAGTCACAGCAGATATTCCAGTTGATGTGCCTAAGCATGGTAACTCTGGCGTTCTCTGTCAAACATAAAACACTCTCAAGTGTACAGCAGATACCACTGTAAACTTCAGTAATAGAAATATAACATTTTCATTCAAACTCATATTGACTTAACCAGAAAAAGATATTGCACATTTCCCATGCCCTGTAGCCCTTGTAATTGCACAGTCTTGATCAATGTGTCATTAATAGAAAGAAAAACATTAAACTTCATAGTAACCAGTATGTGTGGAAAATACCATCCAGCATAAAACTGTGACTGATCTTAGAATAAAGAACATTAACTTACATTTTAAGAGAAGAAGCCAAGTTTTCCAGCTGCACAAAAAGTAATGAAGTTCTTCAATTTTAGAAAATAATATCCAGAAACAAAAGCAAACTTAATTTTGTCGTTCTAAATCATGATTTTGGTATGCATTATAGTTCTAACAGTCATTATTTAAACTTTCTGTTTAGATAACAGTGTTGCACTTGCGATTTGACAGCCCGGGTGGTAGCCACCACCAACATGCCTGTTCAAGGGGAAGTTTTCCCCCGGAGTTAACATCCCCTCAAATCCCCTTAAAATCCTCTGAATGAGACTATATAGCAGGGCCCCGTGTGTGAATGCATGCAAAACGTCTTTCACACACATTAAAATCCGTTCTTTCTTTTGGAATGGCAGGCCATTCGTGCTGGTAAGAATGGATGACAAAACAAAAATGGGTAGCACACTCATGTTGTGTTTTGACATCATCCCTGAAGTCAGAATAGGGCTGCCTCAGTGGTGGGCAAAAATGATCGCATGTGCCAAAATCTCACCATTGGTGATCCTCAGAGCTGTAGCCCGGGATTGAAAAAGACACAAAAAATCTATTGACTGAAAGTGAAAACCACTAGAATCAGTATAAGATGATGGTTAACCAGTATAGTTCATCAAATGTTTTGGCAAAATCATGCTTGTTCATCGCATTTTCCACATAACTTGATCAGTTCATGTGATTAATTTGCATTAAAAAGCATGGCATGAACTTATCAATAATGTGTTGTCTTGCAATAACCATGGATAATGTTTGATTGCATGCTTTTACATCAATTTTTTTTTTTTTAAAGCATCAGTGGCTTGGTAAACTTGCGTAAAGTGAACTGAAATTGTATTATGCATTTTTTTCCCAACCTCTCATGAACAGTAACATGTTCTCCTTTTCTTATATATTCATGCACAGAGTGAAAAAGACTAAGAATGGTTTTTTATTAGTTGTTTTTTTTTATATATAAATGTGTGTAAGTGAATGAGTGTGCTGTGGAAGTTGCTGACAATGTTTAACACACCGTTGCCTTTTGCCTGCAGGCATACAGAGTCTGATGTGTAGAAGGAACAGTGCATGAACGGTAATTATTTATCGCATGCTGTCGCTATGCTTCACCCACCTTGCAGTTTTCCTGTTGATGTGAAATAACATGATGTTGATGTCAGTCCGTGCATACTGAGTGTGGTTGTAGTAGCTTGTGGTGGGTTGCGTAATGCAGTGTGGTGATTGGAAGAATAATGGCACTCTGTATGTGTGTGTTTGTTTTGCTGACATTTTCACTGCTTTTTTTCTGTTCTGTTGTGTGCACTTTTTGTTTAGCAATGAATTTAATGTCACACTTCCACTGTCACTATTGCTTTAGGATATGAGGGGCTCACAAACACACATTTCTAAACAACACATGGCTTTTAAAACCTCAGGGTCTTGCTCAGTGCAAGACAAAGCTGGAGAAGTTAACAGGTTATGTGTGCAACATACATTTAGTACATGTTAAAGAACCCATGACAGCAAAAAGAAATTGTCCCAGCAAAATTCTGTAGTAAAGAAAACCACTTTTACAGGGAAACAAATGCACACTAAGAGAGAAGGAATGTTGTGCTGCACTGGAATTATGTGCTATTCCCAAGGAAAGCAGCAAAAATTTCACACCAAGAAATGTGTTCTTGTCGTAAGCACAATAAATAATGCTCGATGTCAACATTTTCAATTAGATTGACTGTGTTTGAGCACAAGCATTTTCATCACAAAGTCTTTAGTTTACATTTTGAAATCCAGACAGTTAATAACTTTAACTAACCTTTTCAAAGTCTTCGAAATTCTATGAAGATAAGTGAATGTGTTCATGGAACATGTCAAGTGATTTGATTGTGTTAAACATAAGTGATTTGTTTTTGCACACTTGTGGTTAATGTTATTACAAAGGAGAATGGAATAGATCTCAGTTAATCTTCCTATTCTTGATGTGTTTGATCTGGCCTTTCTTTTTTTTTCTTTTTTTGTGATTTCTTTTTCATGACTTTTTTTTTTTTTAGGAAGGTTGAAATGTGCTTTACAAAGCATTTAACTTCAGATGAAGAGGATAACTGATTTTTGTTGAAAATGATGTGTATGGTTTTATTATAATCAGTATATGAATATGTTAATTAGAATAACAATTATATATATAAATATATATGATATATATGTATGCCATGGCATAGTAATTATTCACTGTATTCCGCACAATGATTAGAATTTAAGATGCATACATTTCTCAATAATGTATTAAATGTTTGATAAGTGACAATTTATAATGTGTGTATATTTCATTTCCAGAACAAAGGGAAAGATATATGATTATGACATTTGAAAATCTTTGTCTGTTGTCTCTGATTTTCTGATTCTCAACACCATTGTGGTATTAACACAGCTCCTCCATCCACCCACCATTGTCTTTCACCATCTTCTGCCATGTGGATTGATCTTTTCTTTTTTTATTTACACATTGTCCTTCTATCACACTCACTGAAACAAGTAGATCAATAGGAAATTTGGCTTTGAGAGAGGGGGGAAAAAGAGAGAGAGAGAGAGAGAGAGAGAGAGAGAGAGAGAGAGAGAGAGAGAGAGAGAGAGAGAGAGAGAGAGAGAGAGAGAGTATGTGCACTTGTGTTTGAGTGTGTTTTACTTTTTCTTTTATTTTGAGGATAATGGAATGAGAACACATGAAACTTTTTTTACATACAGTCCCAGTGTTCATGTGGTTTGTAAATTATGTCATCTGTTCCCACCAGTACAAATGGTGTGTGTGTGTGTGTGTGTGTGTGTGTGTGTGTGTGTGTGTGTGTGTGTGTGTGTGTGTGTGTGTGTGTTTCAAAGTCAAAGTCAAACTTTTATTTCCCAATGGTGCATTAAACAAACAATGCATTTGACTGTATTCATCAAGCCTTCCCTCTGTGTGTGTGTGTGTGTGTGTGTGTGTGTGTGTGGTGTGTGTGTGTGTGTGTGTGTGTTGTGTGTGTTGTGTGTGTACGCATGCATGTGTGCATGTCTGTGTGTGTTAACATGTGGTGTGAACATGTGCATCTCCACAAATTTTCTGTGACATATCAAAATAAAAAGTCCATGGCTGAGTAGCACATGATAGGGATGAAAGGTAATGGTCTTTCAGGTCAAAGATGTGTTTCCCCAATCATTCTTTCCTAGGCTATTCTTGTTATTGTTCAAAGCAAGAAGTGATTATTTGTGTGGACATATTTTTACACTTGCATGATGCTCACACACTCATATCACCAGAAGTGCAACGAAAAGGAAATAATTAAGACAGAGAAATTGATAATACTTGGTATGCTTGCTTTGAACACAACTGTATAGATCTGTTTAAATACTATTACTGTTGAGATAAGGTCTTCCAAAATGTTGCCAGCAAGTTATCAATTTTATATTCATCAGAAATAAATTCATGGTGAAATTATAGCTTCACAAAGGCCTTTTCACTTTCCTTTACCTGTTGTCTCTAAATGTTTATATCATATTGACTGTTAACATTAAAATTATGCTCTTGTTTACTGAAACTGCTGTTTTAAGATTTTCAGTGGGTATAATAATTTGTATATTATATACTGGTGAGCTTGCCATCTTGTATGATAATTATATAATTTCATCCTGAGATATAAAAAAATATATATATATTGTCACAATTTGTTCAAGTGTTATATGATTATGTTACATGACATATGTACCCTATATATGTTGACTTGTCTTGCATGCTTGTATGAAATATAGCTACATGAATATTGGAACAATAAATGCCTGATTCTGTGATTGTTGGACTAAGTGTGTGTAGGGAGTGTGAGAGGCTTTGTGGAGTGCTAGAATGCATTGATGCTCTCGAATTTTCCATATCGAACCCTTTCTAAAGCTTTTGCCAAACTGCTGTGACATATGCTGTGGCCAGTGATGGTGTGTATGTGAATGGGTTGGTGTGTGTTATGATTGTGTCTGTGTGTAAAGTTGCTGTGTTTGGATGTGCGCATCTGCAAATAGAAGATATTTTGTACATTTCACCGTGTGTGTGTGTGTGTGTGTGTGTGTGTGTGTGTGTGTGTGTGTGTGTGTGTGTGTGTGTGTGTGTGTGTGAGAGAGAGAGAGAGAGAGAAAGAGAGAGAGAGAGAGAGTCAACATATTATATACTGGAAAGACATAGATTTGTGGGGGGTTTGTTCCTTGGCTAGAGGTCCAAGGTTTGATCAATAGTGAAATTTTTGTATATGTCTGTTTATTTCCCATTAAGGTATCTATGTTCCAACTTTGGGAATAATGTCTAAACACGACACCAGTGTGCATGTGTTTTTAAACATTTTGTCATCTATTCCCACGAGTATGTAATAGCCTTCCCTTCCAAAAGGCAGAACAGGATTTTAATTTGGGGGCAAAATGTTCTGCATGTGTTCGCACATGGGACATCATTTTATAGTCTCATCCAAAGGACTTTCAGGGAAGTGGAATCCTACTGACGTTAATCCACAGGAAAAACTCCCTGGAATGGGCATTTTTGGTGGCAGCTTGAACCCCGGCCATCAGATCACAAGCTCGATGCTCCGACCACCAGGCTACCCCCCTGACAAAGAAATGAGTAACTGATGAATGTATTCCAGTTCATACCCATAACCTCACTGTTCATGAACAGTGTGTGTCCCTTCCAAGTTTAAGTTTCACATAAGAATTGTATATCCCTGTAATGTATGTCTCTTGTATATATGTCTACTAATCACAGCATAACAACCGAGCATTTCCTCCATTGCCATACACACACACACACACACACCCTCCCTGCTTCCCCCTCCCCCCAAAAAAAAACAACAAAAAAACTCAACCCTGATGAAGTGATGACTGATGTGCTGTGTATTGACACTTTTTCACCAGGGGCTGCATCATTCTGGATGAGCTGGAGCGCGAGTACACCAAGGAACTGGTGCGACTCTGTCTGGTGAAGAACACCAACTCCCCACCCACCGCCCCCTCCACCCTCAACAACAACATCAACAACAACAACAACAATAACAACAACAGCAGCAGCAGCGTCTGCAACCACAGCCCACAGAGTGGAGAGGAGAGGGAGGAGGACGAGGACGAGGAAGGGGTGGAGGAGGAGGAGAAGAAGCAGAATGGAGTGAGTCCCAACCATGTCAACCACCATCACAGCAACCACAGTGATGTGAACTCAAACAATCATCATCTGCATGTCAGCGGTAGCAGTAGTGGTAGTAGCAGTAACGGTCTGTGGTCTAGGATGAAGAGGTCCCCTCTCTTTTCGCTGTCCCGCACTTCGGATGACCCCTGTGTTCTGTGAACGTTTTCTGTCGCTGTCCTGTGTTAAGTTTGTGTTGTTAGTGCTGAACCTTATGCGTAATCTTAGTGACGTGATGTGATCATTTGTCAGTGACACAGATTTGTCATGATTGTGATAATTTTTTCAGTGACGTGGGTCATTGAACTTTTTGTGTCATGACTGTTTCATGATCTGTGTCATATGAATTCTTTGTCAGTGACAGTGTTGTATGAACTTTGTCAGTGACATGTGTTGTAATTGTGTTGTATTGTGTCATTGAGTCTTGTTGCTGACATTGTCATGTGAGCTTCTGTCACTGACATGCCTTGCATGTGTCATATGAACTCTTTGTCATGACATGTGTCATTGAACTCTTCTTTGTACTAATTGTTGTATTAACTTTTTCTCTCTTTGACATGTGTCATATAAATATTTCTGTGTACATGTTTATAACCTTTTCTCGTCACTGACATGTTTCTGTGAACATCTTTTACTTGACTATCTGGAATTTCTTCTTGCACTAAATGTCTGTGAACTTCTTTCTCTGTCACTGACATGTGTTCTGTGAACTCTTCTCTCCATTGACATTCCTTGAATTTTCTGTCATGTACTTCTGTGAACTTCTTTCCTCTCTCTGACATGTCTGTGAAATTTTCTTTCACTGACATGTCCTGAACTTCTTCTTTCACTGACATGTCCTGTACTTCTTCTCTGTCACTGACATGTTCTGTGAACTTCTTTCTCTTCACTGACATGTCCTGTGAACTTCTTTCTCTGTCACTGACATGTCCTGTGAACTTCTTTCTCTGTCACTGACATGTCCTGTTAACTTCTTTCTCTGTCACTGACATGTCCTGTAACTTCTTTCTCTGTCACTGACATGTTCTGTGTAACTTCTTTCTCTGTCACTGACATGTCCTGTGAATTCTTTCTCTGTCACTGACATGTCCTGTGAACTTCTTTCTCTGTCATTTCATTTTCATTTTCTATTACAACAATTTTGACTGCTAATTTTTTTTCCGTCCAAGACTTTGATGCTTGTGTCTCATAAGCTGTCCTGTCTCCATCACTAACGCTTACTGTGTGTTCAGTAAACTTTGTCCTTACCTGAAATCTGTGTTGTGCAAACTTTCTCTCCCAGCTTAACATCACTTAGAATCACCGATACCTGTTCCTCTACTTAGAAGCCTATTTTCGGCTGGTGCCAAGTTGTGACTGACACGAAAATCCCATCAGCTCATTTCTCAACCACTGCTGTTACTACTGCTACTGCTACTGCTACTTTTTGGTGATATCTTGACACAAGTGTCTGGAGGAAGAAAGATGAAGACGTCAAGTTGACGTCATGGTGGTTACAGGGACCCACCCAAACAAACATTGTGGCTTCTTCAGTTTGTGCTGCACGTGCCATCTCTCTCTGGAAAAGGGCAGATAGGTGGATGCCTGATGAAACTGAACTGACATGCAATATTCTGCTCATAAAAACTGTGCTTTCTTCAGTTTATGACAACTACCATCTGAGGTACTGATATGCATGGTGACTCACACACGCACATTAACGAATTCACATGGGCGCGCGTGCACACACACACACACACACACACACACACACACAATCACACACAATCACAATCACACATCAAGCAGACTAACGTGAAAAGACACTGTGTATTCTAAACAGTCATCCTACAAAGATTATCGTCATTCTGGTAGTTGCTCCGTTGAAGAGCACTGTAGTGAGTGGAGAGACTAGCAACATGGAAAACAGGACCGTCAGATCAGCAGTATTGACCATTTCTTGGTGTTCCAAATGCTGCTGCTGCTGCCTGCATATTCATGTGAATGAATGAAATCAACTTCTCTCTACCATTCTCTCAATGGGACATAAGGTGACACATACGGCACTCCCTATAATGCTTGAGAATTCTTACAATGAAAGAAGTCAGTTTATATCTGCTTTTATTATTTTTAGTGCGATATCGAGGGACGCTGGTCGTACTCCATAAAACGGCTGCCTGCATGTGAATTCTTGCCATGA
>CM060324.1:16447698-16452698 GCA_030674155.1 Stramonita haemastoma | reverse complement strand
AGGAATGCGAGTGTTACTCAACCAACACTGCAGGTGTCGGTATCTCTTGGGCCCGGTTAATGCTGAGATATAATTATTGTGATAGGCGGCATAGAGTACAACCCTGTCAAGTAGTCTCAAAACAGATGCACTTCCATAGCAGCATTATTACAACATCCTCACTACCTGTGGTGAGTTTGCGTCAGAGCCTTCGGGACTGGAGGTTCACGGGACAAGGTCGTTTGGGGGACGCTGCTGGGCATCTTACTCCGTCTAGCTCTGCAACAAAGCTATTATTGTCGTCTGTATAGGTGGTGTCCTGCACATGTTAGCTCAGAACAGGCTGCACTTAATACCACCAATGTGATCCAGCAATTGTACAGGGCCCCTCTGGCTGGTGGCCCCACGGCAGCCTAACACTGATAAGCTGTTTGAAAACTTCTAACTCTGAAGATGTGACATGACAAATCTGGATATGGCTGAGGCAGAGAGATCGAAATGAGCAGCGTGGGAGCAGCAGGACAGGAGTGTCAAAGAGGCAACAACAGCAACAACACAGAATAAAACAATAACAAAAGCCACTCATCCACACATCTTGTGTGGTAGTCTGGTGTTTGTCTTTAGGATGAGACGCGCGCACACACACACACACACACACACACACACACACACACACACACACACACACACACACACACCACTCGCAACAAATAGGCCTACAAACACGGCATAATTTCCTTTTTTTTTTTAATGCATTACTTTATTTTCATGGTAACTTTGGTATCATGTTGACGCGAGAGAAACAAGAACACAAAAATCTCGGCTGCAAAAACTTTGAAACAACGCTGCAATACTCTCCCTTGACATGTGAACAAAAAGCTGCTTTTAGAATACTTTGTTACGGTTATCCTACAAGTCACTAAACCCACTGAGGCAGCGAAGAGCATAAGTGTTTAGATCTAGACTCTAGACATTTGGTTTTGCTTTGAATGAGCACAAAAAAATTCCGTCTTTTTTGTTTTGTTTTTTGTAAATCCAACGACATAACGGTAAGGGATGAGCTCAAAGTATTCTCTCCTTTTAAATTTTTTTTTTTATTTTTTTTTTTTTTTTTTACATTTCTATAGATCTAGCTGTTAACATGTGAGCAAACCCAGCATAAGATTTTGACTTCTCTTTCTGTTTGATTTTTTTAATTTTAACTAATGACATCACATGGTAAACAAAGAAGGCAGAAGAGGGGTTTTTTTTTGTTTTCTTACTGGCATCATGACTTTACAAACAGAACATTTTTCTTTTTTTAACTGTTGTTGTTGTTATTATTGCTATTCTATTGTTCTTTTTACTCAGAATTTTCCCTCTTTTTAAAAAAAAGTTAATATCACTTTGTGACCGCCCCAAAACGAACACAGAGACAACAATCCTGGGATACGTCTTGCATAGCCATGCACGGATATGCCTAAATTGCCATGATGATGAAATCTACCTAACATGTAGGCTATAATAGGGAGACAGTGCTACACTTTCAGGCGGTGAAAAACTTGCGAGTGTGACCCCCTCTCCTCTCAGTGATGGGGCAAATCTTCCTCAAAGACACAAACTCGCTTCTTCGGGTGAAAGTACTGGAAAACAGACACATGGAAACGATCACTCATACGTGCAAAATGTGGAAGTCAACAAACTTACACGTGTGTGGGTGCGTAGAAACATGCACGCACGCACGCACGCGCGCGCGCGCACGCACGCACGCACACACACACACACACACACGCACGCACGCATGCACGCACGCACGCACGCACGCACACACACACACACACACACACACCACACACACACACACACACACACACACACACACACACACACACACACACTAAAAAAAGAAAGAAAGAAAGAAAGATAGTGATTATGATGGGACAGAATGAAAATGACGTTTTCATATACCTCATTAAAGCCACGCTGACCATGAATAAAACGTTGTACTAATTTATAAGTTTATTTCGTTGTGTCCAATAAGTCTGCATGAACTTCATGGCACTAAATAATTTCTGGTTCTGATTCATCAGGCATTTCACACATTCCTTAAAACATTACCCAGAGAATATCTACTTCACAGATACGATTTTGAGAAAGAAGGTTGCTCAAATGGCTTGATCAACCCTACAGGCGTGTGCGTCTCTCGGGCCCACGGGACAAATAATGATAGGAAAGTAGGGCCTACTACCCTGTGAAGTAGTCTTGGAGTGAGGGGGGAAGTCACTTGGGCTCATGGGAATGATTCTCAGATTATAATTATGATCACTCTGGATGAGGAGTCCTTCTCTCTCTCTCTCTCTCTCTCTCTCTCTCTCTCTCTCTCTCTCTCTCTCTCTCTCTCTCTCTCTCTCTCTCTCTCTCTCTCTCTCTCTCTCTCTCTCTCTCTCTCTCTCTCTCTCTCTCTCTCTCTCTCTTTCTGGTAAGGGCGGGAACTGGATGTAAAAAAAATAAAATAAAATAAAGCACACGAGTCGTTGCTATTGCTTATTCATTATCCTCGAAATAGAAGTTGCCTTGCCCTTTGACTTACCATTCCTTGCCTTGTCTCTCTCACTCCCCCCCCCTCCCCCCCCCCCTCTCTCTCTTTCTCCCCCTCCACTCACACCTCAAAGGGCCGGATGAAAAAAAAAGTATGTAATACTTACTATGTAACCCTTGAAAAATAAAGATTATTCATTCATTCATTTATTCATTCATTCATTCATTCATTCATTCATTCTTCCACTGTAATCCTACTACAAAATCATACCGTCGGGGTGTTGTACAGGGTGTACTGATTGGCACAGTAAGCCAGGCCGATGGTCCTCCCGCCTTGGCAGACCATGAACTCTGAAGTCTTTCCTCTTTTCCCCCAGGGCAAAGCATTCCCACCGTCCGGGAGACCTCGACACGGGGGCAGTATGGACGAGCACCCTCTGCAGTTAGGCCCCGGACACTGACCGCTTAAGTAGTCGCCTGTATGGGACATGCTCAACGTTCACAATCTGAATTGAGGGGGGGAGGGGGTTGAGGGGGGGGAGGCTTGGGGGATGGTGGGAGGGTGGTGGTGGAGGGGTTAACTCCTTTAATCAAAAATTAATGGAAACTAAAATTAAAGAAGGATGGTGGCATGATGGTTAAGACGTTCGCCTGCCAATATGTAAGCCGTGAGTTTCTGGGTTCGTACCCAGCCTCGCCCTTTCTTCCCAGTTTGACGAAAAATCGAACTGAATGTCAAAAGTCATTCGGATGAGACTATAAACCGAGGCCCTGTGTGTGAACGCACGCAGAACATCTTGCGCACAAGTTAAAACCCCGTTCCGCCTTTCGGAAGAGCAGGCCATTGTGTGCCGGTAGGAGCGGATGACAAAATATTATATAAAAAAAATAACCCAGCATGCACACAGGTGTCGTGTTGAGACACCATCCCTGAGGGGAAAAAAATAAAGGGTAGGCGCTGTACTTGTGGCGACGCGCTCTCCCCGGGGAGAGCAGCCCGAATTTCACGCAGAGAGAAATCTGCTGTGACATAAAGTGGTATAGAATAAATTAAAAGTTCACAATCTGAATTGAGGGGGGGGGGGGGGGGGGGGGTAGAGGTGGGGTGGGGGGAGGGGGGATGGTGGGAGGGGGTGGGGGAGGGGTTAACTCCTTTTAATCAACAATTAATGTAACTGTACAAAACAGACTGTGACGTTCGTGTGTATGTGCGTGTGTGTGTGTGTGTGTGTGTGTGTGTGTGTGTGTGTGTGTGTGTGTGTGTGTGTGTGTGTGTGTGTGTGTGTGTGCAGTTTTGTAAATGTCATCTGTTCCCACCGGCACACGAAGGCCTACTCTTACGAAAAGCGAAATATGATTTAACGTGTGCGCAAGATGTTCTGCGTGAGTTCTTACACAGGCCCTCGGTTTATAGCCTCATCCGAAGGACTTTTGGGGGAGTAGAGTCAGCACTGATGTTAACTCTAAGAGAAAAATCTCCTTGAACGAGAATCGAACCCGGGTCGTCAAATTACGAGCGCAATGTTCTGACCACTAGGCTATCCCGTGTGTTTCTGTGAGCATGACCAACATATCCCAAGTCTTCATCCAACAGTCAGAAATAAAAGAAACAAATAAACACCCATAAGGTACACAAAGGGGCCAGGATAGCTCAGTGGTCAGAGCGCTCGCTTTCCCCTAGCCAAGTTAAGCAGCATCGAGCATGGTTACCAGTTGGATGGGTGACCGTTTGCGCGCCTTGGCTTCAGTACAGTTCCCCCAGTTCACCCAGCTGAAAATGGCTACCTGCCCTCTTTAGGGTCAGGGAAGGTAAAGCAGCGGGGGAGAGGAGATGGGCGCCGCCCTCAATATGCTGGTTCCCCTAGAGAAGCTGAGGTCTCTGACGCGTCGCTCCCCAACGACCACATGGGTTATGGGACACCTTTACCTAAGGTACACAAAACCCCACCATCATCCATCCAACCCTCCATTCCTTCTAGCTACAACTCACAGAGGGTAGGTGGCTGCCTACGTAGGTGTGTGTGTGTGTGTGTGTGTGTGTGTGTGTGTGTGTGTGTGTGTGTGTGTGTGTGTGTGTGTGTGTGTGTGTGTGTGTGTGTGTGTGTGTGTCTTCAATTTTACGTCTGTTCACTTAATGTGATATTAGACGGGGAGAGTGGGGAGGGGGGGGGGGGTTGATGAGATGGAAGATGTAGCAAGATACTAATTCCAAACAATACAAAAAATAAAAAATAAAACAAGGCAAAGAAACACAAAAAGAACAACCCTCAGAACAACAACAATAGCAACAAAACTATGCTAACAGCAGAACCTGAACATTTGGAATCATTCTGATTTCAAATCTGTAGCAGACGCATTGTCAAATTTTACAAAAATGAAGCTACTGGGGATCGCATCAGGGATAATGCTATCTCACACAATAGCCTTGGATTCGTAAGAACCTCGTGTAGGGACTTATTTTGAAATGATGGTAGGAACTTTTTTAAACCTGAACAGTGATACAA
>CM060324.1:16432698-16437698 GCA_030674155.1 Stramonita haemastoma | reverse complement strand
AAAAACCCATTAGAAACGGCCATTCAATTCAAATCATTGGAAACGACATGTGAACAATCGAAAGTTGTCTGTAGTAAAGTCTTAAATTAACGAAGTATTTGAGTGATGTGACTCCAAGTGTATGCTAGCACGTCCTGCCAAAATTAAATCGATGATGATAGCCTCCCATCAGAACCACCAGTTGGCTCCCCTTCAGTCATCCATTATTTTAGATCCTATTTTGATGAAACAGGTATGTGAACCCTGTGTTTTAGGCATAGAGGATGAACTGAAATGGAATTGATGGCAAAATGTACAAATCCTCATGCACAAGACACTGGATGTAAAAAGAAAAAAAAAGCACATTAGAAATAAAGATTTCAAAAAATCAAATCAATTTTTTTTTAAAATCACCTCCCCACCTCAACAAAGAATACACCCCCCCCCTCCCAAAACAAACAAACAACAACAAAAACAACAACAAACCAGCAAAAACTTCCTAGTGTATCAAGAGAAGCAATACATGAACACTAATGTACTAAAGCTTTTCTGAAAGGAAATTACTATGTAACATCTCATATTCATCAATTATCAACAATTATATGACAGGTGTAAGAAAGAAACATTGACTTCTTTCCACCAAAGTAAAACTCATTCTAGCTGACCTGCCCCCCTAAAAAAAAAATAAAGAGAAAAAGTGAATGAACTAGTCATATTAAAATTAAGACCCTTAAAGCAACGACTTAGATCAGTGATTTGCACCCACAACTTCCTGGCCAGAAATGCAAGGTGCTGACCACTGCGCCACAACAGCTGGGTACCGAGTTGAGGAATGTTGTTCCCACAGGGTAAAATACAATAACTCCCTTTTCTATTTTTTTTAAATTATAAAGACCCCCCCCCCCCCCCCCCCCCCCCCCCCTGTTGTCAGTTTTTCTTTTTGTTTTGTTGTTGACGGTTTTGCTTCTCAGCTAAAGTTCCGAAGTTCACCAATCTATCTATCATCTATCATCTATCTATCTATCTATCTATCTATCTATCTATATATATATATATATAATATATATATATATATATATATATATATATAATAATTTATTTATTGGGGGAGGTGGAAAATGCTCATATTTTTATCCTCGTCTCACTCTTTAAAATTGTCCACAACCTTACCACCCCCACCCCACTCCAACCCCCTTCTCCCCCATCCCCATGCCACTCCCCTTCCTATTTTGTCCCTCTCTTTTTTTTTTCTTTTTTTTTTAGATCCCCATAAAAAGTGCATCACCCCTCCCTCCTCCCCCCCCCCCCCCCCGCCCCTCCTTCCAGCTGATTCGGCCTTGGTTTGCATTGTTTTACCATCTGTTTATGTCACACCCAAACATATCCAGATAACTGACCCAAACATGTACAACTGTGACAGGTGTTATTATTTATATCTGAGGTATTGTTTTTTCCACACCCATTGTTTACAATCTCACAATGGTTCCCAGGTGCGATGAGTGCATATTCTGGGTGACTCCCAGGGTGTTAATATGAGGTAACGTGGAACAACAACACACAGCAGCAACAATAGCAACAACAGCAACAACAGCAGCAACAAAGAGGCTCCAATCCCTGTTTTCATTGATCGTCTGTGTTTGCTGGTGATTTATTATTTTTTTGTTTGTTTTTGTTTTTGTACATAACAGTTGTATGATGTGAGTGGCACAAATCTTTCTCACAGTGGAAACGTACTTGTGTGTGTGTGTGTGTGTGTGGTGTGTGTTTGTGTGTGTGTTGTGTGTGTGGTGTGTTGTGTGTGTGTGTGTGTGTTCGTGTGTGTGTGTGTGTTTCGTGTGTTGTGTTGTGTGTGTGTGTGTGTGTGTGTGTTCGTGTGTGTGTGTGTGTGGTGTGTGGTGTGTGTGTGTTGTGTGTTGTGTGTGTGTGTGTGTGTGTGTGTGTGTGTGTGTTGTGTGTGTGTGTGTGTGTGTGTGTACTATACTGATCATAGGTCATTCTGCCCTCCAAAGGTACACATTGGCTTCAGTGCATTAATCTTCTTTGTACCTTTACCTGTCTCTGTCTGTCTGTCTGTCTGTCTGCTCTGTCTCTGTCTTCCTGTCTGTCTCTGTCTCTGTCCTGTCTCTTCTCTGTCTCGTCTCTCTCTCTCTCTCTGTCTCTCTCTCTCTCCTCTCTCTCTCTCTCTCTCTCTCTCTCTCTCTCTCCCTCCTCTCTCTCTCTCTTCCTCTCTCCACTCTCTCATCCTCCTCCCTCTTCCCCTTCTCCTCTAACTATCTCCTCTCTCCCTACCTCACTTCTCCTCATTGATATGATGATCTTATAACCTTCAATGATAAGACTAAGTGAGATGTGTGTGTGTGTGTGTGTGTGCGCGTGTGTCGCGCGCGCGCGCGCGCGTGTGTGTGTGTGTGTGTGTGTGGTGTGTGTGTGTGTGTGTGTGTGTGTGTGTGTGTGTGTGTGTGTGTGTGTGTGTGTGTGTGTGTGTGTGTGTGTGTGTGAGTTAGGGCTTTTTTGTTCAAAAACTTATGTTTTATGGGACTTATTTTGATGATAGATGGTAGTGGATTGATGTCTTCAGTCATTTAACCTCATCATATTCTCATGTTTGCTCTTTAATTATTGCGCCCTTTTTTTGTTTGTTTGTTTGTTTGTTTTTTGTTTGCTTTGATTGGTGTTTTTTTTTTGTATTCAAATCAAAATCTTCATTGATTCTTACTTCATATTTTCGTTTCTGAATGAGTGCCTTTTTATAACATTACCTTAATATTGTATCTCTGTCTTATTTCTTACCTGTTGTTGTTCTTTCCCACCTTTTATCAAAATCTTATGTTTTATGAGACTTATTTTGATGATAGATGGTGGTGGATTGATGTTTTCAGTTATCTAACCTCATCATATTCTCATGCTTGATCTTTAATTATTGCGCCTTTTTTGTTTTGTTTCGTTTTGTTTTGTTGTTGCTGTTTCTTTTTGTTTTGTTTTGCATGGTTTTTTAAAAAAATTTTTTATTCAAATCAAAATTATCATTGATTCTTACTTATTTTCGTTTCTGAATGAGTCTCTTTTTTTTTAAATATTTTTTTTAGAACATTACCTTAATATTGTATCTCTGTCTATTTCTTACCTGTTGTTTGATACTTGGTAAGGTTTTTTGCTCTTGGTAATTAGATCATTATAATTGTTCTTGTTTAGTTGAGGCTATCTTTTTATCTTGATGTTATCCCTGAAAAGGGCGGGGACTGGATGTAAAAAAGCACATGAGTGCTTATCTATTATCCTCGAATAAAAGAATTTTGCCTTGCCTTGCCTTTGCCTTGCCTTGCCTTGCCTTGCCTTGCCTTGCCTTGCCTTGTCTCTGTCTCTGTCTGTCTGTCTGTCTGTCTGTCTGTCTGTCTGTCTGTCTGTCTGTCTCCTGTCTCCTCTCTCTCTTCTCTCTCTCTCTCTCTCTCTCTCTCTCTCTCTCTCTCTCCTCTCTCTCCTCTCTCTCTCTCTCTCTCTCTCTCTCTCTCTCTCTCTCTCTCTCTCTCTCTCTCATATGTCACTATGAAGATGGTTGTTACTGTTCTTTCCTTCCATTAAAAAAATGTACCTATTTTTATTTTGACATGTACTTGCATTGATATCCACGATATTCAGCCCTCAGTCAAGGAAAATCATAATGATAAATACAAACAAACCAAAAAATGAATATCAACGCACGCACGCACACACACGCACGCACGCATACACACACACACTCGCCCCCCCCCCACACACACACACACACCGCCCCCCCCCCCCCCCCCCCCCACAGATACACACACATATACACATATTCAAACACACACATGCACACATACATACATACACACATACATTCATACACACACATACCTATAAACGCATACCTACACACACAAACACACACACACACGCACGCACGCGCGTACACACACACACGCGCGCACGCACGCACGTACGTACGTACGTACGTACGTACCTACGTACGCACATACGTAAACTAGCATCAGCAGCAATCTCACGCATCATCACCATTAGGTACCACTGCTACCACCCATCCTCCTCCCACACCTGTGGGCATAATTCTTGTTCCTTTCGAACACACACACACACGCACACACACACACACACACCACACACACACACACACACACACCACACACACATACATACATACATACATACATACATACATACATACATACATACATACATACATACATACATACATACATACATACTACAACATACATACATACATACATCACATACATACATACATACATACATACATACATACATACATACATACATACATACAAATACATACATACATACATACAACATACAACATACATCATACATACATATATACATACATACATACATACGCGCGCGCGCACACACACACACACACATCTTTGTATTCCCACTAGAAGTTTTTGAGACAGAGAGAGAGAGAGAGAGAGAGAGAGAGAGAGAGAGAGAGAGAGAGAGAGAGAGAGAGAGAGAGAGAGAGAGAGAGAGAGAGACAGAGAGACAGAGAGACAGAGAGACAGAGAGACAGAGAGACAGAGAGACAGAGAGACAGAGAGAGAGACAGAGAGAGAGAGAGACAGACAGACAGACAGACAGACAGACAGACAGACAGAGGCAGAGGCAGAGGCAGAGGCAGAGACAGACAGACAGGCAAGCAGGCAAACATGCAGACAGACAAAAAGAGACGGAGACAGACAGCCAGGCAGGCAGGCAAGCAGACAGACAGACAGCCAGACAAAAAGAGACGGAGACAGACAGCCAGACAGGCAGGCAGGCAGGCAGGCAGGCAGGCAGGTAGGCAGGCAGGCAGGCAGGCAGGCAGACAGACAGACAGACAGACAGACAGACAGGCAAACAGACTGACAGAGATGGAGAGACAATAGATAAACAGTAAAACAGACAGATAGCATAAAAGGATCTAACAGAGGGGCACAGACAGACAGACAAACGGACAGACAGACAGAAAAACAGACAGACAGAGA
>CM060324.1:16397698-16420198 GCA_030674155.1 Stramonita haemastoma | reverse complement strand
AATGGCTTACTCTTTACCGAGACGCCCGTTCAAGAATTTCCCCAGGAGTTAACATCAATGCTGACTCCGGTCCCCTAAAAGTCCTTTGGATGAGATTATAAACCGAGGTCTTGTATGCGAACACACGTGGAACATCATGGGCAAACATTAAATCCTGTTCCTCTTTTCGGAAGAGAAAGTGTGCCAGTGGGAAGGATGGAAAAATTTATTAAAGTTTTTTTTTAATATTTAAAAAAGCAAATGAGAACGTATTCATTGTCCTCAAAAAAAAAAGAAATTAATTGAAAAAAAACCCTTAACTAGATCTCCATTGCTACGAGAAGAAACCTTTTTAGACTCCAAGAGGGAAAACAAGGATTCCGTGCGTTTGTATATATAAGGTTGATGCAGACGTCCTCAGTTCAGCCGCCAAGACCTATTTGCATTTAGAAATAAAACCACCAAATAAAATGTTGTAAAATCTAAGCATGAGCTTACTGATCTGCATGGTCAATATTTTTAACTATTTCTGGTTAGTTGAAAATATCCGAAGAATAATATCCAAAGAATAATATCCAAAACACTTAATGCAGAACTTGACAAACGTTTTTTCAATTGTGTCCCAAGTACTTCGGCCATTTTAGAATAGAAATTACACCGAGTTACCCTCCTTAGCTGCCTTGGTGGAGGGTGTTATAAAAAAGTTTAAAATGTGATAAATTCACTGAGTCAAGAGAATTAACGTGAAAAGATCATCATTGTCATCATTATTGACATTGCCGGTAGAAACCATTGTTAAAAAAACAAACAAAGACACACCAATCATAATTATTCGATGTTCTCCCATGTGTAACTTAGGTTGTCTCCCATACACTTCTTTGGACCTCAATTATCTCCCATACTGGCAACAACACCTGCCACTTCAGACCAGGCCCCGGTAAAGCTGATAGGATGCGTGTATCCTCTGCCCTTGTTCCTCTCTGGGCCCCTTCTGCTTCTTCTCCCATCATATTTCTGTAGGGTGCCAGCTATCAAAGAATTGTGTTATGGTAAAAAAGATAAATGGTAAAGGTATTCCTACAACGTATGGGGGTTGTAAGGCAAGGCAAGGCAAGGCAAGGCAAATTCTTTTATTCGAGGATAATAGATAAGCTCTCGTGCGATAAAAAGATACTAAACAATAAAACTATACGCAGTACCCAACAAAATACAAGAAATAAGGACACTTATATATAATAAGTTAATAAAAATGCACTCATTTAGAAGATGAAAATCGGAAGCCACAATAAAATGATTTTGATTATTAAAGAAAAAAAGTACTAATAGATAAAGAGCGAACAAGAGAACATAAAGAATAAACAACTGAAAACATCAATCCACCACCAACTGTCAAAAGTTAAACAAGTCATATAGATCATACATTTGGATAAAAGGGGAAAAAATTAACTAATAATTATCCTTATTGGAGGGGGGGGGGGAATACTACAAATAAAAAATTACATAAAACATCCTAGATATTTAAAAGAATTTGCATTACATTTTTATAAATTGGATAATATTTTACACTCACACACACACACACACACACACACACACACACACACACACACACACACACACACACACACACACACACACACACACACACACACACACAGAGAAGTTGTTGGGGAGTGAGGTGTCAAGAGACCCCAGCTTTTCTTCTTGTTTTTTTAGGTCGGCACCCATCTTCTCTCCCTCGATGCTTTACCTTTCCTGACACTAAAGAGGGCAGGTACCCATTTAAAAAAAAGGATACCATTTTATGTCACAGCAGATTTCTCTGCGTGAAATTCAGGCTGCTCTCCCCGGGGAGAGCGCGTCGTCACAAGTGCAGTGCCACCCTTTTTTTTTCTGTCAGCAACTGCATTTGTTTTCCCTATCAGAGTGGCTTTTTTCTACAGAATTTTGCTAGGGACAACCCTCTCATTGTCATGGGTTCTTTTACGTGCGCTAAATAATAATGTGTAACACACGGGACCTCGGTTTATCGTCTTATCCGAAAGACTAGCACCCAGACCATCACTCATGCTGTAATGGATGGGGGAAAAGTTTCGGGCCTATACGGGATTCGAATCACCGCACACTTCGACCCGGACTTTTGGCTTTCTAGACAAGGCGCGTTACCTCTAGACCACCGATCCTTTTACAGCTGGGTGAACTGGGGGACTGTACTGGAACCGTAGTGTAGGAACAGTCACCCACCCCTCCACAAGGCGATCACGCTCAACACTGCTTAACCTTAGCTTGGGAAGAGCGAGTGCTCTGACCACTGAACCATTGACCACTGAGTTATCCCTTCTATTCCCCTATCGTGGTAGAGGCCTTGAATTTTACATCCTTCTACATAAAGTGATACCAGGCGAATAGATATCTAATTTTGATTGTGATTTATTTTATTCTTTTATGTGATTTTGATTTTAGTTCTTTTTTTTTTCCAGGATAATGAATAAACATGAATGTGTTGTTTGTTTTTACATCTAGTTCCCAAGTACATGCAGTTTGTTTTTGTCATTCATTCCTGCAGGCACAAAATGGCAGTCTTCTGAAAAACGGGACAGATTTTAGCGTGAGAGAGAGAGAGAACACTGAACACTGAAACACTGACACCATTTATTGTACTTCGGCCTTTGGCCACAATACAATTCAAAGGGAAGAAAAAAGTGCAAAAAAAAAGAAATATAACTATACGTAACTGTTGATAAGAATTTGCCATAATTATACCTTGGCATGTACCCAAAACTGTGCTCCTGAAAATGCATATTCCAAAATCATACAAAAAGTGCTAATTTAGACCAACAATTCAAACAAATCTTAGCTCAAAGTTACAGAACAAAACACAACTCAAAATCCTACTGGGACCAAACTTGGTAATAGAGTTATACCTGAAAATGTCAACACAAACATTCAACACCAAGTGTAGTGTGCATCTAATAGCTGAAATCCTTCATATTCTATTGTATTTTCAGATCAGTTACCATATTCCACAACTGTGCCTTTTAAGTATAATTATGTCTGTCTTTAGCTTAATGCAATGTAAACAGAATGCTGTATGCAAAACTATTACACGCGCTCGTCGGTACACACACACACACACAAACACGCCCTCACATAATTTCTAGCCTTTCATGAGCAGTGCTTAACTCCAAAGAGAGAGAGAGAGAGAAGAGAGAGAGAGAGAGAGAGAGAGAGAGAGAGAGAGGAGAGAGAGAGAGAGAGAGAGAACACTGAAATGATTTAATGTACATTGGCCTTGGACCACAATACATTGGCTGGGCTTGGGGTGTACCAATAGGTTCTTCCATATCATTTATGAAGCAAATGCACAAATAAGACATGATTTATCACTGATGAGAAAAGAAAAAACACACATTTACTCTTTTTCCTGATTACAAACCTCAAAACCACAACCTAATCACAGACAGACTATTGTGTTTAGGAAAATTCATGTATATTGAATACATATCAAATAATAACAGTTATTCAATGAACTGCCTGAGACAACACTGTTTTCCTTTTGTTAATAGAATGAAAGATATAGCCTATCGGAGAGAGAGAGAGAGAGAGAGAGAGAGAGAGAGAGAGAGAGAGAGAGAGAGAGAGAGAGAGAGAGAGAGAGAGAGAGAAGAAGAGAGAGAGAGAGAGTTGTGTATGATAACATCAGTAATCATTATTTGGTTGAAAATCACCCAACACACAGTGGCCTGACAGGTGTGCGCGCGCTGGTATACACACGATACAAACACTTGTTTGTTTGTGTGTTTCAAACCAAACTCTCCCTGGTTTCAGATAGCGGTGCCCCAAGGAAGGCAACCTTCCAGACCAAACCACCTCCCTCACCCTCTTCCTCAAAAGTGGACGACCTCTACGGTGCAGGAGCACCCAAGTCACCACCCACAGACCCACCCCAACAACCTGGCGAAGATTTCCCACCCACCCAAGACAACTACCCCGTCAGTGCCACAGGCCACAACCCACCTCCCTTTCCCCATGGGGTTTTGCCTGATGGGCTAGGAGAGTCTCTTCCGAACCCTGGCAAACACTTCCCCGAGAGAGTGCCATCTCCTGTGGAGGAGGGCTCTCCACCAGAAGGGCGAGATGATTTACAACATGTCCAAGACCGCCTCGGACCAAAGCCTGCACCTCACTCTCCTCCAGACGACCCTCACCGTAAGTCGTCACGCAGAGTCCCTCGCTTTTCCGATAGCCTTCCGCATGAAGACGTGCATGGGGGGTTAGATGAGAGGTTAGAGCATCTAGATGACTACTTATCCCAACTATGGGAGGATTATCCAACTTACGAAGATCTGTCTCCTTCCAGACTCCAGTCAGAGGAGGACCACTCCCAGGTGAACTGCCGCATGAATTTCCAACGCATGAAGGCAGGTATCCATCCCGACTACCGTTTGGTTTCCCACCCCATTCAGGTAGACATTCACCCCAACCATTCTTTCGTTTTCCAACCCGCTTCACAAATGACTTTCTACCCCACTCACGTCTACCCAGGCTACCTTACGACTTACCCTACCATCCAGGCAGACATCCACCCAGATCACCCTATGACATTGTACCCCACTCAGATGAAGACATTGAACGATTATATGACTTTCTTTCCAGCGAAGCGAGTTACGGACGCCACCCTCTTCCCCGTCGGAACAGGGGTAGACGAACAGAGAGGGACGTGGCAAGGGCTAGGTCTGAAGATGGGCAGTTTCACAGTCGGTCATCTTCACCAGATCCTCGCCCATCCCCGCAAAACAGGAAGGGTGTGTCTACACCGCGGCCACAGCCCCCTGAAAGAAGGGGAAACCCTGAGGAAAAGTACACAGAGATTCAAGGTCCCTCCAGCGACAGTGTAGAGGCCTTGATGAGGAGGACGTTGAGACGAGAGGGAAGAAAGCAGTCCAGACTGAGAAAGCTCAACAATCTTTTTGGACGTCCTCCTCGTCACGGCCACAAAGCTAGCCAAGCTCAGAAGCCATTTCCAAAACATACAGGCCAGTCGGGAAATTTCTCATCTGGAAAAGTTGTGGAGGTGGTCAGTGACTCTGTGAAGATGGTGGAGCTCTCCAGCAAGGTGACCTGAACCAGCACAGCTTGCACAACAGCAGCAAATCCCGTGCTGTCCGGCAGAACTCACCCCGGGGGATGAATTCAGACAGAAGTCGCGGTGAGAGAGCTTCCTCAGACAGCTTCCTGCAGCCTTTTCTGGACAGGAAGACAGCTGCCAGTTTTCTGTCCAGACAACCTCCACCGAGGAAATGGAAAACGTGGCTGAACAAACTGTTTAAGGTGAATCCTAAAAACAAGGGTCATGGTGGTGACAGTGGTGATGGTGGTGGTGTTGGGGGTAATAAGGAAAGGGAGGAAAGAGTCGCTGATCATTTGGAAGCTTTGTTTCTTCCTCATAATGACAGTGGCGAGGAAGTCATTGATGATCTGAAAAATTCAAGAGACAAATCTGAATCTGACCGTTCAATCTTAGTACAAAGAGTGCTGGAAAAGGCAGACAGGGATCTGCTGAAGAAAGATTTCCCCGACAAAGGTGACGACAGCAATGATGATGATGATGATGAAGCTGATGACGGCAGTCTTGGAGGAACGAGAACTAGAAACCATGGCTTGAGAAAGTGTTGCTTTGGCGGGAAAATAAACAGGAAAAACGCAGCCGGTGGAAGACTGACCCGAACTGGACGTTTGCACCCCCGTCAGCAGCAGAGAATGAACAGACTGCAGCAACGTCGAAAACAGAGACGGCATCAGTACAGCAGACGACAGAAAGGGAGAGCAGTAAAGACTTGGAGTTCAAGACAGCCCCACAAGAAACGCAAGCCTCCCAAAGACGTACTGTCGAACATCAAACAGTGGAAGTACAGAAGACCGATTTATAGAGAAGATGCCAAACGCCGTCGACCCTCCAAACACATGAGTGGTTGGAGATCCAGGCTCCGCCACAGACTGTCGCGTTACCCGCCGTCTCTGTGTAGTGGAGTTCCCCCCTGGAGATGTGTTCTAGACAGGCCCTCCTGGCGGAGGAGAAAAGGGGGGAGACAGAGAAAGCCAAAGCCGCCCCAGCCATCCATCAGACGTTCTTGGCGTCAGAGGCACAGGAAGGCCCCACCGTCTCGTAAGGGTCGGTTAGATGTCCACAACAAGAGACGTGTGCTCAAAGAGGACTGTGAGGAAGTCACTTCTTCACCAGGAGCGGTCAGCAGAGCTACGACAGAAAAACCAACCCTCCACACCACTCAGTCCCAGTTTTCTGAACCACACAACAACAAAGCAAGCACAGAGCCAGTGCTTCGGCCTGACAGAGAAGGCCCAACCACTCAACAACGGGCACCTTCTGATCCAAAGACTGCAGCATCTCTGCCAGACAAGTCAGCTGCCCCAACCACTGCCTCACCTGCAGACGGTCAGGGAATGGGGGGCTTGGTACCTGTGCGGACGGTGTACCTGGGAGCGGTGGAAGGACCGGTGATAGAAGCGGCCAGACTGGACGTGTTGGGCTCTGAGGGTGAGGGCAAAGGTCACCCTGACTCTCTCCCCCTGTCTACGTTGGTGTGCAGTACAAACGTCGTAACCCCCCTCACTCCAGCCCTGCTGCCCAAGTCCCTGAGCGAACAAAGAGAAGCCTTGATGATGATGATGATGATGATGATGATGATGGAGATGAGGATAGCAGCGATGTTAGTGACAGTGCTGCTGACGACGACGACGATGATGACGACGACGATGATGATAATCATTTTCAAAGAAGAAACAGGAGAAAACGGTTACGAAGGCTCCGCCGTCGAAGGAGGATGAGAAACAGACTGAACCGACTGAACAGACAGAGGAGGTTGAATAATGACAGTGATGGTGAGGGGGATAATGGGGTGATGACAGTGGGGAGGTGTCTGCTTCCCCTGGAAACAGGCAGCCAGTCAGACACAGAGGAATGCATCAACTGTCCATGAGAGCAGAGACAGATGCTGGTGACAGTGAGGAGGAGGAGGAGGGGGAGGATAACGAAGATAATGACGATGATGTTAGTGACGATGATAACTATGGCGGTAATGATGATGTGGAAAGCAATGAAACTAATGGTATTGTTAGCAATAATGGTAATTATATCAACAGCAATAACAATGACATTGATGACGGTGATGACGACGAGCGACGACGACGACGACGACGACGACGATGATGATGATGATGATGATGATGATGATGATGATGTCAACAACAGTGATAGTAACGATGATGATGAAAATGACAACAACAATGATGATGATCATGGTGATAACCAAGACGAAGACTCAGGAGAACAAATCAGACTGCACTATGGTCCGCTTAGTAAGACAGCCTATAGCTATCGAGGTCTCAGTCAATGATGATGACAACAACAACGAGGACAACTCTCACAGGAATAACAGGATTGTGGGATTTGTCAATCTTGGCCGAAGTGCTGAACAGCACCGTGAGCTCAGTGTTGACTCCAGACGTCAACATCAACACCGTGAGCTCAGTGTTGACTCCAGACGTCAGCATCAACACCGTGAAGTCAGTGTTGACCCAGACGTCAGCATCAACACCGTAGGTCAGTGTGACCCCAGACGTCACATCAACACCGTGAGGTCAGTGTTGACCCCAGACGTCAGCATCAACACCGTGAGGTCAGTGCTGACTCCAGACGTCAGCGTCAACAAATCCGCAGGAATCGTCGACGGAGACAGAGACTGCGACAGAACAAGAGGCGAAGACAGAGAGTCAGGCAACGAAGAAGACAGCAGTCACAGCTTACATCTGACAATAACGACGACGATGATGATAATGAAGATGATGCTGATGCTGATGATGACGATGTAACACCAGGAATGTGGGTGGCAGTTCCAGTGAATCAGAACCTCAAAGTCCTCTTTCTCAAGTTCAAAGCGTCAGCGAGGACAACAACGGTCAAGGTCAGGGGGATGCTGAGGCTTACATCCCTTCACCATTCATTAACCACCGCACAGCTTACGACTTCCTGTCCACACAGGCCAGGCCGAGGTCACGTGGGCAGCGGAGAGGGGTCATGAACGAACAGCAAAGAGAGCAGTGGCAATTCAATCACAGAATGAGTGAAAGTATGTGTGAAGTGTTCAACAAACATTTTGTGCCTACGCCTCTGGAGGTCGTGTGTTTGAGAACTCTTGATTTCCTGATCTTTGTGGAAAGACGAATCTGACACCTTGCTTTGCTTGTGTGTTCCAGTCTTCCGTGTCTGTTGGTCAACAAGAGTGTGAGCTCAAAAGTTAAAAACCATGATGCTATCACTCAAAATGGAGGAAAGTGTTCTTATATGAATCAATCAGGAGTACTTGATTGTTACAGCGGAGGGAATCAGGAGTCACTGGACGTTGAGAAATGTAAATAAACACACAAAATAGTTTTCAGAATGTACTTGCCGGTTTTGTATCAAGTATGCTATTGATTTTTGTTTGTTTTAAATTCATCTTTGCAGGACAAAGACTGATGCAAAAGTAGCTTCATGGTATCACATAAGTCTTGTAAGTCTAAAGGGACTTATTTTTATGATGATATTCTGTGTTCTCAGCCCCATGCTGAATCATTGTAGCTATGCAACCAGGATAAGCTACTTCTGTTTTTTTCCCACAACGTTGAGGTGTTTTATACTTTTGCCATACTATAGGGTTTAACACTGGTGTGTTGGACAGTGAATTTTCAATATGTATTGCGGATATAATTTCAGTATAGTGTATAGGATATATAGTTAAGTATGGCACTCTACATAATGAGGGACAGAAAAGAACTCTATAGAACACAGTATAAAGCAAGAAATTGTTCACCTGTTGCTTTTCAGCGTACATGTCTCTGTCAAAGTCACACACTTTTCCCAAAGTTCCTTCAGCTTCTGGACTCTTTCATAAAGGATTGGTTTTTCTAGGGGCTGTAGGATTTCTGGTTTATCTAGGGGCTGTAGGGTTTCTGGTTTATCTAGGGCTGTAGGGTTTCTTGGTTTATCTAGGGGCTGTAGGGTTTCTGGTTTATCTAGGGGCTGTAGGTGGGTTTCTGGTTTATCTAGGGGCTGTGGAACTCTGGTTTATCTAGGGCTGTAGGATCTGTTTATCTAGGGGCTGTAGGAACTCTGGTTTATCTAGGGGCTGTAGGAACTCTGGTTTATCTAGGGGCTGTAGGAGTTTCTGGTTTATCTAGGGGCTGTAGGATTTCTGGTTTATCTAGGGGCTGTAGGAACTCTGGTTTATCTAGGGGCTGTAGGAACTCTGGTTTATCTAGGGGCTGTAGGAATCTGGTTTATCTAGGGCTGTAGAACTCTTGGAAGCCTCCATCACTTCACCATCAGCACAAGTATGGTTTGGCTCCTGCCAGGTATTTTTTTCAGGCACGAGAGCAGGTAAATGATCTGTCAAAGCCAGGTGAGGAAGTAAGGTTTGGTGTTAAAGGGGAACATGCCCACAGGCATAATTTGATGCTTATCGTGGTAGTGGTTGACTTGCAGGGAGGTGTGTTGCCAGAGTGATGAAGGAGAACACCCTGTATCTGTCCATGTGCTTCTCCATGATGGTGGCCCGTAGCCTGTTGAAGTGATACTACAGTCCACCCTTTTTGAGAGAGTGAATCTGAGGATTTGCCTGCTGTGCATGTATAGGTGAAAAATGATGCCATCACCACCTTGCTTACTGAAAGAACTACCTTTACTTTTTGGGGGTGAGGAAAACCTATGTGTTTCCACTGCCTGGACACCCTCCTGATTTCTAGTGTGTGACAATGTATTTCCTCTGGAGCGTTAGACATGGAGGTAAGGTTTCCAGAATCACTGTTGAATCGATCAAGACCATCACAAAATTCGTCTTCTCCTCTCCTTCCCTTTATACAGTCAGATGTGTCTGGGAAAAATAATGGCACGTCCTTTCCAGCTCCTGTCTTGGGCCGTACAGCTTGGTTTGCAGGGTTACCTCCACTGGCCACACAGTCTTCCTCAGGTCGTTGTATACCATCACCAGACATGAAGTGGACACTCTTCTGTTCAGAGCCAGTTTTTTTTTTTTTTTAAATGACAAGATTACGTGATGGCCACCTATCTAGGATCCTTGTAAAGTGGGGTCAGTGATGATGTCATGGGTAATATCAACATTTTCCTGGCCATGAAAACGTCCACATCCTCACCCCCACTCCTCCCACCCCTCAAAAATGCATTATGAACTTATCATTTTTACTGGTGCAGCTATAAGCTTTTTTTTCTCGTGGACAGCAAAAGATATGGCTATGGCAGGTGTTACCTTGAGCAAGACTAAAGGAGGATTCTACAGATGCTTTATGTTGCTTGTGGAAGGGGCAGTCTTGTTCAGCAGTCACAAGTCTTGGAACCCACAGGGTGGAAACTTTCCCTGTTGCCGGTCCTCCTTGATGCCATAGCATCCAATCCCAGGGCTGGGGTCCCTGAGGCAAGAGTAGGCATGTTCTGTAAGCGGCACTCACTTCGTGAGCTATGAACCTGATTTTCAGTTGGTCTCTCCGTCATTATCGTATCATAGACCTTTGTCATACTAAAAAATGAATTTCACAGGCAGACTGACATGCCATCACAGACATTATCATTAAAGCTTACCCCCCCTTCCCTGCCATTATCTACATCATCACTTACAGAGGAGTAAATCATCAGTTTTGACCATGTCTTTCTTAATAGATTTGGGGGATTTAAAAAAAGTCCTTTCCCCAACAGTCTGACCCCTGTTTTAGCCATTCTAAATTCTGAGCAAGGGCGTTGGGCTGGTAACTCTGCCAACGTGCTAGTCATAATCTCTGTGACCTCAGACTAGGTGAAGGAGCAATGCATCCCTGTTCCAATTTGGTTGATAAAACTAATCTGGGTCTATGGCTAAACTACAGGATTCTTTTCCAACCCACGAAATATTTTACAGTAAGTTTTCAACATTAATGGTGGGCAAAGACGGTTTCATCTGAAAAGAATCTCACCATTGCTGAATCCCGGCTTCTAGTTAACGAACTAAAAAAAATAAAAAAGGGGGGGGGGGGGGGGGGGGAAAAATCCCCTGCAATTTGGAATGAGCTTAGACTTCTCCCTTAATTCCTTGAGGAATTGTTGGAACACTGGACTTAATTTTTTTTTTTTTTAGGCAGTGTGTGAACAGGTTGAATTTAGTGGAGTCCATTACTCCTCTAATAGCAGAATGCATGCTAGGTGTGTTCGTACCATTCCTTCCACCAGCAATAGCAGGCATCTCTCTCCTCAAAAGATGCATGGATTTTTAACGTGTGCAAGACGATCCACATGATTTTGACCACAGGCTTGAACTCCTAGTCTGATCCCTGGCAGGGAATGGAGTCAATGCCAACTACATGGGGGAAAATTCACACTTAACAGACACCTCACTGGAGACTGTGTGCCATCAATCATTGACAAATCAGGAGTTTAATACTCTTTAATAACTAGGATACCTAGTGATTTGTCCCCCCCCCCCCCCTATTTTCTCCTGTAGTAGTCGTTTTTTATTTCTTTTTTATTCATTTTTTTTGTTTTTGTTTTTATTTTTCATTCGTATTTTTTGTTCGTGCTTCATCATGATAATGTGATCAAAATTTGCATGTGTGAGTATGAGATTATGTTTGCTGCTGAACTTGTACATGTATAAAACTTTGACATGTAAAACCTTTTTCTGTTGATTTTCTTTTTTGAAATATCAATGGAAAAGGTCTCTGTACATGTATGTGCACAGATTCACTACAAGTAAATAAAGGACAATAAATGAGATTATATTTTTTCTGTGTTCATTTCAAAATAAGCTCTAAATCCCAAAAATGTGTGTGTGGGGTGTTGTGTGTGTGTGTGTGTGTGATTATTTTTATTTTATTCTTTTATATCGAGGATAATGGGATAAGCACTCTTGTGCTATTTTAATGCAGTCCCCGTGTGTAGGCAGTTTTGTAAATGTCATCTGTTCTCACCAGCACACAATGGTCTACTGTTACGAAAAGCGGAACAGGATTTAATGTATGCGCAAGATGTTCTGCGTGCGTTTGCACACGGGGACTCGGTTTATAGTCTCATCCGAAGGACTTTTGGGGAGAGTGGAGTCAGCACTGATGCTCCAGGAGAAAAATCTCGTCGACCGGAATCGAACACGGGTCGTCAAATTGCCAGCGCAATGTTCTGACCACTAGGCTATCCCGCCCCCATGTGTATGTGTGTGTGTGTGTGTGAGAGAGAGAGGGGGGGGGGTTGTGTGTGGATTGACTCCAGATGAAATTTAATTACTAAATTATATACACTTCTCACCTGTACACATACACTTCTCAGCTGTACACAAACACTTCTCAGCTGTACACAAACACTTCTTAGATGTACACAAACACTTCTCAACTGTACACATACACTTCTCAGATGTACACAAACACTTCTTAGATGTACACAAACACTTCTCAACTGTACACATACACTTCTCAATGTAGACCATACACTTCTCAGATGTACACATACACTTCACAGATGTACACATGCACTTCTCAGCTGTACACAGTCACATTACACTTCACAGATGTACACATGTATACACTTCTCAGCTGTACACATGCACTTCTCAGCTGTACACATACACTTCTCAGCTGTACACATACACTTCTCAGCTGTACACAGTCACATACACTTCACAGATGTACACATGTATACCTTCTCAGCTGTACACATACACTTCTCAGCTGTACACAGTCACATACACTTCACAGATGTACACATGTATACACTTCTCAGCTGTACACATACACTTCTCAGCTGTACACATGCACTTCTCAGCTGTACACATACACTTCTCAGCTGTACACATACACTTCTCAGATGTAGACATACACTTCTCAGATGTACACATACACTTCTCATCTGTACACATACACTTCTCAGATGTAGACATACACTTCTCAGATGTACACATACACTTCTCAGCTGTACACATACACTTCTCAGATGTAGACATACACTTCTCAGATGTACACATACACTTCTCAGCTGTACACATACACTTCTCAGATGTAGACATACACTTCTCAGCTGTACACATGCACTTCTCAGCTGTACACATACACTTCTCAGCTGTACACATACACTTCTCAGCTGTACACATCACATACACTTCACAGATGTACACATGTATACACTTCTCAGCTGTACACATACACTTCTCAGCTGTACACAGTCACATACACTTCACAGATGTACACATGTATACACTTCTCAGCTGTACACATACACTTCTCAGCTTACAATGCACTTCTCAGCTGTACACATACACTTCTCAGCTGTACACATACACTTCTCAGCTGTACACATACACTTCTCAGTTACACATATATCTCAGCTGTACACATACATTTCTCAGTTGTACACATACACTTCTCAGATGTACACATACACATAAGAAGTATAGCATTTATTGGTATTTTACACTAATTTTTCAAAAGAAGTACATTTATGACAAGGAGAGGCATTGTTTTCATGTGGCTATAACACAGTTAAGGTTGAATGTTCCTCCTATCAGTGATAATGCCAAAAGATGTATATAGTGAATCTGTAAGAGACAAAAGCTGTCCTTTCTGTGTGAACAAAATAGAAAATGAATGTCACTTTATGTTTGATTGCAGTTTATATACAGATTTAAGAGAGAAACTTCTTAGAGAATCAAAATGCATGCCTCTATCCAGACTGCTGAAAGGAACAAATGTAAATCACAGACACACTCTCTCCAGACATATTTTTCATGCTATCAACTGATGAAAGAAATGCATTTTGCAATTGTGTTGTTTTTCGTACTCTTGTTACTGTTATAAGTCCTTATGGCTGCATGATATGCTGTTCTCTGATTATTCTAAACTCACTGACTTCATGTTTTGCTTTCAAGGTTTATTGTCTTGTTGTTATGTTTCTTTGGATGATGCACTTAGTATGATGCAACCGGGAGAGCTGGATTAGAGGGAAATTCTGATGATCTCTTTTTGCATTTCGTTTTCAGCGTTCTCTGTCTGTCTGTCTCTCTCTGTCTCTCTTTGCATATTCTTTTCCAACAGAGGTGGGAAGAGCACACAGCAGCAACAACAAGACAAGCAAGTGTGAGTGAGTCTCTCTTTATTAGTACCAGTCCATAAAACTGCATCAGTCAACATTAGAAAAAAAAATGTCTTCAGTCTGATATGCCAGGAATTCACACCAAGGAAACAACAGGACTAATAATCAACAATCCAAAGACTTTTTGGAGCAATAAACCAAAAATAAAATAAAATATTTAAAAAAAGGAACCCTCCCCCCTCCCAAATCATACTCTATGTTATCTTAAACCTTTCTTGTTTTCCCACCACACACACAAAAAAGTCACACTAACATATCATATCAATATTTCTTCCTAAAAAAAAAAAAAATCACACTACATATCATATCAATAATTCTTTTTCCTCCATTAAAAAAAAAACAACACACTGTATATTATTATAACAATATTTCTTCTCTGTGTAACACAACAAGAAAGGTCATTTTCTCACCCTTCAACAATCTCAAAAATTTTTGCATGAAGCTGCTCAACCTGTTTAATTTATCTGAAATGGGTTTTTTTTCTTTTCATTTCAGAAAGCCAGGGATGTGTTTGGCTGCATGGTTGACCTCTAACCTCCCCCCCCCCCCCCACCAATTTTTTCCCCCTACACCACTAGACACAAACTTGGCACACTCAACACCTGGAAAACTGGTCCCCCCCCCCCCCCCCCCCTCCCAACCCGGCAAACTGTTCAAAAGGAATGAAACAATCTTCATGCAAATAACATTACACATTAAAAAAAATATATTTTACACACACACACACACACAAGACTATGTACATGACAAATCAAAACAATTGCATACAAAATCAACTGAAGAGTGAGGACTGGACCACAAAACGTAAAGAAAGAAAAGGAAAAAAAAAGGAAGGACTACTGATCAAATATCGTCACAGCATCTACAGAAACAGAAATGTCACACACTTAATAAACTGCTATGCAGACATTGTCGGTTTAATTGCATCCACGTGAGTATGCATTCATGTATGTGCATGTTTTTTCTTTGTGTGAGTGCGTGTGTGTGACTCTTGTGTGTGTGTGTGTGTGTGTGTGTGTGTGTGTGTGTGTATGTGTGTGTGTGTGTGTGTGTGTGTGTGTGTGTATGTGTGTGTGTGTAGTGAGTGAGTGAGTGAGTGAGTGAGTGAGTGAGTGAGTGAGTGAGTGAGTGATGTGAGTGTGTGAGTGAGTGTGTGTGTGGTGTGTGTGTGTGTGTGTGTGTGTGTGTGTGGTGTGTGTGTGTGTGTGCATGCAGGCACATGCAAGTTTTTTTTTGTGTGGTGTATGTGTGTGCTTGTGTATGCATGCGCATGTATTATGTGAGAGTGTGTGTACACATATGTATACTATTTTCCGATACTGTCATTAATTGCACTGTGAGAATTTCAATTTCTGCCAACCATACAAAATTCAGCCACATAAACCTGGCTGTAAACGTGCAGAAAAACACAAAAAATAACCCCTACACTTCTCGGTAGCTAGACAAACAAGACCAGGCTGCATTGCTCAATCAATCAATCATGACATTTTTCCTGGACGCCAAAATCTTTGCAACAGAATGGCATGTCAGACAGCTGCCCTGCCAAACAGAAAGTCCTAACATAAACTACATCAATCCACAGGATTTTTTCCTTCATAAATGCCCCCAAAAGGCAATAAAAATTAATAAATTAATCAATGATGAATAATAAACAGGGGCCAAAAAAAAGTTTTCTACAACTCAAAAAAAAAAAAAAAAAAGTCCAAGCACTTTCTACAGCAGATCGAATCACGATCCCCTTTATCACAGCTACTTCGAGACACAAAGAGAAAGAAAGAGTCATTCTCCGACAAGTAGTGGCAACATATCTGTGCTCTCTCTATCTCTTTCTCTCTCTCCGCCAAATGCATGATACATAATGACATAGCCCCTCTCTGTCGCTCCAATGCACCATATATGTTTACTTTAGTCTCCAACAGTTGGCTTGGCAAATGTCCATTCCCTTGGCATGTGTACACTCCAGTCACTATTTGGGATTTGTGTTTTTGTGGAATTTGTGTAAACCAACAAGAAGGCCTTTTGGCCTTCGAATTAGGACAACAAGTATTAAATAGTCACTCATATAAAAAACCAACCTAATTTATACAGTTATCAACCATGCAATGTAATACATCATTTTTTTTTTAATCAATGAACAACTTGACAATGAAATATAGTTTTGCTACACATTAGTTTTGTTACACACTTGAGGCAAATATCAAAAACTTTTTTTTTTAAAAAAGAATCATATTGGAAAACTAAGACAAGAAAACATATGGTATAAACTACAAGCCTTAGAACTTCAAACATGTGCCCCCCCCCCCCCCCCCCCCCCCTTAATTCCCCTTTCCATTGCAAGCCGTTTTTCCTATCAAACAACAAGACAAACAACAAGACAGGAACACAACGACAAAGCACATCACAGGCACAATACTGTTATATGACTTAACATACAACCAAGACCTGACATAAAGGGGTATAAAATCAAGACAAGAGCTGAACATCATTTCAAACTGTTTTTAGAGTAGGCCTACCACCACAGACAAAAGGATTGAACTGCTAAACAATTTTGATTGATCCAAAATGCCGTTGGTATACAGCCCCGTATGTTCCTCATCTGCATAAGATTGTCACGGTGAAGAATGGCTGTGCAGGCCCTGCCCCATTGAGGATGGTACAAACTGGAAGGTATTGGCGGAATGCTATGTACAGCATGCCAGCCTCAGACAGTCACCTTCAGTGCAGCCAGTTGTTTTGGACTGAAATGCCTGTCTCCTTGGGAACCTGAGTGACTGGGGTTTTGACATCCGAGTGCTTTGAGTCCAGAAATCATCCGCCAGCCCCCTTCCAAATTCCCCTATGATTCTGATGCCAACCCACTTCTACACCTACCTGTATCTTCCACTGAGAAAATAGGATACTACCGTAATGCCTGTGGTCTTCCTTTTGCCCATTTTAGTTCTCAGACTGAACGCTGATTAAGTTACAGCAGTCCTCTATACAGGTGAAAACCGGCCTTCTCTTCCATGAAACGTAGGTGGGATATCAACGGGCATGCAGCGAAGAGTGATGCAGCACTGATATGACACTGTTAGTGCACACAAGTTTTGAGAAAGAGAGAGAGAACCTGCTCTACAAAAATTATAGTCTGTTCGCAATGAAATGTGACACATTTTCAGTAGCATTACCTGTAGCATCATTCTTCATGCTTATAAATACAAGCAGCAATCACATAAGTGATACACTCAGGAGACCGCTCTGATCCCAGTCACTCACAAGCAGTAGTGCGGTCACAGCATACGCAGACGGTGTGGTGAGCATTGCTCAAAGAACAGCAGCTACCGTAACCCCTCAAAAACTTCAACACGCTAATTTCAAACACAGAGACAGCACAAAATCAGAGGAAGGCAAACTCTAAAAGGATAATCAACAAGAAAATCCACAATCTGTGCTGCTCACCCCCCCACCCCCCCCCTGAAAAAAAACAAAAAAACTTAACCAACCAACCTCGCTCCAACAAAATCATACATATATATCTAACTGCGAATCTCACACAATTTTTTTTTTTTTTTCCAGTAAATAGAGAGGAGGGGGTGGGGAACCTTCAACATAATGATACCTATCTTTACTATCCATAATAAACATGGGTATATATATATACAAATTTTTCAAAACAGGCACAGTAGTTTTTTTGTGTTTAGTTTTTCAAACAAAAAATATCAAGACCAACAATAATAATAATTAAAAAAATCAATATCACGACAAGACACGAGCAAAAAAACAGCCACACACAGAGGCATGTGACGTCGACCTGACAAAGTGGACATAGCTGAAGACAAGAGAGGAAACAAACACACCCTAAATAAATAAATCAATCATAAATAACAGTAAAATACACAGCAGACGTGGAGGCACAGGCAACGGCCCTTCACAGGGAGTCTCTTCAATCCCACATAACTCTGCACACCCAAGGCAGTCCATACACGTGCTACTTCAGCAGAAACTTGCCCTTTTCTTTCCACAAACTTGCTCTTCCCCACGATTCTTGCCTCAACCAGACTCTTCCTCTAGCCTTGTCCCCATCTGTACCACCATCTTTGTCATCCTAACTCCACCCCCACCCCCCCTCCCCCAACTTGTCAGTAAGGGGAAGATAACCAGCACCACCACACCAGAGCCAGGCTGAAGACTGCAGTGGACACTGGCTAGGCTCCAGGAGATGTTCTGGGGGGGGGGGGTCGTGCAGGACCTGGCTGAGAGGTTGTAGGGGTGTGGACTGTTCCAGCCTAGAGGTGGTTCCACTCGATGGAGAGGAAGCCGTTGGTGGCGTCGTGGTTCATGTTGCGGGCGATGGTCTGGGGGATGTTGTGCTGCGACCAGATCTTGTTGATGACCGCGTAGTTCTCCTGGCACAGCGTCAGCGGGTTGCCGCGTCTGGCCACAGGGCAAAGGTTAGGAGGTCAAAGGGGGGACATCAAGAGTTTGAGATGTTTGTTAGTGAAGGAAGGGGGGATTGAGATGAGACTAACTCCCTAAATACTATACAGCGCATCGGCAAAGCACACTTAACTGCATGGTTAGTAAAAGAAACATTCTCTGCAATGCCTGCACAAGGACTATTGCTATAATCAAATATACCATAAATACAAAATGACTGATAATCAGTAACACCATGACTAAAAACTTAATAAACAGTAACCCCCCCAAAAAAACCCAAACCAAACAAACCAAGATACAACACATGCAACACCCTAACCCAAGAAAAGTGCCAGAACAAGACTGGTTGCCATGGAGTTCAGCATAACAAAACGTGCACCAGCTAGAAGGAAGGACAGCATTACGCCCAGTAACTGGGGAGTGGCATAGTCTAGTAGTTAGAGAGTTGCGCTCATGACCTGACGGCCCAGAATCAAGCAGATTTTTCCACTGGAGTGTACATCAATACTGATTCCGCTCCCCTGAAAGCTGGATGAGGCAATAAACCTGACCTCCCATGTGTGAATGCATGCTGAATATCTTGCACATGTTAATATCAGTCCTGTTATTTGGTCGAGTAGGCCATTTCAATGGGAGACTATAAAGATAGTCTCTGCTTTGATTATCTCATCTTTATGCAATCTGCTTTTTGGTACTCTCTACTTGTACAGTAGCTGAAGAGATGATGGATAATGCCTTGTCAAGAAGACAGATTCCAAACTATACAATACTTCTTCTTCTTCAGCAAACACTCAGACAGCAGCTATTGTTGTCTGTTATATGAGCAAAAGTGTGTTGTGTTGCGCAGCCATTAAGCGCCCAACAAGTCAGGCCCAGCACATCCAACTTCAGCATGGAGAGAATTATCTTTTAACCCCTACACTGCGCTGTTGACGAGCGCCGCTCGTCATAGAAACCGCCACCTGCAATGCTGTGTTGACGAGCGCCGCTCGTCATGAACCAACGCTCTCTCTGTTTCGCTCAGCACTGCTGAAAATCCTTCTTATTATGATTTGTTTAGCTCCCTTGATGTATCTTCAACCCATGAGTCCCATTTGTTCAAGTTATTTGCATATTTTATGACTTCAATCGGCAAGGTAAACGAGGTACTGCGAAGTTCAATTTTTGGGTTTTCGAAGCAGTGGCTGCCCCTCAACTGACCTATACAGTTGCCGAAGTTATTGATGAAATTTATAGAGATCAAGATAGTGGAGATTAGGGTTGTTTTTTTTATTTTTTATTCAGTTGACATCGAACTTTGCGATGCAAACAACTCAGGTTTTGATCCGGAAGAAACTTCTGCGTACTCGTTGTCTGAATCGGAACATGAAGATCGTATCGTTCGAGATGCAGTTGGGTATAGTTGAGGGCTTTATTCGTTTTTATAACATAATTATATTGCTTTTTTTCTCTGTTTATTCATAAACAGAACAACTGAATGTGTGTATCGTATGTTTGCACCAAGCCCGGTCAGTGAGCGAGCGAGCCAGTCACTGAGTGGGAAATGTGTTTGATCTACTTTGAAGTGGTTGCGACCTCGGGTGTCACTTGTCACCTAGGCTACTCGTTAGCTGTCAGTTATCAGTGTGTGTGTCTGTCTGTTTTGTTGATGAGCTGTTGTTCTTGCTGACATCTGCCCTGGCTCCCTGGCTGTGTGTTTGTGTGAAGAGCAGGTGTGTGTGTGTGTGTGTGTGTGTGTGTGTGTGTGCGTGCGTGCGTGCGTGCGTGCCTGCGCGCGCGCGCACGTGTCTGTCTGTCTAACTATATATTTTTAAAATTGTCACAACTACAATCTTCATTCAATTTCCTTTCATTCAGTATATACTTTTATGTAGCTATCTTAGGAATTTCCTGAATTAAAAGCAATTGAAAATCATATGCGTGATTTTTGTCTGTTTCTGAAAATTTCTTCAGCATAGGCCTGAGCAAAATAGGTCAGCAGCGAAAAGGTTAAGTCTTTCTGGAAAAAAAGGCAGTACAATGGAAGAAAGAAGACAGAAAATAGACCAGAAAGAGGTGACAGAAAGAAAAGGAACAAGGCAGAAAAAAGAGAGGGGTAGACAAGAGGGAATTCCAAGCAGAGAATTTCCAGAAGGTGGGGATACTATTTACACTGACAGACCCCTGGCATTCCCACAGGGGGAATGCACGAAAAGCAAAAGATGGACTTATGAATGAAAAGAAATACAGACCTGTGCACCCTCTTACTACTGATTTCAGTATTTTCATGGCAATTTTCAGTATTTTTCACCGAGTTTCAGTATTTTTACGCATTATTCGTGACACACTTATTCAACATGAAGCATAAACGTCTTTTTTTTAATTGGGTTTTTGTATCTCTATTTGTTTGCTCATCCCCCTTCCAATTTCTTTCCATTGTACAAAAGCTCATAAGCTTTTTCTTTTATCAACTAGCAAATCTGGACAGGTCTGATGACTTCATAAGTGATGTAATATACAGAGTGTAGAATTGGGAGAGAAAAAAAAAAGAGGAAATTAAGCTGGGGTCCAGGGGCCGTTTAGGCCCCGGTGGGGTGCAGGGGCAAAGCCCCGTGGGGGGCCCAGGGGGCAAAGCCCCCCGGCCGAAAACGATTTTTTGCATTTTAAAGGCAGTTTGGAGGACTCTCCAGGCACCATTTTGTGCCATTGGAGGCATATGTCACGGCTTCTCATTTCAGTCTCTTTAGTTCCCCAGTCAAAGTTCATGACCCGCAGCTGGCAGGGCGTTGATATAAATAAACGGGGAAAAAGGAAAGGCTGCACTAGGGGCTTGGGCTATAGCCGTGTTCAGCTGTAGATTACCATGGTTTCTTTCACACATCGTTTTGTACAGTGAATCGTCCAAAAAGAGACAAACAAAGCATTCTTTATAATCAGCTTGAAACAAGCTTTCTTTTGACACCAAACTCCATATACTTTCTTTCACACTGGTTGACGTGAGAGCAGTCAAAACATAGATGAAGATGAACAGGAGAGCGACAGGCAGACACACAATCACAAAAATCAGTCATTTTTAACTCTCTCTCTAAAAAAACACATATTTATAATATACAAACAAAAAATGTAGAGAAGAAATTGAACATGTCTGCATGCAGACTAACTAGGTTTTTTTTTTGATGGTTTTGTTTCTGTGGGCACAGCGAAGCCATAGATGAACACACCGTAGTAGGCTACCACCTGCAGCGCCGCGTGAAGCAGCGCGATACAGAGCGTGGGGTGAGAGTCTGGCAGTCATTAGTGTCAGCTAGGTATCTCACTTCACTCTAAACACTAGGCCTACTGCATAGTCATGGCGATTCAGCACGTACACAGTCCACTGTTTCATCAGATTTTAGTGGTTTCCTGCTACAGCTGAAGGTTTATTTACTAACTAAATCCAGTACAGCTTATAACCCCGAGCACACAGTAGAAAACAAATGTCTTTTCAGTGGCATCAGGCAGAAATAGCTCACAAATGACTGGGGTTTTTAAAAAAATATATTCATTGATGTTTCTGATACTATACAAAAAAATCTTCTGATCATGTTGAAAAAATGTTGTGATCAAAAGCGTGACTATTTTAGTGTTGTGAAAAAAGAACAAACCACACAGAAACCTACACTTTGACATCAAAGTAAAAACGAGAAAGAGAGAAACACACACACACACACACACACACACACACACACACACACACACACACACAAATACACACACATACATACACAGAGGAACAGTCTCTCTCTCTCCCTCTCTCTATTGCTGCAGAAACACACACACACGCACACACACACACACACACACACACACACACACACACACACACACACTCACACACACACACACACACTCACACACACACACACACTCTCTCTCTCTCTCTCTATTGCTACAGAAACACACACACACAC
>CM060324.1:16380198-16392698 GCA_030674155.1 Stramonita haemastoma | reverse complement strand
TGTCAAAACGGATGACAAAATCGCATACACACGGGGACTGGATATAAAAAAGCACACGAGAGCTTATTTCATTATCCTCAAAATAAAAGAATAAGATAAAATAATTTTTAAAATAAATCAAGACATGACACTTTATACTGGAAGACTAGAGACAAGGAAGAAGTGCAGAGAGGAGGATTATAGATACAGAAGAAGTGCAGAGAGGAGGATTAGAGATACAGAAGAAGTGCAGAGAGGAGGATTAGAGATACAGAAGAAGTGCAGAGAGGAGGATTAGAGATACAGAAGAAGTGCAGAGCGGAGGATTAGAGATACAGAAGAAGTGCAGAGAGGAGGATTAGAGATACAGAAGAAGTGCAGAGAGGAGGATTATAGATACAGAAGAAGTGCAGAGAGGAGGATTAGAGATACAGAAGAAGTGCAGAGAGGAGGATTAGAGATACAGAAGAAGTGCAGAGCGGAGGATTAGAGATACAGAAGAAGTGCAGAGAGGAGGATTAGAGATACAGAAGAAGTGCAGAGAGGAGGATTAGAGATACAGAAGAAGTGCAGAGAGGAGGATTAGAGATACAGAAGAAGTGCAGAGTGGCAGATTAGAGATACAGAAGAAATGCAGAGTGGAGGATTATAGATACAGAAGAAGTGCAGAGTGGCAGATTATAGATACAGAAGATGTGCAGAGAGGATTATAGATACAGAAGAAGTGCAGAGAGGATTATAGATACAGAAGAAGTGCAGAGTGGAGGATTATAGATACAGAAGAAGTGCAGAGAGGATTATAGATACAGAAGAAGTGCAGAGTGGAGGATTATAGATACAGAAGAAGTGCAGAGTGGAGGATTATAGATACAGAAGAAGTGCAGAGTGTGGACCGACCTTTTCACCATGGACTCTGCATGCTGTCCCACAAACAGTGTGCAGATGTCTTTAGGCAGAGCCAGGTAGTTGCACAGGTGACTGAACTCGTCTGTGCCTTTTTCTGCATGGGAAAACACACACACGCACACGCACACACACACACACAATTACTTTACAATATGACAACCACCACCACCTCAAAATTTATGTGACATCATCTTCATCATTACCCCTACCCTAATCATCACTGATTGAAGACAAAGAAGGAAATCTTTTAACGGAAAACAATGCCATCCTCCAACGCTGGACAGAATACTGTGAGGGATTGTACAACTACCCACTACGCCCAGATACCAACATAGTTTCTGACAAGCCCCCTGAACACCAAGATAAAGACCCACCAATGCTAAGGTGTGAAGTAGATGCAGCTATTAAACAATTGAAGAAGGGGAAGTCCCCTGGAATCGATAACATCCCAGCTGAACTCATAAAAAATGGAGGGAATGAAACAGCAAGGCGATTCACAGAAGATCCACGACACCAAAGAATGGCCAAAAGAATGGACACAGTCTCTTGTAATACCCCTGCCAAAGAAAGGAAACCTCAAGCAATGCCAGAACTACAGAACCATCAGTCTCATAAGTCATCCTAGCAAGATCATGCTGCAGGTAGTCCTCAACAGACCGAAAAACCAAGCGGAAAAACTCCTGGCAGAAGAACAAGCGGGCTTTAGACCAAAACGCAGCACAATGGAACAAATTTTCAATCTGAGAATTCTGATAGAGAAGCATCTCCAACACCAAAAAGACTTGTACCACAATTTCATAGACTTCAAAAAGGCCTTTGACAGGGTATGGCATGACGGCCTCTGGCAAATACTCAGGCACTTCAACATTGACAACTGCCTAATTGAAGTCATCAAGGCTCTGTACAAGAACGCAAAAAGTGCAGTTTTCATGAACAATCACGTGGGCAAGTTCTTCAAGACCACGGTTGGGGTTTGCCAGGGCTGCCTTCTCTCACCTGTTCTCTTCAACCTCTTCCTCGAAAACATCATGACAGAGACACTGCAAAACCACCACACTTCCATCTCCATTGGTGGAAGACCCCTTTGCAACCTCAGATTTGCAGATGACATTGACCTCATGGGCAGCAGCAAACAAGAACTGCAAATCCTCACAGACAATTTAACAGATCGAGCGAGCGCATACGGCATGGAGGTCAGTACAGAGAAATCAAAGATCATGGTCAACAGCGCGAGTAATGACATCACGGAAATAAAGATGAATGGAGAAATACTAGAAGAGGTGAGCCAATTCAAATACTTAGGCTCCATCCTAACAAAAGATGGCACATCAAACAATGAAGTGAAAGCTCGCATTGCAACAGCAACATCTGCTCTAGTCAGACTCGAGAGGATCATCAGAAGCAACAACATCAGCTTCTGCACCAAATACCACCTTTACAAATCCCTCGTGATATCTATCCTCCTATATGGCTGTGAATCATGGACTCTGACAGCAGAGTTAGAGAGGAGAATCCAAGCATTTGAGAACAAGTGCCACAGAAGACTCCTCAAAATATCATACAAAGAACACAAGACCAATAACTATGTGAAAGAAGAAATCAAAAAGCGTGTGGGCCCCCAAGAGCCTTTGCTCTCCACCATAAAGAGGAGAAAGCTGATGTGGTTTGGTCACACCACAAGACACAACACCCTAGCAAAAACCATCCTGCAAGGAACAATCGAGGGCAAGAGAAGAAGAGGCCGCCAAAAGAAATCATGGGTTGACAACATCAAAGACTGGACCGCCCAACCCCTGCAACACCTCCTACTAGCCACACAGGATCGTGAAGCATGGAAAAAGATCTCTGTTGCGTCTTCTCTCATGTCCCCCCTACGTCCTTTGGGACATGGGACTGAGTGAGTGAGTGAGTGAATCATCACTGTCATTATCATCTTTTTCAAATCACATCATGAATGAAACCATGTAAAAAAAACAACTAAAAAACCCCCCCCCACCCAAAACACAACAGCACTGATAATAATCTAAAAATGATTAGACAAAAATGTTATAGAACACAGCTTTAACCATCCCTCTCCCCCCTAACAAAAAACCCTCAGCCCTCAACCCCCCCTTAAAAAAAAAAAACGCAAACAACCCACAAAACCCTAACACCCACCACAATCAACACCATGTCATAACACTGGACAGTACAACCACATATTTTTCTTTCTTGTCTAACATTCACAGGTATGAGAGCAACTACAGGCAGACCTACCATGTAGGGAGACAGGGGCAATCACTCCAGTGAGATAGTGATAGAAGAGAGCTGCACAGCGTAGGAAGGGCAGTGTGGCCTCCCTTACATGACTCAGCAGTTGCCAGCAGGATGGCATTTCTGTGCACTGGAGTCTGCACAAACATACAACTCCGGGTAATGGCACTTGTAGTGGTACATCTCGCATATATATAAACAACAAATCAAAGGGTTCCACCCACCCCTCCCTCCCTCTCCAAAAAGGACTTTAAAAATTTTTTTTTTTAGCTTATTTATTTATTTTTCCCCAAAAAGGACTATAATACCCCCTCCTCCTAATGTGCAAAAACAAACACAACCATTTGCACACACATTCTTGTTTCTGATATTACGATCATCTTCAAACATGATTAAAAAAAAAAAAGTATTATTTTGGCCATCTGAACTGGCAGCAATATGAAAAGTTACAAACATTCCAATCAGAAAACACAAACAGCCAGTGAAAAGGGGCCTCTAATGAACTAACAGGGTGGTAGAAATTATCCAGTACAAAGGGACGAATAGGGATACCTACCCTGCATCTGAGCGCAAGGATTTGTAGATCTGCAGCAGTGCGCTCCCCTCCCCTTCTGCCTCAGCCTCCATTTCCATCGATTCTGAACACACACACACCTACACAAACACACACATACACATCACAATCACAACACACACACACACACACACACACACACAACACACACAAATTACCACATAGTCACACCATGTGGTGGCATACATAGCTAGCTGGCTATACATTACACAAAGCACAACTTGCACAGCTGTGTAATCCCACACTACTAACATAAACACATCAAATGCAACTAAAATCATATCACAGGGTATGGTCATTCAGGAACAGCGTGTGTGCGTGTGTGCATGTGTGTAAAGTATGAGTGATAAAAGCATAACACAACTATGTAATCTTGCCTCCTAAGTGTCAGTTTTCCCAATAATCGATAAATGCACCATGATACAATACCACATTTAATAAAATGTACCAAATGTATTAATGGAAGTTTGTGATTGCTGATTTCTCCATCTAAGCTTAAGCAACCATAAAAAAAAATCAGTGAATTTCATATATATACATGCAGCAGTGAACAGACCGTCAAGTAACCAAAGCAGATGCCTTTCTACCTTATAACGCATATCATCAGTGCCAACTCACTCCTCCTAAAAGTCCTTCGCATGAGACTATAAAACGAAAATCTGTGTGCAAAACACACAAAATAAAGTTAAAAATCTGTTCCGCTTTTTGAAGAGTAGGCCTTTGTGTGTCTGTGGAAATCAGATGACAAAATTGACAAAACTGCATATACGAAGAACTGGATGTAAAAAATACGAGTGCTTATTCATTATCCTTTCAAAATAAAAAACAAATAAAATAAATAGTTTCTCATCCCCATCAACCTCAATGCATAAAAATACCCACCCAAACAACAATACAACACAATGAAAACCAAATCAACACACCACACCTAGAAGAGAAACACATGACTGACCTTGAGGCGGGGCATCGTAGGTCACATGACCTGAACCAGATGCACGATGAACACCAGGCGCAAGGCATGCTGGTCATTCAGGCCTCCGATAGGCAGACTGGTCGTTCTGCTGGAGGCGGCCGAGGACTGACCATCGCGACCATCTTGATGAAGCGAGGGCAAGGTCATGGTCAAGGCCACCAGGAAATGGAAGGTGTCGATGTCCAGGAAGCAGTCTGTGTCGAAGACCAGGCTTTCCACCTTTTCTGGGATCAGCACTGCAACAAGGACGGACCATAGCACACAAATCCAACATCACTCAGTCAAGAGTGCTAAATTTAGTGCTCCCTTTCCTTTTACCTTGCCTAAGTAGGGTCAGTTCCTGCTATAAATAAATAGCACCAGTTTGCCCCCCCACCTAGGCTGGGATGGGAAGGATTGATTAGCAGCTGAGAGGAGCTGAAAGTGGGGAAACTGACAGCTGTGGGACAGGCTTCTGTCACCTCTGCATTACCACTGCATGTGTGCAGCCACAGTGAAAACAAACAACAACCCCCAAACATAAAAACCAGCCAACCAACCAAAAAATAGCATAAGTTCTTGCCTACTTCGCTCTCTTTCTCAACTCCCCCCTCCGTCTTCTTTTATATATCCTTAGTATCGTGCGATTACCTAAGGTGTGAGGAAAACAAAAATGGTTGCATACGCAAAAATCTCACCACTGGTGAACATCAGAGCTCTAACCAAGGAACAGAAGAAAAAAAAAACATAGTATTACGTGACACCATCCAGGATGGCAACAAAAATATTTCAACTGTTGTATGGAATATAATAAAGTGACCACCTTCATTTTTTGTTTTGACCCTGGCACCTCATGATGAAGTGACAGTATTTCTCTATTCTGTCTTCCTCCAATCCATACTGCTATCTCCCCACCCACCCCCAACCCAAAACAATCAAGCAACCACCCCAAGACCAAAATCTACCCAAACCCAAACAAACAAATGAAAACAAGACAAAAACGAACCTGCTACACACAGATAAACATAACAACCCAATTCTCATCCCTCCACTTCCCAAAAAACCAAAAACTGACAAAACAGCTTAGCAGCAGTAGCAACAACAACAGAAGCAGAAGTAACATCAGTAGCAGCAGCAATAACAGCAGCATAACAGTAGTAGCAGCAATAACAGCAGTGCAAGCAGCAACTGCAGTAGCAGCAGCAATAACAGCTATAGTAGCAGCAGCAATAACAGCAACTGCAGCAGCAATAACAGCATAAGTAGCAGCAGCAATAACAGCAGCAGTAGCAGCAACAGTAGCAGCAACAATAACAGCAGTGGCAGCAACAGTAGCAGCAGCAACAGCTATAACAACATAAACAGCAGCAGCAAATAGCAACCACAACAAAAACAGAAGTAACAACAACAGCAGCAATCGCATCATCACAATCATCACTACCAGCAGCAGGAGGAGCAGGGGCAGTTTTCCCCATGACTTACAGGAGAGGAGTTTGAGGCAGTGCTCCCTGACCATGTCTGGGGGCACCAGCTGACTGATGGTGGCGGCAAAGCGCACCAGTGTGCCCAGCAGAGCGCTCTGCCGCTCCGTCAGCGACCCAAAGATCCCCTGGTTTTCTGAGCCCAGGTCTTGCTCTGTTGGGTAGAGAAGAAAGAGAGAGGGAGAGTGTGTGGTGAATGGTATATAATAGGGTCACATGTGGGTGTAAGGTATGATGGAGAAAAATTTAACTTGATTGTGGTGCTGTGTGTTGTGTGTGTGTGTGCGTGCATGTGTGTAAGTGTGTGTGTGTGTGTGTGTGTGTGTGTGTGTGTGTGTGTGTGTGTGTGTGTGTGTGTGTGTGTGTGTGGTGTATGTGTGTGTCCATGCATGTGTGTGTGTGCATACATTTTTGCATACCTGCATGCAAGTGTATGTATGTGTGTATGCCTACTTTTTCAAATTTTGAACACACATCATACAGAAGGAAGGGTAGTTTTTTTTTCTTTTTGAAAAAAAAATCTTTTCAGATTTCAAACTGACAACAATTTCTTTTGAAATAGTTACAAAACAGAACACATGGACTGACTTCTTCCATAAGCAGTTGTTGAAGCAGGACACTTAAGTTTTCCAGGCAGCATCTTCAGGAAAAAAAGAACATGACAGGCTTTTTCTTTTTAATGTTTTGTCATGCCTTTGTTTGCTCTTCTTGCTGAGAAAAACCATTTAATTCATACTTTTCTGCAGCTGAAATGATAGTTTCACTTGAACTAAAAGTGATCAGTTTCTTTTCTGTACCCTTTTAGAACGGAAGCAGACAATTTACACATAAAAGACAGACAGAGAAAGAGACAGACAAAAGAGGGATAGGGCAGACTGACCAACAGACAGAGAAAGAAGACAAAAGAGGGATAGGGCAGACTGACCAACAGACAGAGAAAGAGACAGACAAAAGAGGGATAGGGCAGACTGACCAACAGACAGAGAAAGAGAGACAAGAGGAGGATAGGGCAGACTGACCAACAGACAGAGAAAGAGAGACAAGAGGAGGATAGGGCAGACTGACCAACAGACAGACAAGGAGACAGACAAGAGGAGGATAGGGCAGACTGACCAACAGACAGAGAAAGAGAGACAAGAGGAGGATAGGGCAGACTGACCAACAGACAGAGAAAGAGAGACAAGAGGAGGATAGGGCAGACTGACCAACAGACAGAGAAAGAGACAGACAAAAGAGGATAGGGCAGATTGACCAAAAGACAAAGACGAAAGACCAAAGAAAAGAGAGGATAGACTGACCAAAAGACATGATGGTGAAGGCACAAGTGTTCCAGCACATGACAGGCACACGGGGATTGTCGTCGTCTGGCTTCACTCCCAGACCAAACTGTCAACCACGCATTGAACGTGTATCACATATATGCATACTGTCAATCATATGTCTATTCATCACATATAAACTGCTGACCATGTCATGCATTGTCAAGTACCAAAAATACCTGAACACAAACTGTCAAACATGAATCACATATTCACTGATTACGAATATATTGTCAACTAGGTCATGATACATATATATATATATATATATATATATATATATATATATATATATATATATATATATATATATATAATCTCAACAAATCACATCATCAGAGACACATGACCAAACTGTCAACCACATATCACATATCTGTCAAGTTATCATATGCATATTGTCAACCTCATCATCCATTATCAAATGCTACATACATATACTGGACTGAACTGTGAACCACATATAGCATATTCATTCATCCCATGCATACTTGTAAACCACACAATACATCACCAAACATAACCAATACAGGACCAACTGTCCACCATGTATCACATATCTCTTCATCATATGTTAATTATGTGAAAACATGGTTCATATCTAAGCACGCACAACCACACAACCACACACACACACACACACACACCACAACACACTCACACACACACACAACACACACACACAACACAACACACACATACACACACACACACATAACATACACACACACACACACACACACACACACACACACACACACACACACACACACACACACACACAACACACACACACACACAACACACACACACACACAACACACAGTCACAGAGGCCTCAAAAAGAAAAGCTGTGGAGCTGCTAACTCACCACATAAACGTCCTTGGCAAACTTTTGCATCATCTCCTTCATCCCATCAGAAAGAGTCCCACTGCAACACATTTGTTCATTATTTCTATTGATTCTGTTGAATGGTGATAAAGTGTGTGTGTGTGTGTGTGTGTGTGTGTGTGTGTGTGTGTGTGTGTGTGTGTGTGTGTGTGGTTGTGAGTGTGTGCGTGTGTGCGTGTGTGCGTGTGTGTGCGTGTGTGGTGTGTGTGTGTGTGTGTGTGTGTGTGTGTGTGTGTGTGTGTGTGTGTGTGTGTGAATATGCGGGTCAGGATAAAAGAGTGCACACGAGAGAGAGAGAGAGAGAAGAGAGAGAGAGAGAGAGAGAGAGAGAGAGAGAGAGAGAGAGAGAGAGAGAGAGAGAGAGAGAGAGAGAGACAGTCAGACAGACAGACAGACAGACAGAGACAGACAGACAGAGACAGACAGACAGAGACAGACAGACAGACACAGACAGACAGACACAGACAACAGACAGACAGACAGAGAAAGAGAGAGGTAAGTGTGTAGGAATGAAATTTGCACCAGTATGTGTGGCATGGTGTGATTAAAAAAAATCCACAACACTCCCCCAATCCAAAGGAGGTGCAGTATGACGAGGTTACAAAATCTACACTACCCAAAATCCTCACACCAGCAAACACCCCAAACCCCACCAACTCCAACAGCCCCCCCCCCCCCCCCCCCCAACCCCATCACAGATCCAATCCACTCAGGTTGTCTACAACCCCACCCACCACACAGGCCATAATGGGGATGTCACCTGATCAAAATTAAAACTCAGATTAAAACTATGCAACTATATAGAGATTAAAAACGGGTATAAGACCAACTCTGCTGGCCCACATCACTGATCTCTCCAGCCCCACAAGCCAGCTGCCTCCTCCTCCTCACCTGGTCTCGTCCAGCACGTACTCCCACAGCAGCTGGAAGTTGCGCGCCACACTGTCGGCCATCATGCGCGTGATGGTGGACAGGGGACAGGGCTGCAGGGTCAGGAAAAAGTCTGAAAACGGACAACACAACTTGACAGTTAAAGTTTTCAGCTGTCTACTGCATGCGGGAGTGTCTGATATGTTGTTGTTGTTGTTGAGTGTTCTTAGCTTGGCTCTCTGATGAGTCATCTAGAATATGCAGTCCGACTCTGTCTCACTCACAACACCTGGGAGTCACTGTGAGACTATAATAATCATTAAGACATGACATTTCATAATCATATGATGCATGAAATGCCAAAAATGTGTATGAATATAATTCTGTTTGAACTGCATCATGCAAAAAAAATCTGCTTGACCAATTGCTTAACACAGTGCATGGGTGAAGTCTCTTAAATATGTACTATGAGTTTTAACTTTCCAACATTAAAGAAATGCCGGTATAAAAAGCTAATTATGTCTGTAAGAGTTTGCTTTGTAAAAGGCCGATGCAAATTCTTAAAGCTGTTTTTAAAAATAGAATTCTCTGGGTATTTTTTCAATCCATGTTCCTGGTATAGATATCTATTTCTTTAATCTCCATTTTGCTGATGCAGATTATTAAAAGAAAGACTATACACTTTATTCAAAGAGAAAGTGTAGGAAAGAGATAGAGAGAGAGAGACTAGACTGAAAGATTGAGGAAAGAAGGGTGGAGAGGATGATACAGAAACACAGAGAAAAAGAGAAAAAGGAATATAATGAAAAAGAAGAGAAATGGAGACAGAGAGAAGGGGGGGGGGGAGAAAATACTCAGATCACAAAAAAGACACAGAGCCAATCAGACAACACACACACACACACACATACACATACACACACACATACACACACACACACACACAACACACACACACACACACACACACACACACACACACACACACACACACACACACACACAAACATATACATATACAGACACACACGTATATACAGACACAATGCACAGAGGCAGAGAGAGAGAGAGAAGTCAGCTCAGAGACTGACCTCCTTTGTTCTCCTTGTTCTGCACGCTGTTGACGGCTGTCTTGTGAATGCCGTCCAGCCAGTCATCAAACTCCAGCACCACTTCTTTGTTTTCCCTGCCACAACACACCACACCACACACCACACCACACCACTTTTCAATCTGTCCACTCCCTCACAACAGGGGGATGGGGGTTCACAATAGTTTAGATATATATCAGAACGTCAAACAGGGGACACAAGAGCCTGGTAGTTAGAGAATAGCACTCGTGATCTGATGGCCCAGGTTCAAGCCACCACAGAGGCACCTGTTTGATGATTTTCCTTTGAGGTTAACATCAGTTTTATGTTCCCTTGCTAATCCTTTAGCTGAAACTGTACACTGATGTTCCTGTGTGAATGAATGCATCACATTTTGTGCACTATATCGACACCCATCCATCTTTACAGTAGTGCACCTTATAACCCCAAAACATATGGTGGACAAATGATAAGGGATTCCCATTTGGCACTTGCAATGCCAAACAAACTTTGCATAAATAATGTCTAATCACTGTGGAACAAAACAAGACAAGAATGGTGGGGGCACCAATGAGTCCCTGCTTCAGCAAACTGACCTAAAACATAAATAAGGAGAGTGACAAGGGTTCAGCATAAACCCTATTTACATGCACTCTGCATAACTGTAAAAAGAAAACTGAAGGAATACTGATTTACACAGAGGACTGGATGCAGTGCATACCTGCCTACGCCTCAAATGCTCTGAAACAGTTTTCCATCCAAAGAGGCCAATTTTCAGTACTTTTGAGACTATCAGTAGTTTTCGACACACAGTTGTTTTTTAATTTTAAACTCTTAACAGAATTATATATCTCTCTCCTTCTTTTCTTTTTCTGGATCCTGCGTGCATGTGCGTGCACACACACACACACACACACATACACACAAAACCTCAACTGTATCCACGATGCAGGAGTTTTCTCTGTTTTTCCTCTTTATCTTAATGTTAGTTTATCTTACATTTATGGCTTTATTTTTTCAAATAAATCTGGACAATTATTTAAAGCACAACCGTGGTAATCATATTAGAGACTATCTTTGAACAAAACACCCCTCTTTATGTTATAAAAAAAAAAGCGCCCTCACCCTTCACGTTGTAGCGTACACAGGTGAGGTATAATGGGAATCACGGTGTTGCTCAGCCCCTCACACAGAGGACACAGGTACTCCATCTTGTCCACATCGTAACTGCTGTTCTGACGGAAACGGATCGGACGTCGCCTTTCTTTGTTCACAATGTTCTGGAAGAATCTGAGTAAAAAAAAATATAAAAAAAAGATGAAATTAGAAATGAAAGAAAATGAGCATTAAAAGAAACATGACTGGACAACACAGAAAACAATAACTCTGTACAGATCTTGGGTATAAAACACACAAGATAGACAAGCAGACAGAAAGACAAACAAACACACACTCATATATACACTGTAACACACACACACACACACACACACATACACATCTCACTTAAGATCTCTCCTTCAAACACAAAATCACAAACACAAACATCACACACACACACTCCCACCTTCCGCCTCTCCCCCCCCCCCCACACTGACCTCTGCCAACATTCATGGTGCATGCTGTGACCACAGGAAGAGGTGTGTGTGCCGTTGAAGAGGTCAGCGGACATGAGCAGAGGATCGTACTGCTCCCCATTGGTCAGCTGCTTGTCCCGGTTCTGGGACAGCACTGTGGACCTGCACCATGCAGCACACAAGCATGAATCAATCCATCCACACTTTGGTTCTATGTATCCATCCCCACTTTGGTTCTGTGTATCCATACACACTTTGGTTCTATGTATCCATCCACACTTTGGTTCTATGTATCCATCCACACTTTGGTTCTATGTATCCATCCACACTTTGGTTCTGTGTATCCATCCCCACTTTGGTTCTATGTATCCATCCACACTTTGGTTCTGTGTATCCATCCCCACTTTGGTTCTGTGTATCCATCCACACTTTGGTTCTATGTATCCATCCACACTTTGGTTCTATGTATCCATCCACACTTTGGTTCTATGTATCCATCCACACTTTGGTTCTGTGTATCCATCCCCACTTTGGTTCTGTGTATCCATCCCCACTTTGGTTCTATGTATCCATCCACACTTTGGTTCTATGTATCCATCCACACTTT
>CM060324.1:16350198-16375198 GCA_030674155.1 Stramonita haemastoma | reverse complement strand
ATTGTGTTACATTTTCAATTGTCAGTATATCAACTTAAGTTTTCATTAATTAAAACCAAACCTAAAATCGTAAACCAATTCAAAGAACTGCCTGTTGTTTTGATCATCTTTGTTGCTGATGAAATCCTTCATACTAAACAAAGCCTTGGAAAAAAAAAGCCTAGTTATAGAACTTCCTGCTCTTTCCTGCTCTTTCCTAACCATTAATTAGTAATCTGTATGTGCATATACGGTACGAGTCTGTTTGCATTTGTGGCGTGTGTAGGTAAAAGTGCACCTGCATGTGTGTGTGTGTGTGTGTGTGTGTGTGTGTGTGTGTGTGTGTGTGTGTGTGTGTGTGTGTGTGTATGTGTGAGTTGTGTTTATACATTCTCTGCTGCCTGTACGTTCATACCTTGCATTGTGACATCCCTGTCCCATCCTCTTCCCCACCAACCTCTTTTCAACTTCTCTCTGCTGCCATGATAAAGATAATATCCTATTTAGCACTGAACATTGTAAAACAAATAAATCCTGCCAGCAAAAGCAGACGTTTCTCTGCACTCCACGAATCCTACTTTCAACCATTCACGAGCGGAGATAAAACATGGGACAACTCACCTTGGACTGGTCGGACTTGGAGTAGTGGTAGAAGAAGGGACAGTACTCCGCATAGTACTTCTCCTTCAACTCGTACTGGCCGTTGCCGCGGGGACCGGCCTTCTTGAAATCAGCCACCTCCTCCACCACCTCCTCCAGACCCGTCTCGTGGTTGGGCTGATGACAGACAAGTCAGCCATTTATTTTAACACAACCATTTTATTTTTCCTCTCTAGCAATCTTGCTCAGTTTGGTGAGATTTTATGTTCAATGCGGTGTGATGTGGTATGCTGTGATGTTGTGGGATATTATTGATTTTAGAAAGTAGACCAACTTCTTCTTTTCCCTTGATGGTTTTAAATGCTATCCTCAGAAGCACATGAAATAAACCCATAGGACACACTGAACAAATGAAAAGTATTTTCTTCTTTTACACATCTTGTAAATGTTATAAAAAAGATTTCAAATAGGTTGTACAACATTACTCATCTGGAAAGTATTCATTTTTTTAAACACGTTATACTTGCCTCAAAAGATCTTCATACAGCACAGCTAATGTGACATGTATTACATTCTTTTAAATATCATGTCAGTGTCTCAGAAAAGATTTTGAACAGGAATAAATAACACTGTTTCACATCTGGTATGGCACGATAAACTTTCTGTTATCAGAGAATCATTTTAATTAAGAGCTATAGAGACCAAAAATTACCATAAAAGCTAGTCAGTTATTGCAAAGAAGACCTTTTGCAAGCACTTACATACAACAGATTATCATGTCAATTACAGTCACAGGTAATGTTAAGAAGACCTACCCAAATGCACTTATATACTGTAAATTTTCATAACAATTACGTTCACTGCTAACAATAAGTAGACCTCTCTGCAGGCACTCATACTCTGTAAATTATCATAATAACTACAGTCACTGCTGTCAACATTTATATCACCTCTCTATGAGCTCTCACATACTGTAAATTTTCATAACAACTACAGTCACTCCTGTCAAAATGAAGACCTGTCTGCAAGCACTAAATTGTACAGTAGACTCTGATGAATACATTCACAGCTATACTACAAAAAGACCTCCCTACAAGCGTTTACATACTGCAGATTATTATGACAACTAAATCACAGTTACTGCTTCAAAGACCTGCTTACAAGCATTTACATACAGCAGATTCTTATAACTATGGTCACAGTTATACTAAGGAGACCTATGTGCAAGCACTTACACCTACCAGATTATTATAATGACAAGTCACTATTACTACCATGAAGATTTTCAAGCAAGCACTTACACCAAGCAAATCAATATAACAACTACTGTGACAGCCACTGCCAAAAAAAAAAGACAAAAAGACAGTCACTACCATGACGATTTTGCAGCAAGCACTTACATCTTCTGGCAGAGCCTTGGCCAGTTTGCTGTGAGGCATGGGACCGATGCACAGCTGGTGGACGATCTCCCTTTTGACTGCATCCTTCTGTGTGACCTCCCCCACGCCCGGTACAAAGCGCTCCTCTGTGCACATGCAAGCAAAGCATTCACCATCAACAGATCGTTCTTCATCAGCATGTTATGTACGATAAAGATTCATTGATTACTATCACACTTTGAATAGAGACTGATATGAAAGAACTTAACTGCCTTATCCTATGCTCTACAGATACATGCATTAGGGGAATGTATTGGAACAAAGACATATACTGTTACATCTGATTGATTTATAAGAAACTGATTGTGAGTAAACACTTGCACATTTTTTCACACAGGATTTCTGCATTTTTGATCATGGTGATCACGTTGGAATCAAATACAGCATTTTAATCTAATTTTCATTAAAAAAATTTTACATGAAAAAAGCTTTATAAATTTCAAAAATTATACAGCTAAGCACATCAATCCAATTCCTCTCTACATACTCTCCTGATTTCTCCTATGACTAGTTAACTGAATCAAAATGGACTTCACAATCAGTAGAATACAAAGACTGACCATGGATGAAAATAGCCAGACTACATACCACTGTACTTCCACTTTTGTTGAAAACAAGCTGGAAAGATCAAAACACTGTCAATAAAGCTAAGCATTGAAGCTAAGCAGTCTATATCTGATGATAACTCAAAGCTGTCTGTCTTTCTGAAGCATACTTCTGTGGGCATCAACTCACAAACACTTACACCCATCCAAAGCATGCAAATTTCTTCTTTCTGATGGAGACAAACTAGGAAACACAAGCTCATAAGCATGTACGCGCCACACACACACACCACCACACAACACACCCAGTATGACAATGAGAAGGGAGAGGAACTCTTCAGCCACTGTCAGCGTCTGTCTCAAGATGTCTTCCTGCCCTGATGATGGACTGTCATAATCCGCCCTAAAAGACACACCAAACATACATGATTACTGAACATCTAAACACATACCTCACAAGTAAGGGGCCTAGAGGTAATGCACCCACCTAGAAAGTGAGAAGTGCTGGTGTGTTCAATCACTGTTTCAGCTTGAACTTTTCCCCCACCCACTCGCTACTGGAGTGGTGATTTGGGTGTGTCATTTGGATGAGACAATAAACTGAGGCGCTATGTGATGTGAAACACACATCAAGCACAGCTGTCAGTTTCCCTCACTTTCAGCTCCTCTTGACTGCTAATCAATCCATGATCCATCCCATCCCAGTCCAGATGGGGCCAGCTGGTGCTAATTACAGCAGAAACTGACCTTGCTTGGATTAGGTAAAAGGAAAGGGCACGCAAAGTATAGCACTCTTGACTGAGATGTTGGATTTGTGTGCTGTGCAAGCATACATAAAAGAACCCATAGACGGTTATCTGCTGGAAAATTTGGCAGCAGAAGAAAGTGACTCTCATAGGAAAACAAACACACATATACATGCGCACATAAATGCTGGGAAAAAAAGGGGAGGGATTGCTCTTGTGGTGACGCGCTTTCCAAAGACCAACCAAAAAAACACAAACAAAAAATACTATACAATGTAATATACCATTTGACTGGGTGAGAGAGAGAGAGAGAGAGAGAGAGAGAGAGAGAGAGAGAGAGAGAGAGAGAGAGAGAGAGAGAGAGAGAGAGAGAGAGAGAGAGAGAGAGAGACAGACAGACAGACAGACAGACAGACAGACAGACAGACAGAGACAGACAGATAGACAGAGACAGACAGAGACATACAGAGAGAGAGAGAGACAGACAGACAGACAGACTGACCGACGCAGAGAGAGACAGGGACAAAGAGGCAGACAGACAGACAGACAGAGAGCAGAGAGAGAAAGGACAGCAAAGTCAGTGCTGACTCACTTGGTCCAGGCCACCAGCCCAAACTTGTTCAGCAGGTTGATCAGGAACTCGTTGGGGTCCAACAGGGAGGCTGCAATCTGCACACATCATATCATACCATACCATCATTTTTCCCCCGCAGTCACAATGCAGCTATCTGAACAATGGGTAAACTGCAGCTCATGCAAAATCTTGTCACTGGTGGTACTACAAGTTCTAGCCAAGGAAAAAATAAACCCACACAACACCCCCCTTCCCCCACCCCCTTCCCAAAATAAAACACTATAATTTTTTTTCCTAATAAATTGTCTTTTTTTGGGTCATCATTGATTTTGCTTTTTTTTCTTGACTTGACAATGCTACTTTTTTGAAAACATGTTGTTGTCATTCTCCCCTGTCTTCACAAATTTCATGATATTTTCATGGCCAACTACTGGTTTTTTGTCATTGCTATTGGATACGTCTTGTTTTCATCAATCTTGTTTTGTCATTGCTATCGGATATGTCTTGTTTTCATTAATCTCGTCACTTTCAAAGCAGCAATCAGTTTTTGGCATCACAGAAAGAAATGTTATTGTCTTCAAAATTCTTGGAGACAATGGCTTTCTTAACGGTTAAAATCAACTCATGTCAAGTCAAGTCAAGTCAAGTCAAAAACACTTTAATCATCCCTGAAGGGCAATTACAATACTGACAGGCATATTGATACATCATAATCAAACACACGAAGAAGCTACATTTCATATTTGTTCAAACATTATATAACTTCAAATAAAAATGTCACAAACACTCACACTCTACGCACCGCGCGCTCGCACACACGCATACACACACACCAATGTTTAGATACAATGTTCTTAAAAACTTGTTCTTAAAAATGTATTTCTTGTCTACACAAATATTACTCTACACAACAAGAACTTTTGCTTTGTTTTGGTCACTCCCATCATTGACTTCAAGTCTAACCATTTTAGACCCTTGGATAATGGAAGATTTTCTCGTCTGATCAGATTAATAACTATGAGATTTGCAAACAAGAGCAACCATTCAAAGCACTTGGTTATATCAGACAGAATATGAATAATGAGACAGAGTGAAGAAACTAAACAAATGGCTACTGACCTGCACCATGATGATGTCCTTGTTGTACATCTCTTCCCGACACCGCACGTTGTGGTAAAAGTAAATCTGAAACAGTTTCCATCCAACATCACAACAGGAGCTCTGGACATTGTCGCACAGTTCAAAAGGCTGATTATCATGCAGAAAATTAACACTTCTGAACAGGAAAGTAAAACAAAAAGATATGGAAAACTGGCACAGGTAAATACCCAAGAGAGGATAGCTGGAAAGTAGAGAAGGAGAGTTAGACAACTCTTGTACAGAGACAACTAGCACTGTACAGAAGACAAGATCAAAGAGAGAGAGTGGGGGTGCTGGACTTTTTTTAAGTAATCACAAATATACACAACCCCCCTCTCTCTCTTAAGTCTACAATAAAAGTAAAATTTAAACACTTTTCAAGAACCTGAAGGCAATTGTCTCATTCATAAGGACTTTCAAGGCCTTGAAATGGGGACTGCAAAACGTAAAGACTTTTAAGGACCATACAAACCCTGTTTGTCAATTATTGATGTAAGTGCCGAGTTCTGTATAAATGTTGCATGTTTTAAAATGTGTTGAGATTATCATCAGACATGACAACCCTCTCAGCATAGCAAAAGCAATCTCCTTAAGTAAAGGAGACAAAAAAAAACCCCTCTGAAGTAGAAGTAGGGCTGCCTACAGGACAAGGTTCTCGAAAAGAGCCATTCACGCAAACATCTTATCCAGTCATGGTCTCACAGCGATTCCCAGGTGTGAAGAATGATTCAGGTGACATATTGTGGGAGACCCCCTGGGTGCTTGCTGGGGAAGGTGCCAAAACAACAATGGAGAAAGAGGATGGCAGAGAGAGAGAGAGAGAGAGAGAGAGAGAGAGAGAGAGAGAGAGAGAGAGAGAGAGAAGAGACAGAGACAGAGACAGAAGACGAGACAGAGAAGAGAGACAGACAGAGAGACAGAGAGACACGACAGAAGAGAGAGAGAGAGAGAGAGAGAGAGAGAGAGAGAGAGAGAGAGAGAGAGAGAAGAGAGAGAGAGAAGAGAGAGAGAGAGAGACAGACAGACAGAGACAGAACAGAGAGACAGAGAGAGAGAGAGAACAGAGACAGAGAGACAGAGAGAGACACACACACACACAGACAGAGAGAGACAGAGACACAGAGAGAGAGAGAGACAGAGAGAGACACAGAGAGACACAGAGAGAGGCAGAGGTAAAATACCTGGTTGAGTAAGGAGAAACCGTTGCGGCGCCACATGCCAGCCTGTGTCTGTGCAATCAGCACCTGAACTCTGAGGGCTGGCTCCATCAGCTCTATTATCTCCTGCTTCTTCTGTACACACACACACACACACACACACACAAAACACACACACACACACACACACACACACACACATGCTTACGATCAAATGCATGTTCCCTCACATAAAATACATGCACTAACATGGGCACTCTACATGTGCGCACGCACGCACGCACGCAGCACGCACCACACACACACACACACACACAACACACACACACACACACACACACGCAGAGGCTATCTTCATGTGCAGAATACTTCCATATACACCCCCCTCCCCCCCCCCCCCACACAAAAGCAGGCTATCTTCAAGTGCAGTATACATCTACAAAACAGACTCAACTCTAATACACTATTTATAATCTTAAAAAAGTAAATCAACAAATCATGGCCATGGATACTATAGCTATTCACTGCAAAAATGTAACCAAATGATTAGAAATAAACTGGGCAACAAATCTGTATAGATAAAGGTAAAAAATGTGCCCTTTAGCAAATTCAGCACTGTGATCATGCTTGTGGGTGTACAGGTTTTTTTTTCCTTTTTATTATGGGGGTGGGGGGGCGGGAATGGTGTCTCCCTGTTCATTAATTTGCCTGATTTTGTGAGCATGTGAGTATGTATGTCTATGTGTGTGAGTACATGCCTGTGTTAAGTGCATATGAATCATTAGTTAATCATTAAGTACGAGAATACTAATTCATATCACCTAGTTTGAAAAAAAAATTTCTATTTGTATTCTTTTAACTTACTTTGTTGTTTTTTTATAAGTGACTGTCCTAATCATTCTTTATAACTAAAAATGAAAATGTTTTTTAAATCATAGATTTCATTCACTGTCATGTCTTTTTTTTCTTTATTGTAAAATTTCTGAAAATACAAACACAGCAACCCTGAACCATCAAAGCGCAAAAATCAAATAGTAAAACCCCCCACCTCACACAAAACATGTGTACATACAACACTAGCACTTACGGGAATTTTCAGTTCTGGAGAGTCAAACTGCAAGCCAAAGTTTCCCAAATGGACGTACAATGCTGAAAAAAAAAAACACACACAAGTTAGTGCATTATTAACACAGCAGTAGATATTCACAATGCATGTGAAATAACATATACATGCATACAGGTGCATATGTACATGCATGCGTGCGCGCACACACACACACACACACACACAACACACACACACACACACACACACAAACAAACACACACTTCTAGGGAATTAGTTTTGAGGAGAATTACCTTTAGTGAACATTTATACATTATTTCTATTCATTTTATACAGTTTTTACTGGCCAAGTCCCCAGCAAGTAGAGGCATAGTCTAGGTCTGGTTTTATATAAGCAGAGAAGAATAGTTTGTGAGTATGCTGATCTAGAAAATGTTTTATTCTGTTAAGTTGAAAAAGCTTCTAAGATATTTTCTTTGAGACATTAAAGGTGTGATTAGACCAGGACAAGTTATTATCAATATATAGACCAAGTAATTTAAATGAATTTACCTCTTCCAACATGTTTTCATTAATTTTTATTCCAGTTAATTTGCTTTTGAAGTTTTGCCGCTTTTGCCTCGTTGTAACAACCATGAGTTTTGATTTCTGAGGATTGAGAGCCATATGATTATGTTCTGTCCATGTTGTCAGATTGTCCAAGTCATTTTGTAAAACTGTACTCAAAGAGATTAAGTCTTTACCTACAGTATGTATGGTAGTGTCGTCTGCAAAAAGTTCACAAGTGGAAGAAACATGGAGGGGAAGATCATTAATGTATATAGAGAAGAGGACGGGCCCTAATACAGACCCTTGAGGAACACCATATTTTATGGGCAAGAAAGACGACATTGTGGAGTCTTGATAAACAGTTTGTCTCATGTCATTAAGAAATGAGTTAATAAGTTTAAGTGCATCTGGACATATGCCATACATCGTCAGTTTCCTTATGAGTAGGTTGTGTTCGATACAGTCAAAAGCTTTAGCAAAGTCAACAAACACTGCACCCGTTAATAGATCACTGTTAATATTATAATGCCACTGCTCTATTAAATTGCTGAGTGCTGTATGGCATGAATGATCTTTCCTAAACCCACTTTGGTTAGGATGAAATAATTCATATTTTGTAAAGTGTAACAAAAAATGTTCTTTTAGATGTTTTTCTAAAGGTTTAGACAATGTAGATAGTTTTGAGATAGGTCTATAATTAGAAGGGTCATTAGGATCGCCAGATTTAAACATGGGTATTACTTTGGCGTCTTTAAACATTTTTCAATACAAAGATTGTAAATGAAAGCAAGATGTTCCAAGATCACAGGTGCAGAAATTTTCAAAATTTTGCTATCCAAATTGTCTACACCACGAGAGCTTGTTTGCTTTAATAAACATAATTCCTTATACACATCATGCACACCAATAAACCTAAAGGTAAGTTTTGACTTAATAGTTTTAGAACTACAAAATTTCTATAACAGGAGTAAATTATTTTCTTCACAGTGGTTAACATTCCAAGTTTTTCAGCTATAGTACAAAAATGATTATTGATATTTTCTGCTGACAGGCCTGTATCTGATGAAGTATTTGTTATGGATGGTTTACCAGCTAATTGGTTTATTGCTTTCCAGATAGACTTTGAATCTTTTTTGGATGAAATTAGTTCACTGAAATATTTCTTTTTTGCAATTCGTTTCACATATGTTATTTTATTTCGTTGTTCCTTAAACTTTTCAATCTTTTCCTGTTAATCTCAGTAGTTTATCACGGATAATTATTGCATTCATTAATTTCATTAGTGAGCCATGGTGGTTTGTCTTTTAGCTTTCACACATTTTACTCTAAGAGGGGCGTGACTATCAAATATTGATGCAAAGATGCTATACCGAGTAGCAAGAGCTTTGTCTGGGTCAGTAAACTGATATACATATGAAAAATCTGCTTTGCATAGGTCAGACAAAAATCCCTCTGTATCAAAGTTTCTATAACTGCGAAAAGAAATACACGTGTTTACATCTAGGGATTTGGGCACCTTTTTTAAACCAGGTAAAACATACAGGATAGTGATCACTGATACCATAGACTGGTAGTGGTACAGATAATTCTACTATGTTAGTCAGATTGGTTGTATATAAAATTGATCAATTAATGTTTCAGAACGCAGTGTTTTTCTTGTAGCAGTAGCTATCAATTGAGAAAGATTATATACCTCAAACGTTTTTTTTCCAATTTTCATGTCGTTTGAGTAAATCGATAATGAAATCACCAAGTAGAATGATTTCTGCTGTGTAGTTAGAAACATCATCCATCATCTGCTCAAATTGATCATACCAATTGATTCGTTCATTTGGGTTCCTATACAAAAATCCCATCAGTATTGGTTTAGTTCCTTTCAAGCGTATTTCTAACCATATGCATTCAATACTGTTTATCAAATAATGTTATATGTTTATAATTAACTGACTTATGGATATAAGTTATTATTCCTGTTTCTTAGTTTTGGCATCTCGTCTGACAAAATGGTAGTCTGGAACTGATACTAAATCATCTGCTACATTATATGATAATCGTGACTCAACAAAACCACATACATGAAAGGAATTGTTTGAATTTGACAAAATAGACAGTAAATCTGAAACTTTGTTTAGCAGGTGGCAAACATTGAGAAAGCCTACTTTGAGTCCAAATTTAGTTAACCAGCCATTGGTATTTGATTGATTTGCCATAACATAAGCAATTAAACTAATAACAAGAAAAGTAGAATCACTGTATAATTATCTATCTTTCTTATACTATTTTAGCCGATTAACATTACAAAACAAAAAAGGAAGAATATGATTTATAACAAATGTGGTATGTCACCACAACACACACGTCTATGAATAAACACAAAATTGAAGATCAAAATTTAAACAAAAAACAATATTCAGGGGAAAAAAAGCAAAATAAATGCAAGCACAAATTTAAAGCCAAATAATCAAGAGGCAGCCGCCAAGCCAATCACCAGCTATACATCAACTATCCAATATCAAATTTTACATCCACTTGTCCTGTCGTGAGAGAGAGTACTCTTCCCCGACCTTTTGATTCAATAACAATATTCATTTAAGTCCCTAGTCCAAGTATAAGCTTGGCCATCACCATTCACTTGTTGACAGCTGTATTATGCTCATTTATTACAAGTAACATGAAAACGAATAGGAAAAAAGCATTTAAAACATAGAACAAACAAACCAACCATTCAGGTCATAAAACAAAAAATGCAATCTTAATCCTGTCAACAAAATGCTTCTTAACTGAGGTCCTGTCATTCATCCCGTGTGTTCATTCATCTAATAGACGGGGGATTATCTGAATGTGTAAAATATTTATGAGACATAGGACACACATATAGATGTATATCTCTGCAAAAAATTTTGCATCTGGGGAACAAGGTCAAGTGAGAATGGGACCTTTACAAAGAGGATATAATTAAATTTAAAAAGAACAACAACAACCACCTACACTTTACCACAAAGGCAATATGTTTAAGAAAAGCAAATGTTACCACTACCCAAGGATACAGAGGCGTGCACAATTGACAGGTGTGTCCAAATTTAGAAACATAACACTGTCTCTGATCACATGGGAGGTAATCTAGTTACCTCCCAGTCACATGGTAGCAAATTTATCATCACATTGCAAAATACAAATATATGTTTATACTGCTTGTGCAAAATATTTATAAGACATAGGACACCATATAGATATAGATATAGATATATATCACTGCAAAAAATTTCTGTATCTGGGGAACAAGCTCAAGTGTGAATGAGGCCTTTACAGAGAGGATATAATTAAATTTAAAAAAAAAACAAAAAAAGGCAAAATGTCTATGCAAAGCAAATCGTTACCACTACCCAAGGATACAGAGGCCTGCACAATTGACAGGTGTGTCCGAATTTAGAAAAACGATGTTGCAACAGGTCTCTGATCACATGGGAGGTAATCTAATTACCTCCCAGTCACATGGTAGCAAATTTACAATCAAATTGCAAAATACAAATATAAGTTTATAATGCTTGTACATTTTAATCAGATTGCAAAATACAAATATATGTTTATAATGCACATACACTCACTTTGCTCATGCTTACAATCATCACACAGTTTATATTCAAACTATACCATGGTTCATTAGTTGCTGAGCATACTGGCCAGCAGGACTGGGTGAAAACCATTTATGTGTATTCACATGAGAATTAGGGTAAAAACCAGCAACACCAGGGTGAAATGAAAAATGTGGTTGTTTGGGGGCAAGATCTCTTCCTGAAAAACCATATGGGGGAATGGGATAAGGAAGTTATTCTCTCAGAAGGAGAGAGAGACAGACAGACAGAGACAGACAGACAGACAGAGAAAACAGAAAAGCACAAAGATGAAAAAAACCCTCAATAAATCCACACATTTTACAAAAACAAAGAAAAAGCAAAGACAGGCAGAGAAAGGCAAGCAAAAAATAGACCCCCCCCCCCCCCCACCAAAAAAACAACAACAAAAACAAAAACAAAAAAAACAAACCACCACCAAAAAAAAAAAAAAAAGAAGAAAAGAAGAGAAAATACTGACAGGCCAGGAAGCGTGTGATGGGTAGATGGATGGACACGGGCTGTACACTGACGTCATACTTGATGCACTTGGCTGAATGTCCCGCCACTGTCGACACCATCAACATCATCTTTATCCAAATTCTACATCATCATCTATATCATCATCAACATCATCTTTATCCAAATTCTACATCATCATCTATATTATCATCAACATTATCTTTATCCAACTCTACATCATCATCTATATCATCATCAACATCATCTTTATCCAACTTCTACACCATCATCTATATCATCATCAACATCATCTTTATCCAACTCCTACATCATCATCTATATCATCATCAACATCATCTTTATCCAGCTTCTACATCATCATCATCTTTATCCAACTTCTACAACCTCATCTATATCATCATCAACATCATCTTTATCCAACTTCTACATCATCATCTATATCCAACTTCTACATCATCATCTATATCATCATCAACATCATCTTTATCCAACTTCTACATCATCATCTTTATCCAACCTCTACAACCTCATCTATATCATCATCAACGTCATCTTTATCCAACTTCTACATCATCATCTACATCAACATTACCTTTATGATCATAACGATAATGATATATGGGTGTTGTTGTTTTTTACAGCACTTAATCTTGTACAGCAAACAAATCATCAACATGCTAAAAACACGTTCTATACACTTAACTGAAAGTAGGACTTGATTTGAATGAAAACTGTTTATATAAGATAAAAACAAAACACACCAGAAAACAACTGTTTCTACAAATGGGTGCATGTTTGTGTATGTATTACTTGAGACCAAAAACAGTGGTACTTGATTAAAAATCAAAGCTAACGTAGAAATGTCAAGAGATTTCAGCTCACACACACACACACACTCACACAGAGACTGACACACCTGTAACTGAAACCTGAGCTCTCACCTGTCTGTTTATCCTTGTCCACCTTGGCTTCCTGGCACTGGAACAGACTGTCCATCGTCTCCTTGTAGGCCTCCACCAGCAGTTGTTGCTGCACCAGAGTGAGACAGTGAAGACTACAGTCAGCATCATATTGATGTCAAACCACATTCATCTTCCTCTTTTTTCTTTCTTTAAAAAAAAAAAAAAAAAATTTCATGAGCTTCAAAACTCTCTAAATATGACTAGACTAGACCAGTCTAGACCAGACCAGACCAGATCAGCCCAGACCAGACCAGACCAGATCAGCCCAGACCAGACCAGACCTGACCAGACCAGATCAGACCAGACCAGACCAGACCAGACCAGACCAGACCAGACTCGACTCAGAACCAACTGAAACCTGTGCCGTTCAATCAGAGCATCCTGAATTTCACACAGAGAAATCTTCCCTGACTGAAAGTGACTGAGAACTCAACACAAGAGAATACAACACAGCACAACACCACATAAGTGAGGACCAGGGGAGGAGACAGGGAGACAGTGTCACTCACATCCGAGGCACACCAGTCAGCAAAGAGCACCAGGCTGTCCTCCAGTTTCAGCTGCAGGTTGAACGCCCCTTCCCACTCCGGTTCAAACTCCAGGTGCTGCGTGGTCTGACGACACACTGCATCCATACCCTGGACACATACACACACACACACACACATACATATTCACTAATGATGATGCTGACCAAACTACTACTTACCATTACAACTACAACTATTTCTTCTTCTTCTTCTTCAGCATGCTATGTGTTTTTCTTTTGTCATCTTTTCTCACTGGAGTGCAATGCCCTTCTCTTATTCAAAAAGGTAAAAAGGAAGCTTATGTATATATATGTTTGTACAAGGTTCTATTAGTTTGTGGTGACAAACAAGACCACACTTTTAAAGTCTTGTCCAAAGGACTAAAAGAGGACTGAAGTTTACACATGGTGTTTCTGGAGAGGGTCTTTTTCATTCTGGGGGCCTGCAAGAATCAAACCTTAGGCCCTTAGGTCACTCAATAAACACCCTACCCTTTAAGCCAACAAGGCCCTTAGTTCACCTCATTAACTTTAACAAAAAACCCAACACATTTCAGAAAAAAACAAAAAAAAAACCCAATCTGATTTCAGTTATCAATACAGGCAAAATATATTTCTGAGCAGTAACTTCTAGTGAAGGAAAACAAATGCAGGTAACCTATTGCTGCTTAAATTTTTGTTTTGTTTGTGATTGGTATGGAAAGACGGTAAACATCTTGCATTTTTTTGACAGAAGTGCTTCTCTTTCGCTTGTTGATTGACTGATTGTTTTATAACTGACCTGTATCAAATACAGCAAGTCCAGCCAACAGAAGAAAAACAAAAAAATAAAACCCACTTTACTGTTGACAGAAGTGGTTTTGCTTTTACATACATGTCTACATTTAATGGCTTCACTACTCATCAGAGACTAACCTGCATCATCCGCAGCAAGTCCAGCATGCAGCGGAAACCTTTCAGAAAGCTGCTGCGTAGTTCGTCTGTCCACTCTGAACTGTCGCTGGGCTTGCACAGCAACGTGTACCTGACATAAACACACCATGGTACATGATGACAACAACAAGTCCTTCCTGTGGTCTCCACCCAAAATTAATGTGTGCCTAAGTTCTTATTCTTCAGATATTTTGTCCATTCTACATGTTTTATTCTTTCTGTTAGTCTGTTAGGAAAATGGGTTATGGTATGAAAAGAGAAAGGTGAAGACAGTAAGATGAAGGTGATGGAGAGGGGGGAGACAGGATAGACATGGATATAGTGATCGTAGCTGATGACAGGAAATTCTGAAAATCTTAACTAAAAAATTTTTTTTTTAAAAGACATAGATATAGTGAGTGAGATCAAGTATGAATCGGTCAATCAAGCTGTGATACTCATATAAGAGGCAAAAGAGCAATTTACGTTCCAACTTTGTCATTCTTTTTTCCAGATCATTTATGGAATTCAAGATGAACTTTATGAACATATGTGACGCTCCACCACATAGTGAGACAGAGTGCACATGAGGTCAATTTTTAGTTATTGTCATGTTTTTAATGTGCAATAAAGTGGCTATCAAATACAAAAAACAGATTGAAAATCGGACAATTCTGAGCAACATTATTACAAATTGAAATGATAGACTGCAGGATTTGACAAAATGAGATACGGGCAAGTTTATTTTAGTAACAGGTTGTCAGAATGAGTGCTTTGGTATTTTCAAAACACATTTAAAAGCAAAAGGAATAAAAATGATACCTTGATATTTCATTATAAGATAAATAAACAGATCTAGTTTAATAATCAGTCAAAATCACAAAATTGACAACTTGACCCCCACCTGCCTTTAAAGGCTCCTAGCGCAAAATTAGGTAATGTGCTAAGCGACTCATTTTGTGGTGGAGCGCCACATATGATCTGAGTGTATTTGCATTTAGACCTCGATTCAATAGCACTTAATCCAAGGATTTTGGAGGTGAGTCAAGTCAGAAGTGATGTTAACTACAGGAGAAAAATCCCCTCAATTATGCTACTCAGTGGTGGCTCAAACCAAGCTGTCAGAATGTGACCTCAACGCACTATCCTAGCCCCCACCCCAAGTTAATGCAAATCCTCAACAACTCGAGTAGATGACAAATCTATAGAGACCTAAGTAGATTTTTATTTAAATCCGCACCGATCGAAGTGATAAAAAAATCCACACAAACCTAATGTGGAGTACACCTGAAGTTATAGGAATATACAACAGAAATACTACAACTTCAAAACAGAACAGAAAAACAACAGCACTCACTTGAGGTCATACAGCATGTACGATGCTCTTTTGAAAATGGCGCTGCGGTCATTTCGTTCAAAAGACAGCTTCCCCTTGTCTGAAACAAGCAGTACACTGTCACCACCACATTCTCTGCTTTCAAACACTCAACACATTTCTTTTTTTAGGAGGAAAGTGACTACCCACAAACTCATGTAATAATGATATAACACAACACATAATCCTCTATTTCATAAATAATGTGTATATGTATAAAGAAAACATTTTTTATGACAACTCTCTCTTATTAACCATACCAAGGTTTGTCATTGTATCAAAACTACTATCTCATCATTCAGCAAAATATGCATTTGGTTTGATGGTTGATCTTAATGTCAGTGACAAAAATATTAGCAGTTAATGAAAGTCTTGATTTGAAACCACAGTAAATACTATTGAGAAATTTCACATGACTATCATGGCTTTTCAAAGTCATCCAGACAACTCGACAATGCCATACTGATTATAAAATGTTCTGATAATCTCATTACCCTGGTGAAGTGAACACACTTATCTCGTTACCCATTGAAATAGATACGCTTCTCTCACTACCCTGGTGAACCAAAGAATTGTTCCTCCATTCACTCTCACCAGCCACGCAGTTTCTTACCATTCTGTTTCTCCTGGCACACTGTGATGAACACTTTCAGGATGACAGAAATCAGGTCATGGTCGGCGATCAAAATGCGAGCCTGAAAAACACCACAGATATATGTCAGTACCCTGTTTCTCTCTCTCTGTCCGTCTGTCCAACTGTCTTGTTTTCTCTCTGTCTGTCTTCCCAGTTCTCTCTCTCTCTCTCTCTCTCTCTCTCTCTCTCTCTCTCTCTCTCTCTCTCTCTCTCTCTCTACCCGTCTCGTCTTCTCTCTGTTTCCCTTTCTGTCCAACTCTCTCTCTCTCTATGTCTCTCTCTCTATGTCCAACTGTCTCGTCTTCTCTCTGTTCCCCTCTCTCTTCCTCTCTCTCTCTGTCCAACTGTCTCGTCTTCTGTCTTTCCAACTTTCTCTCTCTCTCTGTCCAACTGTCTTGTCTTCTTTCTGTCTGTCTGTCCCAACTCTCTCTCTCTTTCCCTCTCTCTCATTTTCTTTCTGCTCATCTCTCTCTCTGTCTCTGAGTGAGTCTCTCATTAATGTCTCGTCTAGTGTATCTCTTTCACCCAGCATATACTATACAATAAATATAATATTTACTGACACAGAAAAGTATGGATTTCGCATACAAGAAGCTCAAAAGAACTGCTTAGAGAGAGAGAGAGAGAGAGAGAGAGAGAGAGAGAGAGAGAGAGAGGAGAGAGAGAGAGAGAGAGAGAGAGAGAGAGAGAGAGGAGAGAGAGAAGAGAGGGAGGAGAGAGGGAGGGAGGGAGGGAGGGAGGGAGGGAGGGAGGGAGGGAGGGAGGGAGACAGAGACAGAGACAGAGACAGAGACAGAGAGAATGGGGGAGAAAGAGTGTGTGTGTGTGTGTGTGTGTGTGTGTGTGTGTGTGTGTGTGTGTGTGTGTGTGTGTGTGTGTGTGTGTGTCTATGTGTGCGTGTGTGTGTGTTGTGATCCCATCAACATGTATGAGCGTTTGTGCTTTTCACTTTTAAGAAAAATCACACAATGTCAACTGGAGTAAATGATCAGCAGAAGCATGACATGTTTTGTATATATAGAGAGATCACTACCACTGTCAACACCACCATAATGTGAAGTGGATACTGAAACCTTAGAAATGCTTAAGAAGAAGAAGAAGAAGAAGAAGAAGAAGAAGAGAGAAGGAAAGAAAGAAGAAAAGAAGAAGAAGAAGAAGAAGAAGAAGAAGAAGAGAAAGAAGAAGAAGAAGAAGAAGAGAAGAACGAAGAGAGAAAGGAAGAAGAAGAAGAAGAAGAAGAAGAAGAAGAGAGAGGAAGAGGAGGAAGAGGAGAGGAGGAGGAGGAAGGAGAGAAGAAGAAGAAGAATTGCGAAGAATTGTGAAGAAGAATTGGAAGAAGAAGAGAAGAGAGGGAAGGGAGGGAGGGAGGGAGAGAGAGAGAGAGAGAGAGAGAGAGAGAGAGAGAGAGAGAGAGAGAGAGAGAGAGAGAGAGAGAGAGAGAGAGAGAGAGAGAGAGAGAGAGAGAGAGAAACAGAAAAAATATTGTGGGCTTGAAATAGTGTAACAAAAAAAATGACACAGTAATAGCATAAGGGGCATGTTATCATATCAACATGATTTTCTGTGGAGTTTTAAAAAATCCTATATGCATGCTGAAAGCATTCATGAAATAATGCCATAGAATAAGAACAACAACAGCAACAACGACAACACATTCTCATTAAGTTTTATTCCAACTAAACAATTTTTGTTTTTTGTTTGTTTTGATATTCTTTTATTTCAATGATCATGGATATATATATGCACTCATGTGCTTTTTCATATCCAGTCCCTGTGTCCATAGAGTTCTTTATATGTCATTCATTTCCCATCAGCACAAATTGGCCTACTCTTCCAAAAGAAAGAACAGGTTTTTATAAATGTGCATATTGCAATATGTTCCACACACATGTTCGTAAACCAGACCTTGGTTTATAGTCTCATTCAAAGGGCTTTCGGAGGAGTGCAGTCAGCACTGTTATAATCTCCAGGGGGAAAATCCCCTTAAACAGGTGCCTCAGTAGTGACTCAAACCTGGGCCGTCAGATCACAAGTTCAACACTTCTGCTACAAGGCCATCCTGCTCCCTATGAGACATTGCCCCCCCCCCCCACCTTGGCTAAAGTTCCAAGGCTCACGTATGGTCAGATTTTTGTGCATATGACCGTTTTTGCACACCATTAATAAAGGTAGCCACATTGTAACTTTGGGGGACGGTGCCTCATCCTAAGGAATTTCAGGGAAGTGGAGTCAGTGGAAATGTTAACTCCATGGGAAGAATTCTTCCTATAGGAACTTCTGCAGAGACTCCTATCTGCACCTTCAGATGACATCAAAGCATGACTTTGATGCTTTAACCACTACACTGTTCACGCTTCTCCCCTCCTCCCCACCCCTCTACTTCATACACACTTCAGAATTTGTCTCATTGGTTTCAAATGTTCATATTTTAAGCAAGCAAAATGTTCAAGCCCTCCAAAAGGACAATATAAAATTGAAACTTATCAACTTTTATCTGTTTTGCAAAACTGAAAATTTAGTTGAAATTTTTTTCCCCTTGTTAAGAATAAATTGAGAAAAAAAACAGCCATCTGTCCAACTCAAAAGAAAAATGAACAACAAGACATAATAAGTGAACACAAATGAGAAAATGAAATAACAAAACAAAACAAACAAAACAAAACAAAAACCAACCCATGGCCCCCACACTGTTAAACAGAGACACTAAAAGAGTTATTACACGTTTCAGTCATGCTGCTACTGAAAGGTACAAGCACTATTCAACAGGAAACCTCTAGTATACACACACACACACACACACACACACACACACACACACACACACACACACACACACACACACACACACACACACACACAAACACACACACAATCACAGCAAACAACACACAACACACACAACAGAGCAAACACACACACACAGAGCAAACACACACACACAGAGCAAACACACACACACACACACACACACACACACACACACACACACACACACACACACATACACACAAGACAGGATAACCTAGTGGTTAGAGTGCTGCACACTGCACTTGTGATCTGATGGCCTGGGTTTGAATCCTGTTCCAAGAGGATTTTCCCTCTAGAGTTAACATCAGTGCCACTGACTCCACTCCCCCCCCCCCCCCCTCCCCCCCCCCCTTCACATAAGACTATAAACTGAAGTCCTATGCATGAACGCATGTACAACTTCTTGCACACCATTAAAACCTGTTCTGCTGAAAAGCACACCATTAAAACCCATTCTGCTTTTCAGAAGAGGAGGCTATTGTGAGCTGGTGGGAACTGATGACAAAATTTACAAAACTGCATACACACAGGGATTGGATGTAAAAAAGCACACAAGCGCTTATTCCATTATCCTCAAAATAAAAGAATAGAATTAAATTAAACACACACACACACACACACACACACACACACACACACACACACACACACACACACACAACGCAGAGACATACACAAAAATTCATACTATAAAAACACATACAGCAGATTAAAAAAAACAAAACAATGAATATATAAAATGGTATTTTAAAAGAGCCAAAAACAAAATAATAAGCAGCAGTAGCAGACCTTGTGCAAGCGTTAACCTTCTTGCATCGACTACAACCATCAGTGGCTGATGAGAAGGCCTCTCTGCATCTCCACTCCAGCCAATACCCACTACAAATGAGTGCAAGTACAACCACCCCACCCCCAACCTGTGAGCCAGGCCACAAACTATGTCCTTCCTGATGCTCAACCCCCTGTCTTATTACAAAACATAGTAGCAGTGCAAAGCTCCAAGCTTGGAAATAGCAATGCCATGGTATTATGTCTGCTGCCAATTTGTTGTTATTTTTAGCCAGTTTTTGATAATTCAGCTTGGAAAATAACATAACACTTTCAAGAGAAAAGTTATGAAAAATTATTCTTTATTCACACTAGGCAATCTATGACACCTCCAAAAAGAGTCACTAAAATTGCCAATTTCATTTCTTTTTAATTCCTTTCTTGTCACAAACATCGCAAGTCCAAAGGATGATTTATTTACTTGTTTATTTATTATCTATTTATTCTTTTATATTGAGGATAATGCAATAATCACTCATGTGCTTCTTTACATCCAGTCCCCGTGTGTTTGCAGTTTTGTAAATCTTGTCATCTGTTCCCACCGGTACACAATGGCCTACTCTTATGAAAAGCAGAACAGGATTTAACGTGCGCGCAAGATGTTCTGCATGATGATGTATTACTTATTCCAAAACATCAAGGACACAGGGATTCACCGATTGTATTTAATGGTGATTTATACCAAAGTGAGAATTCTACTAAGAAAAGTGAACATGCTCTAACAGAAAAAGGACAGGATGAAGTTCTTAAGATAAAAAAAAGTGGAAACGTTTAAAATCCACAAGGCAGGAAATAGCATGCCAATCAGGTATGGTTGAAAACACTTGATGCTTTCAATGCGAGGTGTCCGCTTTCAATGCCTGGCGTTTGCTTTTACTACTAACTCCCACTCAAGACAGCAGTAGCAACTATTCAGTGTCCAATGCTGGAGTTCTGCCCTGCATCTCAAGCAGGCTTAGCTAGCATGTATGTATAAGTGTAAATACTTGGATCAGTAGTCTATAGGTAATGCGCCTGTCTAGAAAGTGAAAAGTCAGGGTTGAGATGTGCAATGGTTCCAATCCTGTTTGGGCCCAAAACTTTTCACCCATCTATTAGACTATGAGTGGTGGTCTGGGTGCTAGTCTTTCAGATTAACGATAAACCAAGGTCCCCTGTGTTACACAAAATTATTTAGTGCAGTTTAAAGAACCCACAGCAACAAGAGAGTTGTCCCTGGCAAAATTCTGTAGAAAAAAAGCCACTCTGATAGGGAAACAAACAAGGGAATTTTGTTTAGTTTCTAAAGGCATGCACTGATACAAGAGGCTATAGACCAACACTTAATACAACTCTCATGCATACAATCTGACAGCACATGAATACAATGTGCCACAGTATCCATGCAAGTACACGCAAAGTTCAGCACTACATACAAGAACACAAAAGGCCAGTTATCTGAGTGCACCTTACAACAACCCATGCATCGTTTTTTTGTTTTCTTTTCATAACTGCAACCGCTGCTACGTTCCTTCATTCATGCCTTCTGTGTGCTACTGCCATGCAGGAGGTGGAATCAAAGGAAACTTATACACTGTGTGTGCATGATAAACTATCAGGGACAGACTTTGAAGATGTTACGAACAGACAGGAAAAAAGAAACGGTCAACTACAACCATCACCAGCAGAGAACGGAAACAATGTAATTCAAATGACGAGGGAAAAACATGGACGTAACGTAAAGAAAGAGGTCAAGATATGGAACGCAAAAAAATGAGGGAAAGACAGGCGACACAAATGATGAGGGAAAGGGCTGTAACGCAGACAATGAGGGAAAGAGATGTCATGTAAACAATGAGGGAAAGAGAACCAAAAAAAAGAGAGAGAGAAAGACGACAACAGACGATGAACATGGGGGAATGGACCCCCCCAGCAACAGCACACCTACCAGGGTGGGGACTGTGAAAATTTGCACAGAGAGTGAGGTAATGGACACGGATCGGTAATGGTCGTCCTGCACAAAGTCTGCCACCAGAATGTCATAGAGCTACACAGACAAAAACCAGACACACACCTATCAGCAAAGGGGTGGGCGGGGGACAGAGCTCTGGGGCTCACGGCTGCTAGCAGCCAAACACAGACAGACAGACAGACAGACAGACAGACAGATCTCCTGCCATCACTGGGTCCCAATGCTCCTCCATCTTTGCTTATCCAATCACAATCTCCATTTCAGCCCTGCCTCAATTTTGGCACGTACAATGTGATATTACCACTGCACAGTTCTTGAACTCTGGTTCTCAGAAATGTCGAACTTGAAATAATTAGGTGAAATGGTGTTTCTCGTAGCTCGTGAAAATGGATTAGCAAAGAAGGTTGACAAGAAACATGCAGACAGACATATCAGCGTCCTACACCAGTCCACACGGCCATCACTGTGTTAAAAAAATGACTTTCTCTCTTCAGCCTTGGTCATAACTATTCCTGATGGACAAGAGGTGTGAAGACCTGGGCCCGACACTGAGATGCCTGTCTGCAGTACACTCGGAAAGAGGTGATGAGGGGAGGGAGGGAGGGAGGGAAGTCCCAGAAGCGGCCACCTACCAGACTGGGCACGGTATAGATCTGAACAGAGAGTGAGATAACTGAGACGTCGTGATCGTGGTCGTCTTTGATAAAATCCTCCACCATCTGGGAATAGTGCTGTGGGACACACAGGGCACACACACATCATCACCATCAGTCATGTCTACGCTGACTCCAGCTAGCCTCACTCTATCTTTCCTTCTTCGACACTGTCTCAATATCAATAAGTGCTTGCTGAAGAACCTGCAGCCACTCAAGTCCACTTTAAAACCCCAAAGAGAAAAAAAAAAAAAAATCACATGTATCATTTCCGTTGAATGAATTTATTCTCCCCAGCAAGCAAAAAGTACTTTGCCTGAGAGGAACATCTCATGCCTGCACTAAGAATGATGCCTATCTCTTGATAGTCAAATGCTGTAATAACCATGCACAGCTGTCTTTGGGGAAAATGTTCCAAACCTTTTCTTGTCAAAGTTTTTCCCCCCTAATCTGCATCTGATTTGACCTCCAAGAATCCATACTGTTAGTCTACATCGAACTAGCCGAGAGAATTTCATGTGAAAAAGCCAGATAAAATATTGCAGAGTAGCACCTTTGCTTACTTCCTGCCATAGTGTGAAACAACTATGCTTCGAAGTCATGACCGACAAGCCAACAATCTTTTACTCCCCCCCCCACTAATCAAAAAACCAAAACACACTGAAGATAAAAATGATCACTAACATCATTCCTTCTTTCTTTCTTAGCTGAGTTAGGTAACAGCTTATCACATCAGTATGACAGTTGCACATGTTAATTCCATCCTCATTCCTATCATTACTCAAAATAACAGCCATGATGATTGCCAAAAGTTGTCTCCTCATCTGAAAAGAAAAAACATCAAACATGCAATGGTTAACTTCAATACAGGCATGCAACCAGGGTGAGGGGGGAAAAAAGATAGAAAAGTTTGGGACCCAAGAATGAAGCAAAGAGTTCCTTTTTTATGGACATAAAATGAAAAAAAAAAAAAATTCTCATACATATCCAATCTAACCACACACATCAGATTCTATGCAATGTTTTGTTTTTTTTGGGGGGGGGTTTAGGGCTGCAATTCCCCATGCTTGTGACTGAACAGGGAAGAGTATGTTTACGGTATCCAATCCAATCCAATCTTCTCGTTTATCCAATCTTGTTATTAATGGTAGGCTGGATGGATAAGAACCTACCAGCTATTTAGAGATCATCTAGGTCAATGAATTGAACCAACCACTGGAATGATTGTACACTATGCTGTTCCACATCAACCTGCAAACATACTTTGTGCTCACGCAGAGGGGGCTATGTGGGTGGGGTGGGAGGCTTTTCAAGCCATGAATCACAGATTTCAGGGTTTGTTTGTTTTTGTTTTTTTTTAAATAAATGTTTTGGGGGGTTTTTTACTTCTTTTTTTTTAGTTTTTTTTTTAAAGTAAAACACAGTGAAAACACCTGTTGAAAGAAGAAAAGTTGCATACCTGTTAAGAACTGATCAACACAACATAGGCAACCAATCTTCTTCTCTAAGAACACACTCAGCAATCTGTAACTGGGATGGAAACTGGGAATGGCAGGCAAGGTATTACTGCTGCAGGAGCGAAATAAAAATGAACACATGAGTGAAAAAACAACATTCTACGCATTTTTAAAATGTGCGAATGCGCAGTTCATACTTAAAGCTTATTCACTATATACCATTACTTCCTCAAAACCAACTTCAGATTTTAAGAACACATCTTTAATAACACGGATTCTCTATTCTCTCGCTGTATTTTTTGGTAGCTTAACATGGTGAAAAACCTTTCAACTGTTTTCTGCAGCTAACAAGAAGCTTTGTATATGCTTTCACTCTGTTTTCATGTCAGGCAAGTGTTTAAAAGATTCGTCTTTTTCTTTAAAGCATTGCTGTATATTCCAGGTTTAAATCACTACTTTTTCTTTTAACCTGCACCAACCATCCCTCCCCTCCCAATGCTCCCCAAGCTTGTAGAATGAATGCGCCTTATAAATAGATTTTTCCCTGATGTCCCTGATCTATTCTTAGTAATAAAATCAGTCTATTCCTGGCCATTGCTGGTGGTCTCAGTGGTTCATACCATCTCTGATTTTGCAATTTGAATGTTTGAATGAACATCCTGCAAGCTCAGTTTTCTATCATTTTGTACATGAAAAGCGCTTGACTGTGGTACCTGATTCAGTCCTTTCTGGTTTTGATGTTCATCTTTCCATGTTTCACAGTATTCAAAGACCACTCTTCACATGTCAGCTATCTTGCATTCAACTTTTTTCTTTTCTTTCAGTTGTTAGTTCTTTCCCCTTTCTTGAAGTTTCTTTCCTCTTTTCTTGAATGTCTTCCCTCTTTTCTTGAATGTCATACTTTTTCAAAGAAATATTTTTTATAGATATTTCAATGAAAGTATTATAGTTGGAAAAATTGCATGTATGTTTTTCAAACATTTTGATACTGCCGTAAAGTTA
>CM060324.1:16342698-16345198 GCA_030674155.1 Stramonita haemastoma | reverse complement strand
ACAGTGACACTGACTGAACAGGCAACAGTTAATATGGACAAGAGTGACAGACATGGATATAAATGACAGTGACAGACATGCACATTACTGACAGAGACCACTGGATATCATATGGACATCAGTGACTGTGACGAATGTTAGTTTGTATGGATGTAAGTAACAGTGAAGGGTACAAACATATGTGACAGATGTCAGTTCATGGACATCAGTGATAGGCATGAACTTTGGTGACAGATGTCAGTTCATAGACATCAGTGATAGGCATGAACTTTGGTGACAGATGTCAGTTCATAGACATCAGTGATAGGCATGAACTTTGGTGACAGATATCAGTTCATAAACATCAGTGATAGGCATGAACTTTGGTGACAGATGTCAGTTCATAGACATCAGTGATAGGCATGAACTTGGTGACAGATGTCATTCATAGACATCAGTGATAGGCATGAACTTAGGTGACAGATATCAGTTCATAGACATCAGTGATAGGCATGAACTTTGGTGACAGATATCAGTTCATAGACATCAGTGATAGGCATGAACTTTGGTGACAGATATCAAATCATAGACATCAGTGATGGGCATGAACTTTGGTGACAGATGTCAAATCATAGACATCAGTAATAGGCTTCAGAGACAGAATACTTTTATTTATAATACAAGTAATACCCACCAAAATGCACCATAAGCTCATGGTTTTTTTTTGGGGGGGTTGTGGTTGTTGTTTTTTTTCCTGCATTATCTTCTATGACATCCATGTCCTGCTGTTCCCACGCCACTCATTTCAATCTCCCCGCTACAGCCATACCCAGATTCGTTACTTCTCATTCTCAGAGTCAGAGGTCCACAGGGAGCCCATTAATATCAGTCTGCTATGGGGCCACCACCCAGAGGTGCCATGCACTACTGCTTGGTCACTTTTGGTGGTGTTCAGTGGTGCCTGTTCTGAGTTAACATATGCAGACACCATCTACTAAGTCCCCTACTAACAACAGTATCAGCTCAGTCGCAGAGCCAGATTGAGTGAGTTGCCCACCCGAGGTAGCAGCCACCACAATGTCCCTCCAACGACCGTCCCCCATGAACCTCCAACCCCAAAAGCCTTGACACAAACTTACCACAGGCAGAGAAATTTATGGACATGAGATCACCATGAGACCGGAGCAACTAGGACCACCAAATCAGAGTCAATTTTTTTTTAATTGCAAGATGATCAATGATAATGAGGTTGATGTATTGATGCTGCTGTGGATATGCATATGCTTTGAGACTACTTGACAGGGCTGTACTCTACGCTTAATATCATACTATATCCCGGTGTCAACGACGCCCGAGAGATACAGACACCTACAGTGTTGGTCAAGTAATTTGAGCAACACTCTCAAACTCACATCTGTAAATTGGATGAAGCTCGACTGTGTGGTCCAAGTCTTCCCACTGAGCCCATAGCACACTCACTCTGGGTAGGAGACAGCTGAAGTCCGAATAATCCCTATGACTCTTAAGAGATTCAAACCCATGACCTTCCAGTCCGAAATCCAAGGCACTAACCACTGCGCCATGGTGGCTGGTTAAGATAATGTATCTTTATCATACAGATATGAATAATACAAACAATCTGTCTTGAGAAAAACACAGCAAAATAAATGCCTTTACCTCTCGATCAACGATGGTGGCGAGGTCAGTTGCTTGGCGAAGAGTGCACTCGATAGCACGCTGAAGGGTTGTGATCACCTGCACAAAACAGGACACTTTTTGTTTTTTAACTTTCCTTTAATCTCATAAACCCTTGGACACATTCTATGTGTAGTCATTCTTTAAAATAATCTATCTAACACATAACATGTGGATTTTATTTTTTTAATTTGCTTATGTTGTTGTTGGGGTGGTTTTTCTTTTCTTTTTCCCTAGGTGTGTGTGTGTGTGTGTGTGTGTGTGTGTGTGTGTGTGTGTGTGTGTGTGTGTGTGTGTGTGTGTGTTGTGTGTGTGTGTGTGTGTGTGTATCTGTGTGTGTGTGTGTGTTGTGTGAGTGAGTGTGTGAGTGAGGGGTGAGTATGTGAGTGTTTTGTGTTCTTGTGTGTGCGTGCGTGCACACGTTTTTATTTCAATTCTTTGATTTAGAGAATAATGGAATAAGCACTCAGGTGACCTTCGTTTATAGTCTCATCCTGTATGTGCTTGTGTGTGTGTGTGTGTGTGTGTGTGTGTGTGTGTGTGTGTGTGTGTGTGTGTGTGTGTGTATGTGTATGTGTATGTGTGTGTATGTGTGTGCGTGCTTGCGTGTGTGTATGCAAGTATGTCTGCGCATACTGAAGATGAAGAAGTGATCTAAAAAAAAAAAACCCCATGCCCTAAAAAAACAAAAATCACTTCCAATGAAACATTACTAACAATAGCAGCTAACATCTATTACAAAGACAAACAGAAAAATTGGGAAAGAGTGAATAATTATGCAAAAATGTACTTCAAACAACAACAAAACACACACACAAAACATACC
>CM060324.1:16335198-16340198 GCA_030674155.1 Stramonita haemastoma | reverse complement strand
TAGTGGTTAGGGCGTTGTACTCGTAATCTAAAGGTTGCGGGTTCGATCCCAGCTATTCCGCTATGGCGTTGTGCCCTTGGAAAAGGCACTTTACGGCTATTTTCTCACCCCACCCAGGTGTAAAAGGGGTACCAACCTTGTGTTGGGGGTTAACCCTGCGATAGACTGGCGTCCTATCCAGGGGGGAGTCTATGACTCCCAGTCGCTTAACGCCACAGAAACCGGGATAAGCACCGGCCTGATGAGCCTTATGGCTCGGGACAGACTTTAACTTTAACTTATTCAAAGGCAATCAAGGCATATCCTGGTGGTCTAATGAGGAGAAGGAGCAGAGCACGAGGTTTAGAAAACTTTCTCATTTGAACCAGTGACATGGGACTCTCACATTCCTGAGACCATTGGCTTACTTTTAGACCCCCCTCTATCCATGAGGGTGAAAGAGCATACTGGCTAGAGCCTTATGTATACACCCAATTCATCAGTAACTAAGTATGCAGGTTTGCCTTTCCATTGGGATGTCTATTTGAGGGGACTTTTCCCCATGGGTTAACACTGGCACTGACTCCACCCCCCAAAAATTCCTTTAAATGAGACTATAAACTGACGTCCCTTGTGTAAACACTTGCAAAACATCTGGTTGATCAACACATGTTTAAATCTCATCTTCTTTTTATACTCCTAAGAGTAAGCCAGACTGGCTGGTCGGATGGATGACACAAGTTACATGTTCAGCATGCACTCCACAACCTATAAGTACCTAGACAAGGACGGGCTCTGCCAGGTAAAAAAAAATCAGTTCTACATATATAATATGACCAAACAACTCCTCAAGGAGTTATGGGAGAAATCAGTCAAAACAAGGTACTTTCTTCCACAGACCTGCAGGAATAGGTGGGCTCCCCAGTGCGGAAGACGTGGCCACAAATCTGAGACGGAGAATCCATCTCTCTCAGTTCTTGAAACTTGACTGACGGCTCCCCTCCACACAGGAACAACTCCAGGGGCGGAAGAGGAAGGTGGTGGTGTGACGCTGCTCCTTCTCCGCATCGTAGCCCCTGGTGAAGATGAAGGGGACAAATTTGCTCCAGTGGGCACGCAGGTGCTGCTCCAAATCGTGGGGGGATGCAGCTTTCGTCCATTCCTGTGACACAGCGAATTGAGTTGAAAAGTTGTTGGGGGTTTTTGTTTGTTTGGGTTTTTTTTTGGTTTTTTTTAAGAGTGGAAGAGATATATGTTCATCTTATTCTGCCAATGACGGATCAAACTTTTTTCTTCTATTTGCATTATGAAAGAATAGAATAAGATGAGGTTGAGTAATCCTGTCAGTGAGAGCAAGAGAGCAGGGGAGAGAGAAGAGAGAGAGAGAGAGTGAGAGTGAGATGTGTGTGTGTGTGTTGTGTGTGTGTTGTGTGTGTGTGTGTGTGTGTGTGTGTGTGTGTTTTGTGTTTGTGTGGTTGTGTGTCGTGTGTGTGTGTGTGTGTGTGTGTGTGTGTGTGTGTGTGTGTGTGTGTGTGTGTGTGTGTGTGGTGTAGTGTGTGTGTGTGGTGTGTGTGTGTGTGTGTGTGTGTGTGGTGTGTGGTGTGTGTGTGTGTGAGTGTTGTTTGTGTTTCATGTGTGTGTGTGTGTGTGTGTGTGTGTGTGTGTGTGTGTGTGTGTGTGTGTTGTGTGTGTGTGTGTGTGTGTGTGTGTGTGTGTGTGTGTGTTTGTGTGTTGTGTGTGTGTGTGTGTGTGTGTGTGTGTGTGTGTGTGTGTGTGTGTGTGTGTTTGTGTGTGAGTGAGTGCATGTGCGTGTGTGTGCCCAAGCCAGCAAACATGTGAGAGAGGGAGAGATGGGGGGTGGGGGGGGAGGCAGAGAAATTGCATTATTTCAAATTCCAACATTTGGCCAATCTAGTAAAAGATAGACAAAAGCTGAACAAACACAATGAATGTGTCATACTTTTGTTATCTGAACTTGAACAATTAAATGTGCTTTCAGGAAATTGTAGAGGCCATCAGGAATTCCCCAATTGATATATTACATGTCACAATGCAAGGTTGCCATATATTTCAAAACAATAACTAGAGTTGAAAATAAAATGTAACTATTATTTCATCACACTTTCAAACTGTGTTCCTGGCTAGCTCTGCCAATGAAGAGGTAAGTACTAGTCTACAGGAGAAAGCCAAGGGCAGAAATTATATTTTATGAATAAAACAATACAACCCCCCCCCAACACACACACACAATACATAAATCAAATGTGCATGCACGTGTACACACACACACACACACACACACACACACACACACACACACACACACACACACACACAGATAAAACACACAAACACAAAAACACACACACACATCGCCTTCTGCTTTTCAAATTTCAAGCACTTTGCTTTAACAAATTTGTTTTGTTTCCATATTTTTTTTAGTAAATTAATTCATTAAGGAATAGTTTACTTTGGTTGATCAATCCCTTCTGATTTCCTTGTTATTTTCCCATTAGCTTGATTTTCTACAGCATGCCTTTTCAGTCCAAGAGCTCTTTTGTTTTTTTTTAACCCAGTGATGTAATCTCTCTTCTCTCTCTCTCTCTCTCTCTCTCTCTCTCTCTCTCTCTCTCTCTCTCTCTCTCTCTCTCTCTCATGTTGCTAGTTTTCATTTTAGATATGTTCACTATTCTCACCTAGAGACCATTTACTATAAATTGTATTTAATATTACTGCACATTAAGCATGCTTCATACTGCCAAGCTGTCAGCTTGCTCCAATTTGTTTGGGCTTATTGTAGTGGGGGAGAAAAAAGAGGAAAACACGGTGTCACAGTCTAACACATAAAAATGCAGTAACAGCTTTTCACTCGCTCCGCAGATGACACAGCCATAATTACAGAAAGTACCATTTTGTTTTGAAGAACAAACCATGTAGCTATTCACTGATTCAGTGACAGATAGAAGTTCTATACTACTATTACTAAGAACACATTTTCCACCCACAAAATATGCCATTTCCCCATATACTATAAGGTGTGCATGTTAACTCTGACAATTATAATAGTTTGTTTTATTAATACCTTAAAATTGTGATTGATTTGTGTGTACACATACAATTTCATTGGGTGTGGACCCAAGTTTACTGGAGGGATGGAATACATGGATGATGGAATCATGATGGATACATTACAAGTCTGGTGAACAGAGTGTTGGATTATATTTGATGACTGGGTTGGGGGGGGGGGGGGGGGAGGGGCATACTACACAGGCTTGAGAAGCCACTGAGCCTTTCTCAGGTTCTGACTCCACTCCCTGTAACTGGTGACAGTAGCGTAAACCTTTCTGATGAGATATAATTTAAAAACCTACGACTGTGTTAGTGTGTATATGAGGCTATGTGCACGTAACATACCTAGAGCTCTACTTAGTACATTTCCTTGAAGAGTAAGTTGGGCCTTGCCGATGGCAAAAGATACTTAGATAGTAGGGATGATATGAATGGACCCCGATGCACCCTGTGCGCCTTTTACTCTTTTCCCATAACCCCTCCATAAGAGTTGTTTGTGAGCAAAGTTCCTCCATACATGGTAGTATTGGTACAAACCAACAGATGATGTAATTATTCATAATGATCAATACTACATTACTGGTGATCCAGACTATAATTTATTACAACCAAATCACTGATAGTGATAGTGATACAGTGATAGTAATACCAGCATTTTTTCTTCTTTGATCTCTTTCATCACACAATGTGTCATAAACTTTAAAAGCCTATATCAAATCTGATAGTGATATCAAGCCAGACCTGTCCTTCTCCCTACTCCAGGTAATATATTTTTTGTGGTTTGATCCCCCACACATCAAAATTTGGTCATATAAAATTTTACCACATGCACCAGTCTGTATTGTTTAAACTACAAAAAAAATTAACCTAGTAATAGTATAATGACCAAGGGTATCATTTCTAAACAAAGAATTTTGAGAAATGGGGAAGTAATGACAGTATATAATGAGTATTGATAATGATAGTTTTGATACCAATAGTTATAAGTAAAGATAGACTGCAAAAGTGCAATTGAGAAAGTTTTACTTTTGCAAAAGTTCTTCAAAACAGCAGTTTATGTTATCTGTGTCAGAATCATTCCATTAGTGATCAGATGTGATGTAAGTAATTAATTAATATCACTTTATCAGTGATGTCACTAGAGCTCTTCAAATAGATTGTAAAGAATTGGACAAAACATGAAAGTTTAAACACTGAAACTGACAGGAAAACTAAATTGATCCATTCTAAATGGCTGTAGGCCTATTGGAAAATTGTAATTTCACTTCAAAACGTGTCTGGTTAGTCTTGCTTAGTAACACTAAAGTTGCTATTTTTAACACCAACACTGGCAACAGGCTTTGAATTACGTAACTTAAGTGTTACGTTTCGAACTACAAAACAGAGCACTGATTATAAAAAAACAAAACAAAACATTTTAGGCTACTGTCAACGATGGATTATTCTGACGGTTATTCAACTTGCTGTATATAAGATGCTAAAGTCTGGCTTTGAGAAACAAGCCAGGGTCTTTGGTTAATAAATAACTGTCGTGTGTGGAATTGAAATGAGCGATGAGTCAGCGACTCTCGCATGTTTAGAGACTAGATCTTTGTTCTTCATCTAAAGTTCAGTCTACACAAAAGATTTCTGGAAGAAAATGAAAATACAGTTATCTTACCTGCAGAATGCTGTCCTCGTTGAAAGGTGGCATCTGCCCTATTGTCTTATTTGTCTGCGCCATTGCCTACTGCGTGAAGGACTCGCACAATCTTGATCTTGGCACCGTGATTGTCTGATACACCGACTAATCATATAACCTTTACCCAACATCCATCTGTACCAGCAGCCGACTTGAATATCAGCTTCTAAAATCGCTGTTCTGCTGTTGGACAATAAACGAAATTCCCGTTAGATTTTAGTCGACAAAGTTGTCAGGAGGAAAAAAAGAAAAACAGGCCACACTCCAGCTT
>CM060324.1:16312698-16330198 GCA_030674155.1 Stramonita haemastoma | reverse complement strand
CCACTGCAAGGCCGGTTTCGTTCTTGCCCGTCGTCTCTGGGCGGAAGATCTTTATGCTGTCTCGGAATACGTCGCCCATTGCGAGGACTGTGACGGTATCTGCCATCGTCTGTTACGCTGGTCGTTGGAGGGAGGGCCAACTCTGGGGTACTGACTGCCTGGCGAGTTGTGGGGCTTTTGCTGACTCTGTTCTGGTAGATGTCCTCAGCCAGCTGTAAGTGTTCGTGTGTCGCCATATGTCTTGGCGATTTAGCGGGGGGGTCGGTATTAGTTCCGCGGTCCTTTTTGGGGGAGATGCATGGTGAACTTGCTCTGACTTTTAATGGTGGCATCTGTCGTGAGAGACCTTCGTCGTGTCTACTCGAGTCCTCTGCTTCTGCCGGCTTCAGGTCTTGGTTTGGCACTGCAGCACTGTGCCGATCCTCGCTCAACGCGATGTTGATCATCAGCTCTTCGTGTAACGTGTTCTCTGATCTGTCTTTCTGGATGGGGAAGTGTTCTGTGACTGTGATGGGGGCACCAGCGGAGGGGGGCACAGACCGTGAAGCCGCAGCGTGGTTTTCTCGCAGGATTGAAGTATCTGGTTTCAATGCTCCGGCAAGGTTGGTTTGACCAAATACCCGATGCAGGGGTACAATCTCCCATTCTTCTGATCTGCCTGCAAGATGTTCAGTGCTCCTGGGCGACATTCTGTCTTCTGAAAGACCGTCACCAGTATGGACAGACATATCTTCACTGATTGCAACGTCATAGGGTTGTTCTTTTATACAAACGATTGAAGGAACTGTGTCTGCATATGTGTCTGTTGTCGTGGGACACATCACACTGATGTTTTGTTGAGTACCTTGCCTGGCATACGATGAAGGCACACTACATGTCCAATTGTCAAGAGCGACATTTTGGCTTTGATCTTCCTCCGCCTGTTGCAGGGGACAGAACGTTTGTGATGCTTTCCTTGCATTGTCCAGGCTTACAGTCCCTTCAGGATTTCCGAAATATTCGCTTGTCTGCATGTTGTCCAGCTTTTGAACTGCCAGGTTCACTGCTTCTTGTATAGCTTGGTAGGACATCAATGGTTCATCCACCCTTGTCATCTGGGTAGCGTTATCTGCTGTACTTGGTAGATTCGCCTCTTCCATGATATTTCCTTTTTGGTCGTGGTACTTGTCTCTCTGACCTCTAGATTTCATGTCATCCAAGTCTTTAGCTGGCACTTTGTCATTCAATCTTACTCGTTGACCACGGGCACTTCTTGTCCTATGTTTTGGCTCCACCGACCTTTCGTCTTGGACAGCATTCTGTTTCACGATTTGTTTGACCTTGTCCTTTGGCAGGCTCAGGGTATTATCTACATCGGTAGAAAGGGTGGATTTTGTACTGCACGCATCTGAGGTGTCACAAGAATCTGCTGGAGTGGGAAATGAGTGAGCAGACTGTAGCGGAGTCGCTGGTTCTTCAGACTGTACGATGGCTTGATGAGCGACGCGGGAATGGTTTACTATGGTCCACTTGTTGGTCGCTTCCTGGAAGGCTTTCCGTTGATTGTTTCTGCTTTCTGCTTCTCCACTGCTTCTGCAACAAGACAGGAACAATTACTGGTTATTAAAAACCGCTAGGGGGCAAGATAACAGCCTACCAGTTTGAGCGTTGAGCTCGCGTTCTCACGTCCCGGGTTCGAACCACCACCAAGACACACTGGTTTATTGGGAATTTTTTCCCCCTGGGGTCAGCATTTGTACCAACTTTCACTTTCCTTCAGATGAGATCGCCAAACGAGGTCCCCTTACGAACATCTTGCGCACCCGTTAAAACCCGTTATGCCTTTGGGAAGAGTAGGATATTGCGTGGATATTGCGTGCCGGTAAGAACAGATGGCAAAAATATTAAAAGAACCACAGAAAACCTCCCAAACAACAAAAATGTGCATTGGTAAAACATCTTCCCGAAACCCGGCACGTGTCCACATTAATGGCGGGTAAACGGACACATATGCAAAATTCACCATTGGCGAACCTCAGGACTGTAGCTGAGGAAATTAGAGAGATGATACGTTTAGGAAGCCTGTTTCCTACTTCGAGTCAAAAAAAATCTGGTGAGTCACTCTGTCAAAGGCTTTGCTGTAGTCTATGAAGAAGATAAAAAGTTTTTTTGTTCATACTGTTCACCTTTTCAATGATGCTTTAGAGCACGAATAACAAGTCTTCTGTTCTGTAGCCTGCCAGGCAGTGTGATAGTTCAAACTCTACTTTTTGTTATTTAAGATCATGATCACCAGGCCAGGAGCTTGCTTACAGGACAGATAAGGGCTATTTTCATGCAGTTATTGCAGTCTTTTACATTTTCGTTCTTGTGGAGCATGACAGTTTCTTGTGACTTCCAGTCCGTTGGCCTACGACGCTTTCTAGATTTTACAACATAGGTAATGCATGGCTTTCAGCCCACCCTCTTCTAAGTGTTTCAGCTGTTCTCCGGGAATTGTATCCAGACCTGGTGACTTTCTGCACTAATGCACTTTGAATGGCTGTCTCTACTTCACTAAAGAGCGGTTCTGGTGTCGAAATTAAAATCTTTATCATTTCGAGAGAAATTTTCTTCTTGGCAGTGGAATGCAATTTTGCTGTATGCACGCCATCTTTTTAGAATGTCTTCTGGCTCAGTTAAGTTAGTTCCATCTGAGTGAGGTGTTGACATTTTTTGACTTGAAACTTATTTTGTTTGACATCATGGCCGAAAGGACACAGGAGGAACGGAGTACGAAATCTGCACCTCTTATTTTCACAGCTTCGGGTGTGTTGCATTCAAACCACTAGACTATCCCTGAAGTCGGAATGCAGCTACCTGAATGGTGTGTGAGTTGCGGGGGGGGGGGGGGGGGGGGGGGGGGGGGGGGGGGGGGGGGGGGGGGGGGGGGGTTGCATACACAGAGAACATCCGGGCTCTAGCCAAGGAAAAAATAAAAGGACACACACACACCACACACACACACACACACACACCACACACACAACAACACCAGTCTACTTTACTGTTCTTTCACTATAAATTCAACTAGCCTATCATTATATTTCATTACCATATTGAGTATGATGTCTTCGAAAAGAACAAGTCTGATAAGCTTTGAGTTCAATCTATCAAAACAAAATGCACACTACCAACAAGAAACAGTACTGTTTGTGGCTGTTGTGTTACTGATTCATACATCAACTTACAGATTTAAACTTAAGCTTCATATTCTGCAATCAGGAAGATTATACATGTTAATCTTGTTTATGAATGGCTGCACGTGCGTGAATGATTTGAAAGCGAGCGCTTTGATTTCTTTGCTTTACAAGATTCAGCGCTATAAAAAAAAATCCATATTCATGTATCATTATTATTGTTGTTATTATCATTATTATTAAGATCATCATCATTATTATCGTCTTTATTATTACTGAGGGTGAGTATTCCACACAGATAGGCCTGCAGTACACTTATATAGTGTTTAAGTAGCGGGGGATGAAGTTAGAATGGGGATAGCCATGTGGTTACAGCACTGAGTTCACGATGCGACTAAGGGTTCAAGCCACCATCGAGACACCTGCACTAGGGGATTTTTTTCCGTGTGTACCAACTCCACTCTCCTGAAAGTCCTTCAGATGAGACTACAAACCTAAGTTCTGAGTAAGAACGCACGCAAAACATCTTGTACACACGTTAAAAACCCCATTCTGCCTTTTGAAAGACTAGGCCATTGCGCACAGGTACAAACAGATGACAAACAAAACACACGCACGCACGCACAAAGACACACACCAAAAGGAAAACAATATAACACATGCTCTTGCGCTTATGCATCGTACATGTATTTAGACGTCATCACTGGAGTCGGAATGCAGCTACCTTAATGGTGAGCAAAGCGGTCGTATGCGCAAAACTTCACCATTGGTATACCACACAGCCGAGGAACAAAAAAAAAAAAAAAAAAAAAGGGGGGGGGGGGGGGGGGTATAGGTACAGGCAGACAGGCAGGCAGACAGACAGGCAGGCTGGTTTACAGGCAGGCAGACAGACAGACAGACCAAGGAAACAAACAAAACAAAAATTGTTAAAAACGAAAAACTGCATGAAAGCCGAATTTGGACAAAAGTCAGACTGTTAAAAATGCTGATCCAAGACAAAAAAAAAAAAATCATGATGTTCTTCCAAATGTTTGAATGCCAAAAAACCAACCAAAACAAAAAAACAACCCACCAAAAAACCAAAACCAAAACCCAACCAAAACAAAACCCCACACAACAAAAACAAAAACAACAAAACAAAAACAAAAACAAAAACAAAAAATAACAACCTCCCCTCCCCCCTATCTTCCTTGAAAAGCTTAAATGTTTGAGTTACTTCAAAGAATTGTCATGCTTTGATTAGCTGTTTTGACCGCTGGTAATTAAGCCCAGCGCGCGCGCGCGCAGCGCACACACACACCACACACACCACACACACACACACAACACCAACACGTGCGTCCAGTTGCAGTTTTCCTCCGTCCCATCGCAATATAACAGTCTTTAGGTAATACTACGGGGTGGGGGTGGATAGCCTGGTGGTTTGAGCTTTGCGATAATGGTAAATACAAAAATACAATGGGACTCCCTCCTTCGCGTCGGGATCGAGCCACCATAGAGGCACCTGTTTTAGGGTAGGCCTCTTTTACCCAGGAGTTAGCATCCGCACTGACTCCTGAAAAAGTCCTTCTAAAGAGCTCTGTGCACGAATGCCATTAAAAACCCGACCCGCTTTTCGACAGAGTAGGCCATTTTGTGCCGGTAGGAACACATGATGATATTAAAAACAAAAAACCCCAAACCCACATAAGTGTAGTCTAGACATCATCCCTTAAGTCAAAATGCGGCTACCGTAATGGTAGGTAAAAATGGTCGAATACGCAAGATCTAACGATTGGTTAACCTCAAAGCTCTAGCTGAGGAACAAACCAAGAAAATACTGCAAATGCAAAAGTGAAATAGACGAAGGATAATTATCTTATAAACAAACAAACAAACAAACCCCAAAACACCCCAAACTAGATCTAAATTGTATCTCTAGTTCATGATAATTATGCCAGTCCACAGAAGAAGAAAAAAGCCAACACCCCCCCCCCCCCCCCAACAAAAAACCCTACCAGTAATAAATTCTCTTTAAACTTTTTTTCGGCGTTTACCATGAAAGCTTCCATAATATAGAAACCATAACACGATTCTATTGCTTGTCTGCTCCCCCCCCCCCCTCCCCCCAACTTTTACATCTCATGAACGCTAGAAAATGCAATAAACTTACGATTCTACACAGTATTGGCAATGCAATGCAATAATGTAACATGAACACACACTAGTGATAAGATACAACTCATGACAAAACTCACAATGGCTGTGGGCTTGTAAAGGTCTTATCACCCTCCTTGCATCCTTCTATCAGCTGATTGCCTTCCGGTACCTCGCCCAGCCCATGGTTAGACTCTGTGAAGACCATTTGGTCCAAGTCCATAGAAAGGGAAGAGTTTTCTCTGGAAGTAGTTCCGAAGTCACCACCCGCACCCTTCATCATGATCTTCAGGTTCCAGCTGATGGGGTAATTACCACAGGGTGGCTGGGGCAGTCGGTAACCCGGCATTCCTGTGACTGCTGACGGTTCCAGAATGTCGTCGCTGCAGGGCACGTTGCGTTGGAAAGCTTCTTCCAAAGTGTAAGGGAAGTCGTCTGCAGGCGCCTTCTTTGCATGTTCGACGTTTGATCGTTGCAAAGTCCTGCCCTTTCGCGTCGTTCTCGGTGAAGTCGTCGTGGCGGTAATGTCTGCGTACCGGGAGTCAAAACCTAGGACCGATACTTTAGGGTAAGTCCGCGTGCGATGTGCCGGCTGGTCCTTACAAACTTGAGTGGGAACTAAACGCTGGTGAGTCACTGGTGTATCTTGCATGATGTTGGAGTTCTCGTCGGATAGCTTCGTTGGCAAGTGCATGCTGGCCTTTTATCTTGAGCTTTGCTTACCGGTATATCTATTGAAAAACCTTGGCGGCGAGTTTTCGTTCTTTCTTCACTCTGACTGGCGTTATTTTTACGTTCTGAAATAGTAGATTCTTTGCTGTCCGCAGGGTTTTCGTAATATGACCAAGCAGGGCTTCCGCTTCTATTTGTTTGTTCTGTACGTGGTGTCAGTATGGGGCTCCCTTCTTTGGGCGAAACTTGACCTGGCAAAAGTAGGTAATCATACAGCGGGGTTCTCTGGGCATTGCCTTCATTTGACTTCTCTGATTTTTCAGTTGGCGAGGTCTGTCTGTGCACGCCTGGTCTAAACCTGTTTTCCTTATTCGCGCGTTTGTTCATCAGAAGTTCGTGGTGAAGGCCATCTACGTTTGTCAAATTACCATCGCCAATATTCAGCTCCGTGACAACAGTCTTGTGAATTCCTTGATCTTTCAGTGACTCCATTGCATCAGCCGGCTGCAGTGACAGGGCACAGTCCGTTGCCTGCGTGGAGACAGTATGGGCGGAGATTTTGGAGATCTTGTGACAAGAAAGCAGAGTCCCCATCAGTGACTTGCGGTAGGCCAAACTACTTCAGTGGGCAATTATAGCGCTTGTCACAGGTCCTCGATCGAAACCTCTGGGGTTTTCACGAATCGTTCCAGCGGCTGCCTTGGCATACAGTCACCACATTCATTGCGGTGCCTTGGCAGCTGACGTTATATATGTCGTCAAAAGACAATGTCTTTTTGTCAAGACGTCATCAGTTGTGACCTTGCATTAAATTTTGACGTATAGGTCTACAGATGAGACGGAGAGAGAGCACGTAATCCGCTTCTGTTCGTCTCATGTCAGTGTTCCATTCATTTTACGTCTTTTCACAAAATGTGATATTAGACATTTAAATTTAAAAAAAAGAGAAAAAAGTGTGAGTGTGTGAGTGTGTGTGTATGTGGGGAGGGGGACGGGGGTAGGAGGAGGAGTTTTGGAAGTGGGGAAGTGGGTTAATTCACTTAATCTACACAGAACAGTTAAGAAAAAAGTAAAATAAAACAACAAATGTACATAATACTTGAATACAGAATAGTAAAAATTCCAAATTCTAAAAAAATCTAAGGCATGAACAATAAAACTATTTACAACCATAACCAACAAGAGAAAAATCTAATCAACAGAAGGAAATGACTTTTAAGTCCATAATAATCATAATAAAGAACCAATAGGACAGTGCAGTAATGATTTGAAAAATGTATACATCAGTAATGGATCATTGAATATCTCTGATGAGGATGATGAGGTAAGAACAGGTATATAACTTTTCAGCATGCTGCATATCAATATATGATCAACAGTTATACTATGTCCACATATGCAAGATACATGTCCAACATATTTTGTTTTAAAACAGTTCATTTCCCATCTGCAAGCTAGAGAAACAATTTCTTTTATACAATAAAAATCAGTGTGTCTTCCTGATTATAGGCCTGTTTGAATCTCTCTCTCTCTCTCTCTCTCTCTCTCCTCTCTCTCTCTCTCTCTCTTCTCTTCTTATATATATATATATAAAAGTTCAATCAAGATATGTTTTAGATATCAATACTTACAGATCTATCAGATGTGGACACAGGTTGTATGTGAATGTACACTATAGGCCACACATATGTTAATTAATTAATCATCGCCTTTAAGTTATTCACAAAAGTAAACTAGAATCCGTTAGGCCTATGTGCAAGTGCAGAGAGAGAGAGAGAGAGAGAGAGAGAGAGAGAGAGGAGAGAGAGGAGAGAGAGAGAGAGAGAGAGAGTGTGTGTGTGTGTGTGTGTGTTAGGGGGAGGAGGGGGGGGGGCGTAGTAATACTATTTGCCTGCTTTCCCCTTTTCTCTTGAAAAAAGAAAAACAAGCAAGAACGTTGTTTGCATTGTACTATAGTAAGAACAGAAGCCAGATGAGAAACCCTTAGAATGAAATTATATATCATCACCATCTCTTTCTGTTTCTCTCTCCCTTTTGCCAGTGTGTTGGCTAGATCTATCTAAGAAGGGGGGGGAGGAAGGAAGGTTAGAGCATTTGGCCTAGGGATGTGATGTCCCAGGATCAGCCACCAGGACACGCCCTTCTTAAGTATTTTACACAGGAATTAACACACTTACTTAACACCCTTACTGACTCCACTCCCCCAAATGTCTATTGGATGATGCAATAAACCAAGGCCCCCTGCCAGCATATAAGCATCTTGCACATGCACTAAAAGCCCTTCAGCCTTTTAGAAGTGTAGGCTATTTCCTGCCGGTAGGAATGGATGGCAAAATTGGGGGGAAAAAAACCCCACAGGCACACAGGTGTTGTGTTTCGGCACCATCAAGGAAATCAGAAGGCTGTTATCAATGGGTACAAATGGTCCACACACCAAATTCTCACCATTGGTAAATATCAGAGTTGTGGCTGAAGAACGAAAAAAAAAAAATCATCATCATTTGCTTACTATTTTATTGTGGATACTTTCCACTGAAACTTGAAAGCAATGGTGGTGTTGGGCATTTCCCAGCTTCGCACCCTGGGGTCAGTCACCCAGAACCTGCGCTCTGCCTCATTCACCCCACCTGGGAATCATTGTGAGACTGAAGTTCCTCAAAATAAGTACGGTTATAATGATTGTGTGAATCTATTGGGGAAATAAAAAGAAAAGAAAAAAAGAAAGTGATGCACTAGAAAAGTTCATTAATTACATGGGTAAGCATCCAAAAGTAAGAAGCAGTAATTTCTCTCTGCCATTAAACCTACATGAAAAGGACAGTTAACACACAAAACTCTCAAAGATATAATCTCACACCCACACATACATGCACACACAAATCCATGCACACATCACACACACAATACACACACACACACACACACACACACACACACACACACCACACACACACACACACGCACACACCACACATATCCTCATAAACAAAAATGACAAAGATTATGAAATAAAAGTCATTTTATTATGAACTATCACTTAACAAAACTTTCCCACACACTCACACACTCTGTCTTGATCTCTTTGACTTGTCTTTCCTATTAGGCAGCGCAACACAGCTCAGCCTACTGGTGTATTAGAATGCTCTTGAAACAGTGTACCTCCCCTATCACTTCTCTGACCAAAAGTTTCTTCCTCAAATTAACACATAAATTCTGTGTCACAAATTCAGATAGTCACCAAGGTGACTTTTAAACTCTTCCTTTAAATTTAAGTCCCTGTGTTCATAAAGTTTCTAAGGATGTGTGTGTGTGTGTGTGTGTGTGTGTGTGCGCGCATGCGTGTGTCTGTGTGTGTGCATGTTTGCAAGTGTACATGCCTGTGTGCTTGTATACATGCATATATGTGTGTGTGTGTGTGTGTGTGTGTGTGTGTGTGTGTGTGTGTGTGTGTGTGTGTGTGTGTGTGTGTGTGTGTGTGTGTTCATATCAAAGTTTCAAAACAATCATTCATGAACTTCACACTGTATTACAAAATGTCTTCCTTCCTTTCACGGAAGATGATAAAAAGACGGGGGAAAGATACTTGGAGGCAAGGTCGGGAAGCCACTTATAACCATTCACATATAATTTAAATATATATGTATGATGCTCCACCAGGAAATGAGTTGTTTAGCACATAACCCATTTTTCCACTAGAAGCCATTAAAGGCAGGTGGGGTCATGTTGGCAATTTTCAGATTTTGATCAATTATAATTAAAACAATAGCCATTATTCTACCTTGTAATGAAATACCAAGTCATAATTTTGTATCCTTTTGCTTTTAAACATGCTTTAAACACAAACTGTCTTTTATCACAACAACTTCAATAGAATTCTGTAATACGTCAGTCCCTCTATCCAGTGCTGTAAAGTATCTAGGAGTCGTTATTGACAACACACTCTCCATGCAAAAATTTATCACCCAGACCTGTCAGTCATGCTACTATCAACTACGGCGTATTAGTGCAATTCGAAAGTACCTGTCCACTGATGCAACATCCAAACTAGTCACTTCTCTTATTCTTTCACGTCTGGACAATTGCAATTCTCTTTTGGCTGGTCTGCCAGCATCATCTATCCACTCCCTCCAACGTATACAAAACTCTGCAGCTCGACTGGTCCTCAGAAAGAAAAAATCTGAGCACATTACTCCTCTCTTGCAATCTCTCCACGGGCTGCCTGTGCCACAGAGAGTAAACTATAAGATCAGTACTCTCTGTTATAAATGTCTCCACAAAACAGCACCCCCTTACCTCTGTGAATGTCTTCACGTGTACACACCTTCTCGTTCCCTCCGCTCGGCTGCAGATACCGTATCCTTAAAAATACCTAGATTCAACCTATCTACCGTTGGCCGCCGCTCTTTCTCTATTTCTGGTCCATCAATCTGGAATGACCTCCCTCTCTCCCTTCGGCAAAAGCCTACATATGACAATTTAAATCCAACCTCAAGACACACTTGTTTCAAACCTAAGATTTTTGCCTTCTGTTTTCATCTCCTATTTGTCCCTGCCTTCAACATTTGAAATTCCCTTCACCCTGTCAAAATGTATAACCTCTATAAGTGTGTGTGTGTGTGTGTGTGTGTGTGTGTGTGTGTGTGTGTGTGTGTGTGTGTGTGTGTGTGTGTGTGTGTGTGTGTGTGTGTGTGTGAGTGTGTGTGTGTGTGTGCGTGCGTGCGTGCGTGCACATGCGTGTGAGTGTGCTTTCGAATTTGTTATAATTATTTATTGTCATTGGTTGCTTGTTTGCTGTGAGGGTCGAATGCAAGCGCTTTGATTGTGTTTTTACAAGATATAGCACTATATAAATTCCATGTATCATTATTATTATTATTAAAAATCCCCAAGCCCTCATTCCGACCATTTATTATGATGCTAAACTTGTCCATTTCCCATTTGTCATTTCCTGCAGTCTATCATTTCAACCTGTAATACCTTTTCATAGAAGTGTCTGATTTTCAATCCGTTTTTTTATAAATTGTATAGCCATTGCATTACAGATTTTAAAAAATGTCAATAACTATAAATTGACCTCTGGTGCAATCCCACTCCTTATGTGGTGGAGAGTCACATACACACACATATATATATGAATAATAAAAAATAATAAAAAATATATATATATATACACACACATTCTGTACACGTATGCATGTACAGATTCTGTACAATCTATGTCACAGTAACCTTAAAAGCACACAGTCTTCACACCACCATCACCTACAGCAACAAACAAAGAGATGATAATGCTGTCAAACCGTTCTATTCAGCCCTACTGCAAAATCAAACAGCTGCGCATTATGAAATTTCCCACGCTTGTCCAGCAGAAAAAAGAACCATCGACCCTTGACCTTCATGGGGATCTGGGCAGCGGAGTCTACCCTGGTCTGAAGGCAGCTGACCGTGTTGACGGGGACTGACAGGGTTCTCTGGCGCGGCAGGACAGAGTACGTTTCCAATCGGACGGAGTTGCCTCCCTTTAGCAACCACAGTCGCCTCACTGCTCTCGTGGGATACATGACACTGATGCACAGGACAACGTAACCTGAAAGTATACAAACAAATGTGTGCTTTAGTTTAGCTCTCCCTCGGTTGCCGTTCATCTGAGATGGACACCTTTTTCTGAAACGACGCATTTTGAGGTGTGTGTTGTGTGTGTGTGTGTGTGTGTGTGTGTGTGTGTGTGTGTGTGTGTGTGTGTGTGTGTGTGTGTTTGGGGGAGGTGGGGGGGGGGTTAGATCATATAATTGACTCAATGACTGTTCTAATGAGGGGAATACTTTGCTGATAAAATGAATGCAAACCAAATAAAATGAAAAAAAAAATGTACAAGCAGGACCACAAGATGTGCGATGCATGCAGTGAGAAAAAAAAAATGCTGCCGCTTTTATTTTAATTACTAAGTAAGTAAGCAGGAAGGTATCAGGTTGGTTAATACATTCACCTGCCTAACAAGTAGAATGTGACGTTCTGGATTCGGTTCTTGGCCTTGCCCTTTCTTTCCAGTCTGATGAGGAATTAAAAATAAATGTCAAAAGTCCTTCAGATGAGACTATAAACTGAGTCCCCGTGTGTAAATGCATGCATCCACATAATCTTGCACACATGTGAAAAACCTGTTCCACCTTTAGGAATAGTTGGCCATTTTGTGCCAGTAGGCATAGATGATAATATTAAAAAAAACAACCAACAAACCCAACCCCCCATGCACACACTGACAATGACACTGACATTGTGTTTAGATAGTCATTCTTGAAGTTGGAAGCACCTATCTAAATGGCTGGAAGGTAGGGGGTGAAAGGGGAAAGGGGGAGGGAAGAAGGGGGAGGAAGGGGGGGAAGGAGGGAATGGGAGTGGTCATTTACACATATATCTCACCACTGGTGCTCCTCTTGAGTTTGAGCTCTAGCCAAGGAACAACCCCCCCCCCCCCCCCCCCCCCCCCCCCCCCCCACAAAAACAACTTGTAACAAAACAACAAAAAAACCCAGCAAAAAACAAACAAAAAACAAACGACAAAACAAAACAAACAAACCCCCCACAAACAAACGAGGACAACTCAAACCAAAAAATATTGCTAAACTGTAATTCTCCTAAGTGTACACGAATGTCATAATGATGTATGATCTGTAACCTATTGTCAGTCTTGACTGATAACATGAATCATGATATGATATTCACTTCAAAACAACACATTCTATTGAATACTTTTTATTTATCTTTTTTATTGTATCTTAGCAGGGAGGAGCAGTTTTTGTTTCATTTTGGTTTTATTTCATTTCAATATTCATGCGTTTTGTTTTCTTTTGCTTACAATGTGAATCTGAATGTAGTGATACTGAAAATAGAAACACACACACACACACACACACACACACACACACACACACACACACACACACACACACACACATGGTTAGAATAATAGACTATATCATGTATATGTTGCAAAAAAAATTGAATAAAGGATAAACACCTAGTGAATCTTTGTGCCTTATGTTTAGGGATCCTATTGTCATATCGAAAGGATGCAAGGGAGGTCATAAGGTTTGTATCCAGCCAAGTGGTCAGTCTTAGAATTAGATAATAACACAAACATTGCCACACACTTAAACTACTTTAAGTGTAAACACAGGCAAGAAATCTAGGGGGTAAATAAATGGCTTAAAGTTAAACCTGCAAGTCCCCACTTGACCACAAATATTATATATAGATATATATATATATATATATATATATATATATATATTATTTTCTGCAAGCCCATGTATATGGAAAGGTTTAAGGCATAGATTGAGATCAGACAGGTCTTCATAATCTATCATAATTTATACACACAGTGACACACACACACACACATAGTGACACAGTGACACAAACACACAGTCACACAGGCATAGATATACACAGTGGCATGTACACACACATAGGGGGCCTAGTGGTGCACACAAACACAGAGGCACAAACACACACACAGTGACACACACACAGTGACACACACACACACAGTGGCAAACACACCACCCACCCACACACACACCAAGTGTGTGTGTGTGTGTGTGTGTGTGTGTGTGTGTGTGTGTGTGTGTGTACTGTACATACATGTGGGTTTGATATCAAGTATCACAAACACACCACAGAAATACATAGATCTATTTTAGTATCTATCTTGCCAAAGGATACGCCAGCCCCCCACCCCTCCTAACACACACACACACACACACACACACACACAACACTGTGACACACACACACACTGTGACACACACACACACACACACACACACTGTGACACACACACACACACTGTGACACACACACACACACACACTGTGACACACACACACAGTGACACACACATTGTGGCACACACACACACACACATTGTAACACACACACACATTGTAACACACACACACACACACACACACACACACACACGCATGCACGCGCGCGCGCACACACACACACACACACACACACACGTAAGAGAGGGCAGCCGACATATCTTACCAAATGCAAAGCAGAGCATGCTAATGCCGTTTTTGTACTTGCTTTCCTTTGCTGCCATTCTTCGCCACCACGAAGACTCATCAGCTTCTGCCGGTGAATTTGCCGGGGCATCTTTTAATGTTTGAAAAGAAAAAAGGGCTAAGTATGCCCAGAATGCAAACTGTGCGCATCCAAAGTATGTCAGCAGTTTATAAAATCGTTCGTTTTGATGTGAGTACACAAGCACGTCCTTGCTCAGATTCGAGGTGTTCACTTCGAAAGGTAATGTTTTCGTTTTTGATGAAATCTGCCGACGGAACGATGATGCTTTACCTGCATTTTGAATACTGCCAGGTACAACATACTTTTCTGCTATTTGAAATAAGAAACATCGATTAGGCCTACTGTAGGCTCTGAGATGTTCAGAATGTTTGCAGAACGTTCGTATGAAATTGATGAATGCCATGCCAATAAGCCTAGAGCGAAACTCGACAGATCGTTTTCAAGGGAGATGACTCCAGAGGGCCTAGCCCATCGTCATATCCTGTATATGCTCATGTTCACTTCCGTGTGGTCATTGACTTTTACTTTCATTATCGACTTCCTGTCCACGAGTGTCCAGGTAAGAGGTGATTGTTGATGAAAAATTAATAGGTAAAAAATCAGAGCAACGCTAGCTAATCCATATCCTTTTGTGTTTATGAGATATCAAAATATGGATATATTCCTTTTCTTGAAGACCAGGTAAGATTAGTTTGACTGACTCTTAGTTACTAGTACTACTACTGGTCATTTGTTTTTCGCAAGGGCAGTGACATTGCTAGACCTGGAGAGAGAAGTTATGGTAATGAAGAAATATCAGTTGTCAGTTGCATACATAAATACCTTGGAATATTCTTTTCATCTTGACTTAATTTCACCTTTTTTGTTGTTGTCTTCTTCTCTTCTCTCAGTTCACTTTACACTGTCAGATGTGGTTTGTTTTATATGTTTCTTTGTTTTGTCCCTGGTTGGACGATGACAGGTGTAACAGGCTCAAAACTACCGTGCAATAAAGACTACTGTAGTAGTTTTGGTGTACCCTAGTGACTTTTGCACATGCTGTAAACACTACCTTAGTGACTTTGGCGTATGCTATGAACACTATGAACACTATCTCTAAGCTAAAACAGTACCGCTTACACACACTTTTTATATATTATATATCGAATACTAAGAAGGAGGGTGGCAGGATGTTTAAGGCGTTCGCTTGCCAACAAGTAAATCATGAGGACCTGGGTTCGATTCTCAGCCTCGTATAGGAGGCGTAGCCAGAAATAGTGTTTTTGGCATGTAGGCCTGTGCTATAAACACTACTGATACTATAGTGATAGTGCTTTCAGCATTGCCAAAATGACTAGGAGCTCATTAGTATTAGTTCGCTGTGGGGCCACCAGCCAGAGGGGCCCTGCACTTCTGCTGGGTCACTTTGGTGGTGTTCAGTGGTGCCTGCTCTGAGCTAACATACGCCGAACACCACCTACTAAGCCCCCTACTAATGACAGTATTAGCTCAGTCACAGAGCCAGACTGAGTGAGATGCCCACCCAAGGTGGCTGAAAAATCCCTATGACTTATGGGAATCAATTCAAACCCACGCCCTTCCTGTCCAGAATCCAAGGTGTTAACCACTGCGCCATGGTAGCTGGTCGGCCACACTTTCTTCTCCGGTCACTGAATAGGGTACACCTCTGAAAGATGTCAAGTGCTCGCCTGTCTGGGTTGTTTTTTTGCCACAGGCACACAGGGGAGATGGAGCAAGTTTCAGCTTTGTGGACATGTATATGCACGATATGGTGATTTTGTCTGTTGTGCAGCAAAGGAAAGCAAGTACAAGAACAGTATTAGCATGCTCTGCTTTGCCTTGGATAAGATCTGTCAGCTGTCCTCTCCCATGTGCGTGTGCACACGCCTGTTATGACTCTATGAGTGTGGGAGGGGAGGGGGGCATATCCTTTGGCAAGATATCTCTTTCTGTGATGTGTGTGTAATACTTGATATCAAGCACAACACACACACACACACACACACACACACACACACACACACACACACACACACACACACACACACACACACACACACACACACACACATGGAATAAGCATTCACATGCTTTTTTACATCCACTCCCGTGTGTATGCAGCTTTATAAATCTTGTCATCTGTTCCCACTGGCACACAATGGCCTACTTTTAAGAAAAGCAGAACAGGATTTAACATGTGCACAAGATGTTCTGCATGCATTTGCACATGGGGCCTTGGTTTATAGACTCATCCAAAGGACTTTTGGGGGGAGTGGAGTCAGCACTGATGTTAACTCCAGGGGAAAAATCCTCTCGAACGAGAATTGAACTCAGGTTGTCAAATTGCGAGTGCAGTGTTCTGACCACTAGGCTATCTAATCCCCTGTGTGTGTGTGTGTGTGTGTGTGTGTGTGTGTGTGTGTGTGTGTGTGTGTGTGTGTGTGTGTGTGTGTGTGTGTGTGTGTGTGTGTGTGCCACTGTGTTTGTCGAACATCGAACGAAAATCGAACTGAATGTCAAAGTCATTCGGATGAGACTATAAACCGAGGTCCCGTGTGTGAATGCACGCAGAACATCTTGCGCACACGTTAAAATCCCGTTCCGCCTTTCGGAAGAGCAGGCCATCATGTGCCGGTAGGAGCCGATGACAAAATTAAAAAGAAACAAAAACCAGCATGCACACAGGTGTTGTGTTTAGACACCATCCCTGAGTGGAAAAAAAAATAATGGGTAGGCGCTGCACTTGTGGCGACGCGCTCTCCCCGGGGAGAGCAGCCCGAATTTCACGTAGAGAAATCTGCTGTGACATAAAGTGGTATAAAATAATTTATTAAAAAAAAAAGGTGTGTGCCAGTATGTGTGTGTGCATGCCACTGTGTGTGTGTGATAAAATATAAAGACATATCTTAGTATCTACACCTTAATCCTTCCCGTACATATGGGCTTGCAGAAAATCAAATATAATCTCTCTCTCCCTCCCTCCCCTTTCCCTCTCTACCTTTCATTTAAATTTGTACTAGTTAGTTTGTTAATGATGTTAAGTAAGCCACAATCAATCTTCAGGTGATTTCAATTCAAAGATGCGAATTAATCAAAGAATGCAAAAAAAAAGTTGTATGTGTTCATGTTGATCTCTGCATTCTTCTATGCGTTACCTTCTGTTTTTTTCTTTTCTTTTTAAACAAAACAGAGCTTGAACGGTCTGTCACCAGTCAACGGCAGAAAACTGAAACCTCTGGGGCCTGCCTTACTTCAGGAAGGAGACATTGTGCTGTAGATCGTACCACCACTTCAATTTTTCCAAATGCGCACACAGCCTGAAGACTCCTCAGAACAGAAAGCTACCTCCAGCATGTCCAGAATATATCCACTGGAGGCGTATGACCAGAATGCTGTGGTGTAAGTGGTGTTTTTTTTTGTGTGTGTGGTGTAAA
>CM060324.1:16297698-16310198 GCA_030674155.1 Stramonita haemastoma | reverse complement strand
CACACACACACACACACACACACACACACACACACACACACACACACACACACACACACACACACACACACACACACACACACACACACACAGAGAGTTCTCTCATCTTTTTACAACATGTGTATGGCATCCCCCTGTTTCCATCAGTGTATTGTGATGTGAAAATCTGTGTCCACAGCAATTCCATCAACTATTCCCCATCTCCAGCCCCCCCTCCCCCCCCCCCTTCCAACCTGTTATCCAGGAGGATGAATGTTTACTGTTGCAAACAATTAGTCTCCTGGTAAAGTAACTCACAGGGAGCTTGTAACACATATTTAGACTTTGAGAACCAGTATGCTGAGAAATTATGAATGAACAGATGGGGTGATCACTTAGATTGAAATTTTTTATGCTAAGTGCACACTTTAGGCCAACGATTGTTTTTGATTTAGCCCAGTTAACTGCAGTAGAAATATTGATTTTTGTTTTGAAGAAAATTAGCACCAAATGGCTATAGATATTGTTTTCTTTTCAGCTGTAAAGTGTGTAGACATTGTTAAAATGCAAGTACTATTTGTTGATGGAGGTCCTTGAAAATTTAGAGTGAGGTCCTTGAAAGTCTTTGAAAAGTCCTTGAATTTTGTTCCCAAAGATCTGTATGAACCCTGGTGTGTGTGCGTGTGCATGCTGTGTGTGTATGCGTGCGTGCATGTGTGCGTGTGTGTGTATGCGTGCGTGCATGTGTGTGCGTGTGTGTGTGTGTGCGTGTGCATGCATGTGTGTATGTGTGCGTGTGTGTGTGTGCGTGTGTGTGTGTGTGCGTGTGTGCGTGTGTGTGCGTGCACGTGTGTGTGTGTGTGTCTATGTCCTTGTCTATGACTCACAACTTTATAACAGTTAGAATTAGAATTTTACCCACTTTACCTCCCACACCACTCAGATAAAGACAACGTCGATCAAACAAAAAATAAGTCGCTGAACCTTGATCCAAAGAAAAAGATCCTCATTCTGACCCGCAGGTCGCAGAAAAGAAAGGCTGAAGGGGCAGGAGAAGTGGCACAGAAGAAAAGCAGGCGACTGGAGACAGACCTTGAAGCGACACTGGAGGCCCTGATGCGTCAGTTAGAGGAGAAAGAGAAGGAGAAAGCGGCCATCACCCAGCAGCTGCAGAAGGAGAGGCAGGAGAGGCAGGCTGTGGAGAAACGACAGCAGGAGCAGGAGGAGAAAGTCACCCTGATGGGCGCCAGACAGGTAAGCTGTGTCGCTGCAGCTGTTGGGTTAGCATGGTAGAGGGGGTCAGGTACCGTGGGTGGGGCAGGGGTTAGTTAGCCTGTTGGGTTCCTGGCTGGTAGCTCCTGGGTTCGAATTTTATAACAATCATAGCTTTGGATTTGTTGTTGTATTTTTGTTTTGTTTTGTCTTGTTTCGATTGTATGTTTTTATTTTAAAAAATCCAGCAGAGTTCCTACCCAGACGGAGTTTGCTAATTGCTCATTTGGAATGTTAATGGAAGACTAGGAGTACAGTCAAGCATTGTTCAGTGTTGCTCAGATTACTGGACTAACGCTGCAGGTGCCTGTATCTCTCAAGCCTGGTTGACTAACACTGCAGGTATCTGTGTCTCTCAAGCCTGGTTGATGCTGGGATGTACATGTATAAAATGAATGGAAGGGTAGACTGCAGTCCTGTTATGAAGTCTCAAGACTGCTACAGCTCCCTTGCATCATCATTATGTCATCCTCATCCTCTGTTTTATCTGGTCTCATGGCGACTGCAGATTCAGTATCCCCTACACTTCTGTGCATGTGGTGAGTTGGATGGGCGTTTTAACCCTCTTGCATTTGGACTCTCTGAACATAACCTGCCCCTAGATTTCGCATTCCATCATGAAATCAGGTCAGGCACACATGCTCAGTGGCCTTTTCCTCCTTCTAAGTACATACCTGCAGCTATAATTACTTCCAGACACTCCAGGGTTTCTCGTTCTAGCCTGATAGAGGTTTAACATGTGGTAGCAATTAGTGATGGTCACAGCGTGATGGATATCTACTGTGTGTAAATCCCAGCAAATCCGGGATTGGGACTTAGGGGGGATAGTTATTCAATCCCGGCAAATCCCAGATCAGGACTTAGAGGGTTAAGGGGCCAACAGACTCACCTTGTAAACTATAGGGCCATGGTAGTCAGGGTGAAATGGATTCCAAACAGATTGTCTTTCAGGGTAAACGTGTGGCTCAAGTCGCTTATGGTATCAGATTCAACATGTCTTAGTGGAGAGCTTGCATTCTCCAGCCAATCAGTGCTCAGTTTGAAGGTTAAGGGCATGTTTTGCGAGTGAGCGTGAGTGCCTTGTGTATGTGATTGAAGCCAAGGGGTCTTAAAAAATGGCCCTTGCCTTTCACAACTTTCCAAAGCGTTGTTTGGTAATTGATCCTTTTTCACACTGCCAGGCCTGAGCACACAGGTTTGATTGGTCCATCTGAACCACAAGGTGGAAAAGGATTGGGTGTCAGTCACTGTGCTCAGTCTGGCTCTGTGACTAAGCTTTCATTGTTGTTGGCAGGGGCTTAGTGGTAGTGTTCTGCATATCAAGTTTGTTGATAAATAGTATATGCATAAAAAGAATAAGAGTTTATTTCTAAAATAAGAGTTTGTTCATAAAAAGGGGATGGGATAGCTCAGTGGTCAGAGCACTCGCTTTCCCCCAGCCAATGTTAAGCAGCGTCGAGCATGGTTACCAACTGGATGGGTGTACCGTTTGCATGCCTTGGCTTCAGTACAGTTCCCCCAGTTCACCCAGCTGTAAATGGATACCTGCCCTCTTTAGGGTCAGGGAAGATAAAGCAGCAAAAGGGAGAGAAGATTGGCACCATCCTCAACATGCTGGCCCCTAGAGAAGCTGAGGTCTGATCCCTTGCTCCCCTACGACCACACAGGCTATGGGACACCTTCACCTTTACCTTACCTCATAAAAAGGTAAGACATTTTATTAAAACCAAACAAAAAAAAATGATCACATTTATTACACAAGCGTTCATTTCTTTGTTGTTGTTACTCTCTCTGTCTATTATAAAACAAACCAGATGGAGCTGATGACAGAATTCCTAGCAGCCAGATGTCAGATGAACAGACGGCTGCAAGAAAGTACGGAGGAACGAGGGGAGCGACAGCGGCGCCAGATGCAGCGGCAACTGAGAGAAAGCCAGAGACAGATGGAGGCACGTCTGCGCAAGGGCTTGGAAGAAGCCGAGAGAGAAAAAGTTCGGGAGTTGCAAGAGCAGAGAGATCAGTTTGAGAAGGTTGGGAGTTTTTGTTCTAGTGTATGTATTTGTGTGTGTGTGTGTGTGTGTGTGTGTGTGTGTGTGTGTGTGTGTGTGTGTGTGTGTGTGTGTGTGTGTTTAATTAATTTATTTATTTATTCTTTTATATCGAGAATAGTGGAATAAGCACTCATGTGCTTTTTCACATCCAGTCCCTGTGTGTATGCAGTTTTGTCATTTCTGTCATCGTTCCCACTGGCACACAATGGCCTACTCTTCCAAAAAGTGGAACAGGTTTTAATGTGTGTGCATGGTGGTGGTGGTGGTGGGTGGAACTGGGTGGGTGCGTGCATGCTTTGTGTGTGTGTGTGTGTGTGTGTGTGTGTGTGTGTGTGTGTGTGTGTGTGCAAAAAAATTAAATAAAATAGATAAAAAAATAAATAAAATAAACACACACACACACACACACACACACACACACACACACACACACACACACACATCCTCAAATGGATAGCTCAGAAGATCTCAATCCCCGACCTTCATATAATTACTTCAGATCAGCAGGTGTCTGATGTTTAGACCGCTGAGCTACTCCGCTTGATTGTGGACATTTATTTTATTTTATTTTATTTATTTATTTATTTATTCTTTATATCAAGGATAATGGAATAAGCACTCGTGTGCTTTTTATGTTCAGTCCCCGCGTGTATGCGGTTTTGTCAATCTTGTCATCTGTTCTCACCGGTACACAATGGCCTACTTTTACAAAATGTGGAACAGGATTTAACGTGGGTGTGGGTGTGGGAGTGTGTATGCGTAAACACAAAAAAACCTCACCGCCACCAAGACCTCTTTTCTGATTGGTAAATGGTTGCATATATATATATATATATATATATATATATATATATATATATATATATATATATATATATATATATATACGCATAATCTCACCATTGGTGAACCTTGGAGCTCTTAACAAGGAATGACCCTCCTTCCCTCAAAGAAAAAAGAAAAAAAAGAAAAGGATTAGTTATTACCTGTGAACAGCTGAATCAGAAAACAGTTTTCATTCACCAATAATTTGATAGAACTGAAGAATCTTAGGAATGACCATTGAGCTACTCCGCTTGATTGTGTGCGTTTGTTTTTATTTTATTTATTTAGTTATTTAGTTATGCACTTTTTAATTTTTATTTATTTATTTATTTATTTATTTATTTATTTATTTATTCTTTGATATTAAGGATAATGGAATAAGCACTCATGTGCTTTTTTTTTACATTCAGTCCCCGTGTGTATGCAGTTTTGTAAATCTTGTCATCTGTTCCCATCAGCCCACAATGGCCTACTCTTTCGTAAAGTGAAACAGGATTTAACATGTGCACAAGATGTTCTGCATGCGCTCGCACACAGGGTCTTGGTTTATAGTCTCGTCCTAAGGACTTGTGGGTGATGGGGGAAAAAAACCCAATTATGATGGGGAAAAATCCCCTTGAATGGGAATCGAACCTGGGTTGTCAAACTGCGAGCGCAATGCTCTGACCACTAGGCTATCCTGTCCTCTTTTGTTTTGCACTGAGAAGCACTCTGGTACAATGCTGCAAATGTGCAGAAGCAACTGTTGCTCACAGAATGGGTTATATATTTGAATGTTATCATTATTTGTTGGGTGTTCCCCAGCTTAACCACTCAGGTGCTTGGTCATTCCTATCTCACTCATTGACACCTGGGTCCAATCACTGTGAAACTTGAAGTACACACTAGATTAGAAGTTTGCGTGCACAATTGTTTTCATGTACCTCATTATAGCGAGGTATTTGAAAACAGTCATACACGCAAACTTTTAACTCAGTGTGCAATTTCAATCTCGCAGTAATTCCCAGGTGGGATGAGTGAGTCAGAGTGCGACATCTTTAAAAAAACACACTTATTTATCTATTTTTAAAATCTATTCATTTACTTTATTTATTTATTTATTTCCTTTATTTTTTTGTTCAGAGTGCACATTCTGGGTGACCCCGAGAGTGTTTAGCTGGGGTACGCACAACAACAACTACATTATGACCTAAGAGGATTTTTTTTATAACCTTTGATCCCAGAAGTCAGAATGAAGCTACCTAAATGGCAAAGAAAAAATGATCACATACGCAAAAATCTCACCATTTATGAACCTTGCAGTTCTGCCTGAGGAGCGCACAGAAAATCCCCCAACCCAAATCTCCTTCGATAATGAGTACAGGTTGTAGCTTGTCATGGATAAAGACAGTAGCATTCCAGAGTGGATAAAACATTTTGATTGTAGGTTTTGGTATAATGTTTACACCAGTGAATGACAAAGGCTGTGATTGATACCTAATGAATGACGGCCATTGGCGAATCTGTGTCCTTGTGCAGGTTATAGAATGCATGGAGAAGAAACAGAAAGCTTTGGAACTTCAGTTGACTGGGGTTTGGTTAGAGAAGGAAGCAGCCAAGGAGAAGACACTGTACACTCAAGAAGCCATGTTGTCCAAATTTGCTGACATCTTGAAGACTGAGCTGCAGTGTAGCATTTGTAATGAGCTGTTTGTGAAGGTTGGTGTGTGTGTGTGTGTGTGTGTGTGTGTGTGTGTGTATACATGAGAGAGAGAGGGAGGGAGAGAGAGAGTGTGCACCTGCGTGTTCGACTATGTGTGTGTTCGACTATGTGACCCCTCTCCATCATTCTGTGCTTGTTTTTGTGTTCAGTACACAAAAAATACATTAGTCTTCCTTCTGCCCATGCATGGTCTGTCAGTCATGCATCCCTTTTCTGTCTGCAGGCAACTGCGCTGAACTGCTCCCACGTTTTCTGTGCTCTATGCATTCGGAAGTGGGTAGTGGTGAAGAACCAGTGCCCCAACTGCCGGGCGATGGTTACTTCCCGATCACAGTTCGTCCTTCTGGACAACTTGATTAACTGCATGATGGAGCAGTTTAGTGAAGGAGTCCAAGGACAACGAGCTGCACTAGTGGCTGAGAGAGAAGGTGTGTAGGGTGTGTGTAGGGTGTGTTCATGGTTCATAGGGGCCGTTTATGTCTTTATAAATGCATGTTGAGTTTAAAGGCCTTTTAAGTCCTTTGATTCAGCAAGTAGGTCCTTTTAAAATATCACCAGGTCCTTGTAAATGCTGACAAGTCCTTTAAAGTCCTGTTGAATCAACCAAACGGGCATGACAGATTGACATGGTACATTTCTTTGCATTCGCAGAAATCTGTGAAAATAAAACCCCTCTAATAAAAAGATGCGGAGAAAAAAAGAAACCCAGAAAACTAGTCACTCAAGGGAATTAACTCTTCCATGCTGATTACTTCCCTTCACTGCTTTACATCATGAGTCCTCTCTACGCCCAAGTCTGAAGGTCTGAAGCTGACGGTTTTTCAACAATTCTAGCCTGTTTCAAGGCCTCTCCTTGAACTAATTTCAGTTCTTGAAACTAAACAATTTCTGCCCTAAAATAAGCTCTCCAAGTACGACTTTTTCTGTCATTTGTTCAATTCAAATAAGGTTCTATACCCAAGTAATCACATAGCAAAAATATATTTCTAGACAAATGTGCACTAACCCTGATAGAGGAAGAAAGAGAAAACAAGGACAGACACACATAGACAGAGAAACAGAGAGAGAGAGAGAGGGGGGGGGGGAGGTGTGTGTGTGTGTGTGTGTGTGTGTGTGTCTGTGTCTGTGTCTGTGTCTGTGTGTGTAAGAGACAGGGAGAGGTGGAGAAAATGAGAGAGACAGACAGCGACAGAGAGAGACACAGAGAGACAAGTTTGTGTGTGGTGTGTGTGTGTGTTGTGTGTGTGTGTGTGTGTGTGTGTGTGCATGTGCGTGTGTGTGTGTGTGTGTGTGTGTGTGTGTGTGTGTGTGTGTGTGAGAGAGAGAGGAGAGAGAGGAGAGAGAGAGAGAGAGAGAGAGAGAGAGAGAGAGAGGAATAGTGACAAACAGCAGAAACAATGTACTGTCAACAAAATTAGTCATATAAATCATAACATTTTGATAAAAGGGGAGAAAAAAATCACGCGCGCGCACGCACGCACGCACGCACGGACGGACGCACGCACGCACGCACGCACGCACGCACGCACCACACACACACACACACACACACACACACACACACGCACACACACTCACAGGTTCTCACGCATGTCATCAATAAACTTCAAAAGAAGAGCTTCAAAACTTCAAGAGAGAGAGAGAGAGAGAGAGAGAGAGAGAGAGAGAGAGAGAGAGAGAGAGAGAGAGATGAATGAATGAATGAGATGAATGAATGAATGAATGAATGAATGAATGAATGAATGAATGAATGAATGAATGAATGAATGAATGAATGATCTTTATTTTTCAAGGGTTACAGAGTAAGCATTGCATACTTTTTTTTCATCCGGCCCTTGCCCTGATCAGGGAATATAGTGAAGAAACCCCTCCCTACCCCTACATACCAGCATCACCAACAGCAGCAGTTCAATCAAACTCTTCAGAGAGAGAGAGAGAGAGAGAGAGAGAGAGAGAGAGAGAGAGAGAGAGAGAGAGAGAGAGAGAGAAATCCCCCCATGTCATCAGTAACTGTATCACAGAGCTGTATTGTATTCCAAGGTACGACTGCTGTCGAGTTTTCTTCCCTCTGTTCTGAATTAGGTGCACATAAGTCATGTATGATGCCAAAATGGTATGTCAAGAAAATTTTGCAGTAAAGGTCTTCTAGTCTTCTGAGAAATATTCAGAAAGCAGACAACCTTTTTTTTTTTTTTTTTTTTTTTTTTTTTTAAAAGAAAGCAGACAACCTTCACCACACACACATCTGTCTCATCCTGCATTGTATTTTGCCTTCGACGTAACATATCAGAAATCTGAGCATTCATCTTTCTTGCTTGCCTTTCCCATCTTTCACTTCTTCGTGATTTTCTCATAGATTCCGCTACAGCAGCTGCTGAAGATCTCACTTTTCCTCTGTGAACAGAAGCAAAAGCCAAGCTGGACAAAGCTGAAAATGAAGCACCAGGACCATCCGGAGCCAACCCCAGACAACCTCCTCTCGGACGGATACCTAACGATCAAGGAGGCCAGGCAACAAGAGAACGCTTCAGTATAACGGCTATAGGATTTGCAGGGGCTGTTATCCAGGACGTTTTGGGACTGTCGTCTGATGAGGAGGACCAGGTGGAAGTGACTCGGTATGATTCTGCTCGACCTTGTCTGATTAGGGTCCTTTCTGTATTTGCTGTTTTAGGCAATGAGGAAAATGAAAGTGTGAGACTTGATTTGATTTATTCTTTTATATCGAGGATAATGGAATTAAGCGCTCTTGTGCTTTTTTACATCCAGTCCCGATGTGTATGCTGTTTTTGTCAATGTCATCTGTTCCCACCGGCACACGATGGCCTACTCTTACAAAAAGCGGAACAGGATTTAACGTGTGCGCAAGATGTTCTGCGTGCGTTCGCACACGGGGCCTCGGTTTAAAGTCTCATCCGAAGGACTTTTGGGGAGAGTGGAGTCTGCACTGATGTTAACTCCAGGAGAAAAATCTCCTCGACCGGACTCGAACCCGGGTCGTCAAATTGCCATTGAGAGGGTTATCTAGTGTGCATGCCAGCAATTCAGAACACACAAACAATTTGCAGCAACCCAGCTTAGACTCAGAGGGTTATTTGATAGATGAGGATGGCGATGATAGAGAACATGGCACCGGCTACTGTTCCTGTGGTGAGTTAAAATGTGACGCTCTACCACATAAGGAGTCGCATTGCACCAGAGGTCGTTTTTAGTTATTGACAAGTTATTAATCTGCAATAAAAAGGCTATTCAATGCAAAAAACAGTTTGAAAATCGTCGGACAATTCTGTGCAAAGCTATTACAAATTGAAATGATACACTGCAGGATGTGACAAAATGAGAAATGGGCAAGTTCATTTTCATAACAGATGGTCAGAACGAGGGCTTGGGTATTTTCAAAAATCATTTAAAAGCAAAAGGAATAAAAATGATGCCTTGATATTTCATTTCAAGGTAGAATAACAGATATAGTTTAATAATCGATCAAAATCTCAAAATTGACAACTTGACCCCCACATGCCTTTAATGGCTCCTAACGCAAAATTGGGTAATGTGCTAAGCGACTCATTTCGTGGTGGAGCGTTACAAATGTTCACTGCTTTCTTCTAAGTTTCTGTTTGGCCTTTCAAATTTCATTGTTGTGGTGGGTTAGGATTTTCATGGCTGGCTTCTAAGAGTTTGTGTTTTGCCTTTCAAATTTCATTGTTGTGGTAAATCATTTGTTTTTGTTAAGAGAGTTGGGGGTTTTGTTTGTTTTTATTGTTGTTTTAATTAAAAAAAACTAAACTTTTTGAGCATTATTGTTTAGCTTTTGAACTCTTCATGTCTTTAGTTCAGTTCTTTATATTGATGGACACACTATTGAGTAAATCTGCTACTGGTAGAGAAAAAAATGGATACCCCCCCCCCCCCACCCCACCCCAATACAGTTGACAGTTGGTTCTTTTTGAGGAAATAAACCATCAACACAAAGTTTTGATGAAATTTTTTCCTGAAGGTTGAATGTGGCTGCATCAGTATATATGTACAGAGAATAAATGCATTTGCAAGAAACTCACCTGTGATGAATCTCAGGGTTCTAATGTAGGAATTCGTTATTTTAAAATTTCATTTATTCTTTTGTATCGAGGATAATGAAATAAGCACTTGTGTTCTTTTTATATATACATCCAATCCCTGCATGCATGTGGTTTTGTAAATTTTGACATCTCTTCCCACTTGCACGCAATGGCCTACTCTTTCAAAAAACAGATGAGGGTTTAAACGTGGGCATGAAATGTTCTTTGTGTATGCGCACACCGGACCTAGGTTTATGGTCCCATCCGAAGGACTTTTGAGGGGAGTGGAGTCAGCACTGATGTTAATTCCAGGGGAAAAATCCCCATGAACGGGATTTGAACCTGGGTGAGAAAATTGCAAGCACAATGTGCAATGTTCTAACCACCAGGCTTCTTGGGAAGAAGTAGAAGAAGTATTGATATAAGAAGTATATATTTTTCTCTCTTAGTATACGTGTGTGTCTGGCTTAAGGATGGACTGAATAAATCCATTTTCTTCAAACCCTTAAAGTTAGAGTTGTGATGTCACCAGTTTGAATGAACTGAGGCAACATTTGGTAGACTTGTGCAATTACCCCAGGTCGAAATATGTGCAGATCTGCCAGTACGTTTCTGTCTCTCTTATCTTTATTCATTCAGAAGCAAGGCAGCACCTTTGAATTAAGAAAGGCTATCTATGCAGTGGTCCAGGTCAGTATGTGTGCAGATCTGCCAGTGCCATAATGCCCCTCTTGTCTGAATTCTTTCAGAAGAGGAAAGATGCCTTCTTAAAACAGGTATGTTTTCTGTGTGCAGGTGAAACAGACAGTTCAGGATTTGAAAGCAGCTGAGGTTGCTAAAGTATCAACCGTTGTACCTTCTTTTAAAAAAAATTATTTAACCGTTGTACCTCCATTTATGATACATGGCCTTCAGTATAGCAATTCTTTAACATTTTGTACCCAGAGTATGGATTAGTCTGTACCATGGAATTATCTCCCATGGATGGGGTACAGATTAGTCTGAATTATCTCCCATGGACGGGGTACTGATTTACTGGTACTGCAGCAGTTACTTTCACTTTTGCCTTCCCATTCTGCTCTGTTCTTACTTCGTTGTTTTAGCTTGTTGACTTTAGCTGCTACGTTAGCGATACATCGTTTACAGCTGATTTGCATACGAGTTGTGTGTGTTTTTTTGGTGGGTGTGTTTGTTTTTGTTGTGCATGTCACATGCTTGAAGTAGCCTATGGCTTTTGGTAGGTCAGACTTTAACTGCTGAGAAAGAAAAAGAACCTGTTAACCCCTTGACTGCCAGAGGTATAAACACAGTCAGGCTTCCCCTCTGCCAGGGACTTTTGGGAAAAAATTGGGTATAAATTTTTAAAAAATTCTGGAGGCCATGTTTCTTTGTAAAAGTGCATAAAACGTTTTTTTTTTTTTCGGAGGAAAATGAATACTCTGTAGAACCATAATACTTTTATGCCTGTGAATATCATGTTTATTATCCCTTTATGTGTTAAAATAAAGTGAGTTTTTTCTGCATATTCTTGTGTGAGTGTTTGTTGGTGGCAGTGATGAAAACCCGACTACGAACATGAATTTAAAAAAAAAAAAAAAAAAAAAAAAAAGACCCTGTGATTCATGGAGCACATAAAAATCTCGATCACACCATAAAGCATCAAGTGCACACACTCGAAGACACTCCTGTTGTCAAGTTGTTAGCCCACCATCCTTTTAGGACAGTTGCCGTAAAGAAAACTAATGTCCTCTCATCATAAAAGCAAGTACTTACCGAGACATAATCACAGAGTCCTAAGTAGGCCTCGCTACAGCCATGTTTGTATAAGAAGGACTTTTGGGTGTATGTCCATTTCTCTAAAGTCCGGTTTTCTGTGATGTCACATCACGGGTAATATCCAGTTCTTTTCCTTCTTCTTCTTCGTTGTCATTGAACACTCAGACAGGAACTTTTGTTGTCTGAGCGAAAATTCGTTGCGCTGCCGTTAAGCGCTTGACAAGTCAGGCCCAGCGCATCCGACTTCAGCATGCGAGAGAATTGTTATCTTTTTAAGTCTTTGTGAAAATTAAAAAGACAGGAGAAAGAACCAAGAAGGCAGAAAATAGACAAGAAGGAGGTGACGGGAAGAAAAGGAACAAAGCAGAAACAAAGAGAGGGATAGAAAAGAGAGACTTGCTAGCACAGAATTTCCAGAAGGTGATGATGCCTTTTATACTGACAAACCCTCGGCATCCCCACGGGGGTTGTATTTTTTAACACAGCGAAAATGTATACTTTTTTTTTTGTTTCACTGAAAAAAGCTTACATGCATGAAGTCTTTTCAGAGGGGGAAGGAGATGCGAATATTTAGGGTGACGTCACACCCTGCCTCACTTCAGAAGTGTTGAACATAAATATTCCCACCGTGGATGTTACTGAGGAATTTGTAGTGATATCCGGTATACTGCCGTGACTGTGAACATGATGGGATTTTTGTTTGTTGTTTTCTTGGTTGTTCTGCTTATGGCGGGAGATGGGGCAAGGGATAGTGGTAGAAGGTTTACAGAGGATCTAACTACCGGATTACCTACCCCGTCTTCCAAGTGGGAAAGCAAAAGGGGGAGAATAAAAACC
>CM060324.1:16275198-16285198 GCA_030674155.1 Stramonita haemastoma | reverse complement strand
CAACACAGTCAGTCACTCAGCTACTGGATGTTAGACTAACAAGCCTTTTGTGGGGCAGACTGGAATGGTAAAAGAAAAAAAAAGTCAAAAGCCTCGATCCATCATGAAACTGATATGGTATATAGGTTCCCTCGTAAGGAATGCTGGGGGCCTCTCAACATAAACAACACTGCCACCTTCTGGAAAGTCTCTGCAAGAAATTTCCTCTTTTCTATCCTCTTTGTTACTGCCTCGTTCCTTTTCTTCTTGTTATCTCCTTCTTGTCTTTTTTCTGCCTTTCTTGGTCCATTCTCCCCCCCCCCCCCCAAAGACTTTATAAAAAAAAAAAACCGATTCTCTCCCACGCCGAAGTTGGATGCACTGGGACTGTTTTGTCAGGTATTTAACTCTTCTCTTTGCAATTTCTCCACTGGCTGCCTGTGCCACAGAGAGTATATAAAGTACAGATCAGTACCCTCTGTTACAAATGTCTCCACAAAACAGCACCCTCCTACCTCTGTGAATGTCTTTACCTGTACACTCCTCCTCGTTCCCTCCGCTCTGCTGCAGCTACCTTGTCTTTACGAGTACTTAGATTCAACCAATCCACCGTTGGCCGTAAATCTTTTTCTGTTTCTGGCCCGGTGATCTGGAATGACCCCCTTCTCTCTCTACGCCAAAAACCTACTTATGACACTTTTAAATCCAGCCTCAAGACATATTTTTGTTCCAAACCTAGGATTCTTCCCTCCTGGTCCATCGCATATCTGTCAATGCCTTCAACAGCCAAAATCCCCATCTAATCACCCTGCCAAAGTGTATAACCTTTATGTGTATACGCGCTTAATACCGTTAATTGTTATTGGTTGTAATAATAATGATAATAATACATGGAATTTATATACCGCTATATCTTGCAAAAGCAAAAACATGTGTAAGAAAACGCTGAATGCAAGCGTCTTTGATTTTTGATTTTTTACAAGATATAGCGTTATATAAATTCCATTTATTATTATTATTACTATTTCTATTACTATTACCGTATTATTATTATTATTTTTATTATTATTATTATTATTATTATTATTATTATTATTATTATTATTATTATTATTATTATTTAACGGCAGCGTGACACAGTTTTTTTTTGTTCGCACGATAGACAACAGGAATACTGTTGCTGTCTGAGCGACCAACGAAGAAGAAATATAACAGTCTGCACACCCATGACATAAAACTGGAGAGTTTGTGCGAGGGGCCATTAAATGTTTGGTCTAGTTGGTTGGCTGGTTGGCTGGCTGGTTGGTTGATTGATTGATTGGTTAGGGTTTTTTGTTGTTGTTTTGTTGACTTGTTGCTGGGTTTTTTGTCGCTAACTGAATTGAAGCCTTCAGTTGCACGAACGTGCTCCTAGCGTAACTGGAATGCATGTTCAAACTGCGTAGCACATCATTTTCTATCAACACACATACAAACACGACCTACACTAATGGCAACAGAAATGATTTTACTACATTAACCAAAAAAAACCCAGTCGGGATGCAAACTTAAAACAAATATTTCTTACCTTTGGAGAGATATATGTTGTTTCACCCGAAGCGCACGCTCTCAAAGACAGTAGGAAGTGTCAGATCTGGAATCGTTTATCTTGTGATTTGCAGTCTGTGCATTGGCAGCCCACCTGGTGAAGGAAAGAAAGAAGAAGGTCAGTTTCCACAGGAAGGTTCCAGACCCAGGGAGGAGTTGCTATCTCCGTTAAGCCTGTCCACTTTATGACAACAACCACTTTAGGACATTTTTGTTGCTGTTGTTGTTGTTGTTGCTGCTGCTATTGCTCTTTGTGTATATTTTATTTATTTATTCTTTTGTATCGAGGATAACAGAATAAGCAATCATGTGCTTTTTTTCATCCGGTCCCCGTGTGTATGCAGTTTTGTAAATATTGTCATCTGTTCCCACCGGCACACGATGGCCTACTCTTACGAAAAACGGAACAGGATTTAACGTGTGCCCAAGATGTTCTGCGTGCGTTCGCACACGGGGCCTCGGTTTAAAGTCTCATCCGAAGGACTTTTGGGGAGAGTGGAGTCAGCACCGATGTTAACTCCAGGAGAAAAATCTCCTCCACCGGACTCGAACCCGGGTCGTCAAATTTTTCGTCAATATGTGTGTGTGTGTGTGTGTGTGTGTGTGTGTGTGTGTGTGTGTGTGTGTGTGTGTGTGTGTGTGTGTGTGTGTGTGTGTGTGTGTGTGTGTTGTTGTTGTTGTTGCTTCGATTTTACGTCTGTTCACTCAAAGTGATATTAGACGATGGGAAGGGAAGGGGAGGGTCTAGTATGTTGATGGGTGTGTGCAGTAAAATGGGTGTCTTTTTCTTAATAATGTATACAGTACATAGATTTGGGCTAAACAGAAATGACAACAAGTAAATACATAGCAAATGCTAGTATGACTTAAAAACTATAACAAATTTCCTAAAGAACTATTCATTAAAGATTTTGTTATACGAAATGCCAAATTAAGATTTTTAAAAATCTTATCCAAGGATTTTTCCGAGAAAGAGGGTAAGAATGGTTTTAGACTCTTACATTAAAAAATTATGTGATTGTATGTGTGTCAGATTGTGTGTGTGTGTGTGTGTGTGTGTGTGTGTGTGTGTGTGTGTGTGTGTGTGTGTGTGTGTGTGTGTGTGTGTGTGTGTGTGTGTGTGTGTGTGTGTGTTTAAAGAAGTCTCACAAACAAAAAGTACTCGCGGAAGTCAGTTCAAGAGTTCCGGCACCCACACTAAGGTCAACAGTGAAGTGTCAGGCTTTTGCTTCACTGTAACAGGATATAAGCCGTTCATACTCTCTCTCTCTCTCTCTCTCTCTCTCTCTCTCTCTCTCTCTCTCTCTCTCTCTCTCTCTCTCTCTCTCTCTCTCTCTCTCTCTCTCTCTCTCTCTCTCACATATATACACACGCACGCGCGCGCACATAGTGGTATAGTCCCAATCTTCCCGGTAAACTCATACCAAACTCATTCTGGGTAGGAATTAAATGACGTAACACCATCCATATAAAAAAACAAAAAATACCAGCAACCCCCCCCCTCCCTCCAAAACAAATCTAAATAAAAACGAAAACATCACTTAAGTCTGTTTGAGGCTACATTAATGGCGGGCAAAAAATTATTGGTCGCATATATGCGAAAATCTTACTATTGGTGAACCTCGGAGCTCTAGCCAAGAATCGAAAAAATAACAAAACTTATGAAAAAAAACAACAACCCCAAAACAAACCAAAACAACGTATAACTCTGGATTTTAAACCTGCGATTTTACACACATGCGCAAGCGCGCGCGTACACAAACATGCGTGCACACACACACACACACACACACACACACACACACGCACGCACGCACGCACACACACACACACACACACACACACACACACACACACACACACACACACACACACACACACACACACACACACACACACACACACACACACCTTATAAGATTCACAACAAAAGTAACAAAAAAAGCACAGCTGCACAATTTGTCAAGTCACACGAATAAAAAACAAACAAACAAAGAAAACACCACACACTATGCAACCACCATCAAACATACCTCCACATATCCTTATGTCCCCCCCTCAGTCTCAATCCAGTGTCGCAGTCACTTCCAGTCAGCTACTATGCTGCAAGCGCTGGCTGATTCTGAATGAGAATGGGAATATCTCACCCCCTGTATTAATATTTATATTTTATATATGCCCGCAACGCAAGCCTCCGTGGGCAAGGCAGTCTCGCGTCGAAGGTGTCAGAGGTCTTACAGGCAGACACACACGCACACGCGCGCGCGCATGCATAGGCTACATGCTGCAGTCGTATAATATTTGTTGTGTTTAGTTTGTGGGTTGGTTTGGTTTTTTTTTACAATGAAGCGTTTGTTTTTGTGCTTCACTTGAACAGAATGTGTTATGGCGCATGTGCATATATACAGACGGTTTTATGTATGTATGTATGTATGTATGTATGTATGTATGTATGTATGTATGTATGTATGTATGTATGTATGTATGTATGTATGTATGTATGTATGTATGTATGTATGTATGTATGCATGCATGTATTTTTTAGAATTTAATTTTATTTATTTTGTGTGTGTGTGTGTGTGTGTGTGTGTGTGTGTGTGTGTGTGTGTGTGTGTGTGTGTGTGTGTGTGTGTGTGTGTGTGTGTGTGTGTGTGTGTGTGTGTGTGTGTGTGTGAGTGAGTGTGAGTGTGTGAGTGAGTGTGTGAGTGTGAGTGTGTGCGTGTTTTTCTGATGCACATGCGCCTGTGATTGTCTGCCTGTCTGTCTCTGAATCTGAAACGAGCATAGATGCCTGTGCGTATGCATACGTGTTTGTCTGATGCACATGCCCCTGTAATTGTCTGTCTGTGTGTCTCTGAATCTCAGTTACCGCTCATATCCACAGCCGACTGTCTGTGCACTACGCAAGACACTCACTACATTGAACAGACCACAGGGGGCGGGGTGGTTGAGTGGTTAGAGCATTGTGCTCGTTGTTTGACGGCCCGGGTTCAAGCCACCATCGTGATTCCTGTTCTGATGATTTTTTCCTGGAGTTAACACCAGTACTAACTTCACTCCACCAGAAGTCCTTTGGATGTGACTATGAATCGAAATTTCAGTGTGCAAAAATACACAGAACTTCGTGTTAAAAGGTGAAAGGTAAAGGTGTCCCATAACCTGTGTGGTCGTAGGGGAGCGAGGCGTCAGAGACCTCAGCTTCTCTAGGGGGCCAGCATGTTGAGGGCGGTGCCCATCTCCTCTCCTTAGCTGCTTTACCTTCCCTGACCCTAAAGAGGGCTGGTACCCATTTACGGTTAGGTAAACTGGGGAACTGTACTGAAGCCAAGAAGGCGCGCAAATGGTCACCCATTCAATTGGTGACCATGCTCGATGCTGCTTAATCTTTGCTTGGGGAAAGCGAGTGCTCTGACCGCTGAGCTATCCCGTCCCCAACATCATGTGCAAACGTTAAAACTCGCTCTGCCTTTTGGAAGAGTAGGTCATTTGTGCTGGAAAGAATTGATGACGAACAAGCATTAGAAAAAAAAGAAAGAAAAAATCGAACTGCATGCACACTGATGTCGTGTGAATATACCATGTCCGGAATCAGAAACCAGGTATCTTCATGGTGGGCTAAAAAATGGTGGCATACATAAAATATCACCATTGATGAAACTCGGAACTTTAGCCGTGAAACGAAAACGAAAAATGAAAAGACGACAAACACTGCAGCCTACGCAAGATTCTGACAGGAACAATGGCAATAACAGAATAGCAAATATTTCCCTGCAAACTCGATCCTGCGCGAAGTATTCAGAGGTAGGGTGAGACAGACGTGGTGACAATTGAAAACGGATTCTACGATGACAGGGGTCCATTACCAACATCGATTCTTCCTCCGAATGGAAGCAGTCATTTTCCTCTGCTGCTGTCGGTTTGGACTGGGTTTCACTTCACTGGGGTGATTGCAGTGTTTGCAGTGTGTGTGTGTGTGTGTGTTGTGTGTGTGTGTGTGTGTGTGTGTGTGTGTGTGTGTGTGTGTGTGTGTGAGTGTGTGTGTGTGTGTGTGTGTGTGTGTGTGTGTGTGTGTGTGTGTGTGTGTGTGTGTGTATGTGTGAATGTCTGTGTCTGGGTGAATGTGTGTGTGTGTGTGTGTGTGTGTGTATGTGTGACTCTGTGTGTGTGTGTGTGTGTGTGTGTGTGTGTGTGTGTGTGTGTGTGTGTGTGAGAGAGAGAGAGAGAGAGAGAGAGAGAGAGAGAGAGAGAGAGAGAGAGAGAGAGAGAGAGAGAGAGAGAGAGAGAGAGAGAGAGAGAGAGAGAGTCGTGTGTGTGTGAATGTATGTGAGTGTGTATGTGTAAATGTGAGTGTGTGAGTGTGTCTGTGTGTGTCTGTGTGTGTCTGTGTGAATGTGTGTGTGTGTATGCGTGTGTGTGTGCGTGAATATATGAATGTGTGTGTGAGTGTGTGTGTATGTTTGAGTGTGTGTGTGTGTGTGTGTGTGTGTGTGTGTGTGTGTGTGTGTGTGTGTGTGTGTGTGTGTGTGTGTGTGTGTGTGTGTGTGTGTTGTTGTTGTTGTGTTGTTGTTGTTGTTGTTGTTGTTGTTGTTCGTGCATATCTTTGTGCTAGCGTATCTGCTGTCTTCCTACCTCCTGCATGCTTATGCTTGATGCAAAGTGACTGAAAGCTTATCATACACACACACACACACACTACACGCACGCATGCACACACACATACACACACACACGCCCGCGCGCGCACACACACACACACACACACACACACACACACACACACACACACACACACACACACACAAACACACACTACACACACACACATACACAAACACAAACACAAACATACACACTACACACACATACATAATTATACACAATTACATACATACGCATGTATACACAAACACACACACACGCGCCCGCACCCGCACGTATATACACATATACGTACACATACATATATAAACGCACACACATACATGCATAAACACACACATAAACACACACACGTACGTACACACACACGTACACACCCATACACACACACACGTACACACACACACACGCACACACACACGCACACACACACACACACACACACACACACACACACACACACACACACACACACACACACACACACACACACACACACACACACACACACACACACTATGGGGGGACGGGGTAGCCTAGTTGGCTAGAGCATTGCGCATTGCGCTCGTGATCTGCTGACCCGGGTTCAAATCCCTGGTCCATGGGATTTTCCCCTGGAGGAAACATCAGTGCCGACTCGCACCCCCCAAAAGTCCTTCGGATGAGACTATAAAAAATCAAAAATCAAGGCCCTGTGTGCGAACGCACGTAAAGCATATTGGATACACGTTAAATCCTGCTCCGCTTTTCGGAAGAGTAGGCCATTGTGTGTCGGTGGGAACGGATAACAAAACTTGCAAAAACCGCATACACACGAGGACTGGAGGTAAAAAAAAAATGCACCCGAATATTTATTTTCATTATCCCCGAAGTAAAGGTTAAAATATTTATATAAATGATATGTGTATGTTCGTGCTAGCCCACGTACTGTCTCCCTCCTTGCCTGCCTGCCTGCCTGCCTGCCAACCTGCCTGCCTGCCAACCTGCCTGCCTGCCTGCCAACCTGCCTGCCTGCCTGCCTGTCTGCCTGTGAAGCGAACTGATTGGAGGTGTGTCACAAAACGTGTCATCCATGAAGGTGTTATTGTCGCCAGCAGGAAACTTGGCAGATGAATCCTGCCATTGTCACGTCACAAAGACTTAATTAGCCGCAACATCACCGCTTAAGTTACCGGGTCAGATGCAGTGCGCGCGCGGGGTCTCCGCTGACGAGTCGGCTTATAGCTTTCAACAACAAGTAACAAACAAAATCAAAGAAAATAGCTGTGAACTTAAAGCTCTGAGACTTCCATAAAAGGGAGGTTTTTTTTTTTTTTTTTTTTTTTTTTTAAAGTACTGCTGTCTGTATGTTGCAGTTGGGAAGAGATGGCTTAGAAGCTCTGAAAGGACGTGGAAAGGCAAAGATGTCAAGCAAATAGCAAAAGAAAACAAGAACAAGAGGGCTGAGTTGGGGGGGGGAGAAGAAAGAAAGAAAGAAAGAAAGAAAGAAGAAGAAGAAGAAGAAGAAGAAGAAGAAGAAGAAGAAGAAGAAGAAGAAGAAGAAGAAGAAGAAGAAGAAGAAGAAGAAGACGATGACGACGACGACGACAAAGGAGGAGGAGGAGGAGGAGGAGGAGGAGGAGGAGGAGGAGGAGGAGGAGGAGAAGTTTTAAGAAGAAGAAGAATTGCGAGGAAGAAGACGAGAAGGAAGAATGCTTCTTCTTCTTCTTCTTCTTCTTCTCCTTCTTCTTCTTCTTCTTCTTTGTCTTCAATTCTCCTTCTTCCCTTTGTTATTCTTCAAATGCTTTTTCTTTTTTCTCCTTCTCTTTCTCACCTATATTCTCTTCTCTGTTCCTTCCCCTTCTTCTCACCGTTTATTGTCGTTATCATTGTCGCTGCCCTAATCTTTGCCCAAAACGTTTCTTTTGTTTCCAAGTTCTTAGTCTCTTTCACGACCTCCTTTACACAGAAACAGTATGAAGCCTACAGCTCTTTACCTACTTCACACCACACCTCAATCCCTTTATTCCTCCCTTTTCATCCAGTGAATTGTGGACCCAAGACGACAAGAAAAGCTCTTCTTCAGTCAGACCTGAGCAATAACTGAACATGACGACTTTGTCTGGGATTATTGGGAAATGAACATTTCAGAAATGGGGGTGGGGTGGGGGGGTGCTGATTTTGTGAGAGCTTGCAAAGAGAGCGTGGAGCTTGTCACATCCTTTAAGACTCTGTCCTGTGTTGTTGTCATAATGAATCATTGGGTAGGGGGGTTTGTCATTTTGGGGTCCAACCGTGTCTTCAGTTATTGTTGTGATGGGGGTTGGTGTGTGTTGGGAGGGGGGGGGGGAAGGGAGTGTACCTGTCAGTATCTACTGCTTTTCATGTTTGTGTACTTTCTTTCTTTGTTGTTTTTTTCATTTTTTAGTCCAACACTAGACTAGTATTTCCGGGGTTATTTCATAATTTCAACAGGACACAAATGAAATCATGTGTGATTTGATGTAAGTATCAGGGACTGTTTTCAGTATATAGCATATACTCTATGAACATCATCTGGAGACATCATAATACCTGTAACAAGCTGATACTTTTCCCCTGTCTTCCCCCTTTATTTTGTTCTTTTTCGTTTTCTCACTCAGTCTTCTTTTTTTTCTTCAACTCGAGAAAGTATATGTAAAACCAGTATGCAAAATATGCGGTTTCAACATTTTTGCAAATGTAAAGGCAGCAAGTTTAAAAGTGACGTCTTTGATTTTTTAAAAATTAGTCTTGTTTCAAAGGAATTGCTTTGTTGTGAAGATGACAGGTTTGTGTAGCTGCCAAATAAAAACATTTCGTTTTGTATAATACACTGTAGGCTATGTGATTGTTACTGCTCCAAATGGATTTGTGTACAAATGTGTTTTGGTTGGAGTGGGGGGGGGGGGGAGTGGAATGATCATATGTTTAAACCAAGTTAAAAAATATTGTTCATGAGCGTTTGATAGCCATGGAACTGAACTGGTCTTTCAGTATTGAACTTCAGATTTTGTTGTTCAGAATTGGACGGTTACTCTACCTGCTTTGAAAAAAAAAAAGCTTTCGAGGTGATATTTTTTCACTTGTGTTCTATAAAAAAAAAAAATTAAATGAAAAATCCAGAGTAAAATAATTAATTCAGAGTCCTTTAAACCCTTGTCATTATTATGTTGTGGTTCCTAGGATTTTGTTTGTTTGTTTGTGTGAGGGTGGGGAGGAGGGGAATGTTGTTTGACTTTTGTCAGGTACTTTGGGATAGTGGTGGTTTGGTTCTGGTGGGGGGGTGTGGGTATGTCTTACGTGCTAGTTGCAGATTAGTTTGTCTTCAAACATTGTATGGAAGAAGTCAACAAACATAAAAAAACAAAGATAGAAAGAAAGTGAATAAGTGAATGAGAGAAGAAAGAAAGAAACATACAAACTAAGGAGACGTAATGAAGAAGAAAAAGAAAAGAAAGGACAGAGGAAAAAAAGAAAGTAATTTCATCAGTTGAGGCGACAAAAGAAAGGAAGAAAGATAAGAAAAGAACAGTTATGAAAACTGAAGAAAAGAAGAAAAGAAAACAATTTTAAACAATAACAAATCAAAACAAAATTTCCTTTAAAAAAGGTCTGATCCAAAATATGACTACATGCTAAAAAAAAACAACAACAAACAACCCCCCCCCCAGCTATACACACACAAAACTTACTTCATCCAACCAGCATATAACATACAGTCAAAACTATTTCCCAAGTGTAATGAGTTAAGAAACAGAATTCATAGTCTGCGTCT
>CM060324.1:16265198-16267698 GCA_030674155.1 Stramonita haemastoma | reverse complement strand
CACTGTCTGCTGAACACAACAGTTCAAATCCATTGTCAACCGCTGTTTATTCTGTATGTACAAAATAGACTCTGAACTCATGGCTTACAGCCATTGCCAAAATAGAGAAAAACAAAGTTGAACAGCATAGCAAATAGACGAAACAAAAGTATTTATAAAAAAAAAACCACAAAGAAAAATTTCTATTAAAAAAAAAAGCCGAAAGCAGCCCCAAAACGACATAAAAAAATGTGTTGAACTGATGTGATTGACAGGTGGACCAGTTAGCGACAAAAGAACAATTTAAGGACACTACACACGTTCACGTAATTCGTAGTAGCAATGCGTGGTTCGGTTGAAGGAAACTGAAAAAAACCCAGAAAAAAACAAAAAAAAACCAAAAAACAAACAAACAACTGAGAAGGTACCGAGAGTTTACCAACGCTTAGAATCACGAAGTTGGTTAAGCATCTCTTTCGTGGATTTCTTTGGGAGATAAGGTTCCGCATTTTGAAACACCTCGGGGAGGAAAGGGGGTATATGGATAATAATTTTGTTAAAAAAAGAAGACACGAAAAATTGTGAGCAGAGGTCTGGAGCTCAATCAATTTGAGGTCTGCTTGTTTACAACAAATAATAATGACAATGATGATAGTCATCCTAACATTATCATTACCGCCATCATAACCATAAACATCATGATAAAAGAAAGACATCAGAAAATACTTGAAAACATAATTGTATCAAATAAAAGCAGAATAGAAGAAGATAGTAGAAAACAAAATAAAAGAGAACGGATTCAAACAAAGCAAAACCAAACAAAATGTGGTGAAGGTAACTTATAGAGATCAAATAAAATATATCGGATAACATAAATCACAAGAAACCAAAATATGATAAAAGTCAAACAAAAATAAATCAAATAAAACAAAAAATGCTAACAAAATATCACACTAAAACCAAATAAGGAAAAACGGAATTATATAACATTTGAAGTAAAATAAAGTGAAGATATAAAGAAAACGTAAACAAAATAATAATAAAATAAAAACTCACAACGAAACACAATAAACAAAAACTCTACCTACACATCTTCCAAAAACCCTCATCTAAACTCTACACCCCTAAACCAAACAACCCTACATCATCAACAACAACAACAACAAAACAGTCCCACCACTCAACAACTTAACAACTCACTACCAAGACCTACAATAAGAAGAAAAAATCTGCCAGATTTCGAAATCAGCCTTGTTGAGCCTTCTGGAACTGGAAGAGCCAGGCCCGTGGCACTGACGCACAAACTGAGCCACCTGCTTCTCCTGTCTCGGGGATCTGACGGTTTCCACGATATGCAGGAAGAGAGACTGGTCCAGGTAGCGCGTGTAGTTGTAGCGGACCTCTATGGTGGAGATGGACCCCAGGCAGCAGAGCAGGTGGATGAGGGAGCCACTGATGCCCACAAACTTGAGGGGGGCTCCGGCACAGTTCTTCTCCTGGTCCGTAGTCTGCAGCAGTGTAGCGGAGCAGTACTTGTCTCGCTCCCATTCCGTCATTGTAGGGGCCGCCTGCGTCATCGTGTTGCTGTGTGACGTCAGGAGGGAGAGAAGGACGAGGAGGAGGAGGGGCGGCAGGGTGAGGATTGAGGGGAGCCACAGCGTCGTCTGTGGGACACAAGAGGGTAAAAGGATAACAGTAATGATAATAATTACGTGGTAATAAGGATAATGATGATGTGCAATTTTTGTGTTTTGATGTTTGTTGGTTGTGGTAGTGGTGTTGTTATTGGGCGTTTTTGCAGCTTAATTAACAGCCTTGAGGGGTGAGTCAGTACTGCTGTTCAGTTCAAGGGCTAAAAAATCCTTTTGAACGGGAATCCTGGTGGTGGCTCAAACCCGGCCGTCAGATTGCGATCACTAAGCTACCCCCCCCCCCCCCCTCCCCATCCCACACACACACCACTTCTGTTCTATGTCACATTTATTTTATTTTTCGTGGTTGGTTTTTCTTTTATTAAAAAAAATTACTTTTCTTACTGTGCTCACTCAGTATTGTGGAGTGTTTATTTTAAGCTCTGACATCCAGTATAGTTATTTTCACTGCGTGACAGCTTACTGTTTAAAAGAAAAGACTTTTTATGCTCTTTGCTCTGTTTTCTTTTGTTTTTCATTTGTTTTTACAGCGTCCTTTTACATAATGTAATATTATAAAAAAAATTCTCATGGACTTTTGATATATGACTTCCGTTTTTGAAAAAAAAGTATTTTAAAATAGCTTGATCTACAAAATGTTAATCAAACCTTTTTTTGACTGTTAGATGGAACCACTGTTATGAAAATTCAATGATCTGTCTTATCTGACAACTTTCAGACAGCCCAAAGCTTTGTAAACAAGCGATCTCTCTCTCTCTCTCTTCTCTCTCTCTCTCTCTCTCTCTCTCTCTCTCTCTCTCCTCTCTCTCTCTCCTCTCTCTCTCTCTCTCTCTCTCTATCTCTTAATTACCAACCAAAATCAACGGCTT
>CM060324.1:16240198-16262698 GCA_030674155.1 Stramonita haemastoma | reverse complement strand
ACTGCTATCACCTGTACATAAAACCAATCAAAGCATATCAAAACAAGAACTATCTTAAAACTCGATATGGTTAATGAATGTGCATTTAACAAAACTTCAACTTTTTTAAGGGGGGTGGGGGTGGGGTGGGGGGAGTTTTGCCTTTCTCTTTCGCTTTCTTCCATTCTACTTTTCTTTCTTATTGTATTTCTGTCTTTCTGTCTTTCTTTTTTTTTTTCCTTTCTATTTTCTTTCCTTTTTTTTCTTTTTCTTTCTGTCTTTCTTTTCTCCGTTTTTTTTCTTTCCGTATTTTCTGTTTTTCTTTCCTTTCTTTTCTTTTTTCTTTCTTTTTTCAACTCTGTCTTTCTCTTTTTCTTTCTTTCCCCCTTTCTTCCTTTCTTTCTGTATTCTTTCCTTTCTTTTATGAGTTGCAGCTTTATGGAGATTTTTTTTCTGTTCTTACCTGCTTTTGATCCATTTTTCTTTGCCGACCGTTCATGTCCGCTGATAATCAGTTGTTTTGTAGAAACCGGAGAAATGTGGAATAGATAATGAGAATACCTGAAACAAGGTACGAGAATCCAAAGAATGTCTTAAAAAAAATTCTGGAAAAAAATTGTAAAAATTTGCCACAGTTTGTATTCTTCTTCTTCTTCTTCTTCTTCTTCTTCTTCTTCTTCTTCTTCTTCTTCTTCTTCTTCTATATTGAATCAACAGCAAATTTCACACGATTCATAACTGAGAAACGATGACAAACACAGCAACTTCTGGAGCAAAGTCTCAGACTATGTCCACTGTCCAAAATCTAGCTGTAATGGTGAAGGAGGTATTTTGGGGTGGCGCCGGACACGGGCTATGTTGACGTTTTGGGGAGAGTGCGTCAGAGACAGCTCTTTTTATTTGCAGGGAGACTGCATCTCTCTCTCTCTCTCTCTCTCTCTCTCTCTCTCTCTCTCTCTCTCTCTCTCTCTCTCTCTCTCTCTCTCTCTCTCTCTGTCCTTGACAAACTGACACCACCTTCCTTCTCCCCCTCCCTTCCCTCTCCCCTTCCCCTTTCCCCGTTCCCAAATTTTCTTTTCCCTTTCTCCCTCCCACTTTGGTGACAATAGGCACGATCGTATTACTGGAGGTGTACTATTTTGTGACACATTCTCTTACCACGCGTCTTCCTAATTCACCCGTCTGCTGTGTCGTTAAGCGGTTACTGGCGTTAAGTGGGCCGGCTTAATGGAGATAACAACTGCTATGGTCTAGAAATTTTCTACGGAAATTTTCCTTCTCCTATCTGTCACCCTTGTGAGCTGCTATTGCACAGAATGAACATCGCAAGACAAATTGTTAAAAGAATCTGGCCAGTTTCTATTGTCTTTGTGAGAGTGAGAATTGGGTAAAAACAACAGAATTTCCAGTTGGAAAGTTAGGGAGTACTCATTTTGCATTCGCACTCTCGACTGATTTAAAAAAAAATGTAAGTAGTAAAGTTTAATTGCCATAATTTGTGGGGTGTGTTTTTATGTGTGTTGATAGAAAACCATATGCTAGGTAAAGGTAAAAGGTAAAGATGTCCCATAACCTATGTGCAAGGCATCAGAGATCTCAGTTTTTCTAGGGGCCAGCATATTGAGGGCGGCGCCCATCTCCTCTCTCTCGCTGCTTTACCTTCCCTGACCCTAAAGACGGCAGGTACCCATTTACAGCTGGGTGAATTGGAGGAACTATACTGAAGCCAAGGCACCCAAACGGTCACCCATCCAACTGGTTACCACGCTCAACGCTGCTAAACGTGACCTTTTACCATATATATGCTAAGGAGTTTAAAAACAAGTTCCTGTTACGTTTGGCTTAAGTTCGGGCAGTTGAAAGCCCTTATCCAGTTAGGGATAAGAAAAACAGTCTGTGACACTACACATGTCTCTGTCTATCACCCCCTTTCCAACCCCTCCTCCCATTACCCCCACCTCACTCCTCTTGTCGTTTTGTACATATGTCAGTCAATTATGTGGGGTCTGTGATATTCCATGAACGTGACAAGTGTCTATTGGTGTCATGTGGAGTGTTTGATCTATTTAAGCACACCCCATTACCTCTTAATTTTGGCGGTAATGGCATCATTATGAGTAACACACACAAACAACACAGCTTTTGAGCGGAGAGTAAATTACTGTCTGTGCGGCCAAGTGCGTATGCACATGTGCGTGCGCGCGCGCACACACACACACTCTCTCTCTCTCAGTGTGCATTAACAGTTTAACCATAATTATTGAATCATTCACACACACACACACACACACACACACACACACACACACACACACACGCGCGCGCGCTGAAAAGTTAAATGATTGGTTCCCTCGCAATGTCATGTTGTGTCTTGGAGACCGGTTAAATGTCTCATTACACATTAGTTTCAAGATACAATGCACGCAACTTAAATTTTTCTTTTTCCCCATTTTTATTAATTCTCAGCTTGTGTCAGCGACCTTTTGCAAGGTCATTTACACTGAAAAGTTAAATTGCTTCTCTCGTAATGGAAGCCTGTGTCTTGGGAATTGTAAACATTTGGAGGGCTTTTTTGTTTGTGTTGTTTTGTTGCCTTTTTTGGTTTGGTTTGTTTTGTTGTCTTTTTTGGTTTGGTTTGTTTTGTTGTCTTTTTTGGTTTGTTTTGTTTTAGCGGTTATTTTGTATTTTTTGTTAGGGATTTTTGGTGGCTTTTTTTTCGTTCCTCAGCTCAAGTTTCAAGGTTTACCAACGGTGAGATTTTGTGTCTGCAACAGTTACTTTTTCTCCACCATTAAAGAAGCCGCATTCCGAATCGGGATGAGATCTGAACACAACACCAGTGTGTTTGCCTATTTAAAAAAATGGTCACTCCTTCCTACATGCACGTAATGGCATACTCTTCCGAAAGGCGAAATGGGGTTTTAACGTGTGTGCAAGATGTTCTGCATGCGTTCACACACAGTAGCTAGGTTTATAGTCTCATAGGAAGGACTTCTGGCCTTTAGTGGCATTGCCTCCAGGGGAAAATCTCTTCGAACAGGCTCGAGTTGGTGGAACCCTGGCTGTCAGCCCACTAGCTCAAGGCTTTAACCACTAGGTTGCCCTCCCCCCTTCCCCCCCCCCCCCCCCCCCCAAATAGTTAAATTATATTTGAAATGCAATGCATTCCACCTTCTTCTTTAAATATTTTTTCTGTCTTTCTCTCTCTGCCCCCTCCCTCCTTTTAAAAATATTTTTAGCCTGTGTTCTTGACCTGATTTGGGGTCATCTATTGTCCAGACAACTGAGCTTAATTTTAATGGGGTTTTATTAGTTTTGTTTTTCAGTGTGTGTGTGTGTGTGTGTGTGTGTGTGTGTGTGTGTGTGTGTGTGTGTGTGTGTGTGTGTGTGTGTGTGTGTGTGTGTGTGTGTGTGTGTGTGTGTTCTTCATTTTAACGTCTCTTCACAAAAAAGAGTATTAGACACTTTCATTTTTAAAATGGTGGGCAAGAACGGTCAGATACGCAAAAATCTCACAACTGGCAAACTTCAAAACATTAACCAAGGGAAAACAAACAGACAGAAAAACAAACAAACAAAACCAGCATAAAAAGAAACACCAAAAAATTGCAAGACTGTAATTGTTTAGCAGAGTTTAAAATCACCATCAACAGTTTAGCTGACAACCATAACTGTATTGTAGCTGATTTGATCCAATCGTATTGTTTATAGCTCTTCCCACCAAATAGGTCATATCATGGCTGTGATCTTAACCAGTGTAGTGTAGTGTAGTGTAGTGTAGTGTAGTGTAGTGTAGTGTAGTGTAGTAATTCGCAATGCATCCTCTTGTATTGCATTGCATTCAAATGCATTGCAAAGCCTTGCATTGCATGCATTCCATCCCATTCTAGTCTACATTCTTTCTTCCTAGTTAGATAACACCACGTCGCCACAAGAGCAGTGACACCCATCGTTTTGTTTTACTTTTTCCTGTCTGCGTCTGTATGTGTTTAACCCCCCCCCCCCCCCCCCTCCCTCAAGCCACGATTATCCCCAGACCTCCCATGCCTGCACTTTTGGCTTAAATCCCCACCACGCCCCCACCCCCCCCACCCCCTTTGGCCTTCTATTGGCCAAATGTTCTAATCCCCTTTCCCTAACCCTGTTCCTGTACCACAGCCCAGTGCTGTTTACTAACGTAATACCACCGACAAAGCTGCTAAAAGATTGCTAGAGGCCAGAGAGAGAGACAGACAGCAGAGAGAGAGAGAGAGAGAGAGAGAGAGAGAGAGAGAGAGAGAGAGAGAGAGAGAGAGAGAGAGAGAGAGACTGCAGAGAGAGAGAGAGAGAGAGAGAGAGAGAGAGAGAGAGAGAGAGAGAGAGAGAGAGAGAGAGAGAGAGAGGCGGCCAGACAAACAGACAGACAGACAGACAGAGATACACAGAGTCAGACAGAAAGACAGACAAGGCGTCCTTATTAGTGGTTAGTATCATAGGATCAAAAGATATATAGACTATAACATTATGACCAGCAAAACGGAAACAAAAACAGAGCCAAAAAGCAACAAAAAGTTGATATAATGCAACAACAATATCATCATCAACGACAACAAGTAAAAAAAAATAATAAAAAAAGGAAGAAAAACAACAAGGAAAAAAGCAATATCAATCATTACGAATACAGACAGACAGACAGACAGACAGACAGACAGACAGACAGAGGCACAGACAGAGAATAAGAGAAACAGACACAGACATACAGACAGAGGAACAGACAGATACAGAGAAACAGAAACACATACAGACATACACTGACATATAACGACAAAAGGACAGACTGGAAAAAAAATCCACACAGAGAAAGACAGATAGACATAGACACATCGACATAGAGAGACACAGAGAGATTCAGAGAGAGAGAGAGAGAGAGAGAGAGAGAGAGAGGAGAGAGAGAGAGAGAGAGAGAGACAGAGAGACAGAGAGACAGAGACAGAGACAGAGACAGAGACAGAGACAGAGAGACACAGAGAGAGAGAGAGAGAGAGAGAGAGAGAGAGAGAGAGAGAGAGAGAGAGAGAGAGAGAGAGAGACAGACAGACAGACAGACAGACAGACAGACAGACAGACAGACAGACAGACAGACAGACAGACAGACAGACAGAGACAGAGACAGAGACAGACAGACAGACAGACAGACAGACAGAGGCAGAGACAGACAGACAGAGAGAGAGAAACAGAGACAGAGAGACAGAGAGAAGCTGAAGGCGACAAACACACAGATGGAGGGAGATTCAAGGTCTCAGAGAGAATAGAAAAAGTCCAGCAGAGTCTTAAGGTCTGTGGTGGAGTGGTCAGTGTGCTGACCAGTACCAGGTCCAGACATCCCCCTTTCATTCACAGCTAAGCCTTGTTGGCGCTTTGCATAAGGCCGGGGACTACTGACTGGCTACTCTCTCTCTCTCTCTCTCTCTCTCTCTCTCTCTCTCTCTCTCCTCTCTCTCTCTCTCTTCTCTCTCTCTCTCTCTCTCTCAGAAACTATTGTCCATAGACAATCTGGCTCTGTAACCCCCCCCCCCCCCCCCCACACACAACACACACACCACCACCACCACTACCACCACCACCCGCTGTCGTCTGCCTAAAGACTCACCAAGTTGCCTGAGGACCCACTTAATGTCATTCAATATTTTTTCCTTCTGAGTATTTTTTTTTCTTTCCTTTTTCTCTCTTTTTTTCCCATTTTTTTCTCAGTTTAATGAGGTATGGCCTTGGCTATATTCAAAAGCGGGCTACAGTAGTTATCTCTTACTGTGTTACACTTTGGGGAGGGGAGAAGTGGGGCTGTTTTTCACGAAAATAGTTTTTTTAGTTCAAAATCTGTGGGAATTCCAGCCTGCTTTTTGCTTTCCTCGCTGTAGAGTAAGTAATGGCCTTGGAATACTCTCTGGTGGACACGAAAGCTGAAGGGATATCAGTGTTTAACTTTCATCCCCTAAGTCCGTTAAGTCGTGGGTTCGAATCTCAGCACTGGCATCTGGTGAATTAAGGGTACGGATTTCTGTTTTGTTTTGACCATCTCCTGGGTCATCTCAAAGTGCAGGCATGCGAGTGCCAGTGATTCAGAAAGTGGAGTTTTGAAAACATCTGCACCTAATATTTCTGAGTTTCTTACATTAATTGATTATTTGTGTATAGAAAAGTGTTGTTATCCTCAAGTTTTTAAAGACGCTTAAGTGCTACCCCTTTTTAAAACTGGTTATCTGAATGATCGCTGTAATTACAGTCCTACATCACTTCTATCTACTTTATCCAAGCCCCTTAAAAAACCCATCTAAAACAGAATCTTTAGTCACATCGTATTAACCATTACATCTGACATTCATTTTAACTTTGTGCTGACTAATCTTTTTGAGCAGTGGCATTAAAATAGTAATAATGATTTATTTTTAGGAGCAGATTTTCTAGACATTGTAAAAGCTTTTGACACAATTGATCATTCACTTCTTGTAAAAAAAAAAAGTAATAAAAAACTCGTTTGTATTGTTTAAGCTCTGACTCACTCAGACTTATTTCCTCCTTCCTCAGCAACAGAAGAGAAGCAGGTTGTAGATAATAAGTAACAGCTCTTTTGCAAACCAAATATGGTGTACCACAGGGCTCAGTTTTTCGTCCCATCTTGTTTTTGGTATACATTAATGATCTCCCTTGACATACCTTGTCATCATGTGAACTTTTCGCTTATGACACTACCCTTCACAGTCGATGAAAAATGTTGCCCTGGTATGTACACACTAGCAGCAAGATATTTATAAACTTTTTAAATGGTGCCTATTAAATCACATGGCCCTTCAAACTCTGAATTCCAAATTAATGCTAATTACAGCCAGACAAAAAAGTAAAAAACACGAATCAGTGTCATAGAAACTCAAAGTTTATGACACTGTCAGACGACGTTGATTCCAACAAACTTCTTGGTCTCCACATTGATATCAATCTCTCTTGGAAAAAGCATGTTAATATATTATCAAAGATATTATCAAAATGATTTTTCAAATCAATAGAATAAAACATTTATTGAACCAACATACAAGAACATTATGTTTTTATGCATACATGCAACCAGATATTGACTATGCATCAGCATGTTGGGATTATGCAAGTGAAGGGTGTTTAAAACCTCTAAAAGGCTTGATTAGACGTTCACTAAAAAGAACACCTCATTCGTCATTAGAAAATTATGATTATTATAAATTATAATTTTTCCCTTTGATTTGATATTCCCTTTCAATAAAACGGTTTCGCTGAAGAAAATTATGAACAATCTTATATCAGATTATTTTGGCAGTATACTTTAAAAATACACATAATAAAAAATACAGTGTATTATTCCCGCCCAAGAACGTATTTGTACAGTCATGATCTCACTAATATTCCAGGTAGACAGCTACTGAATATAATTTTTTTTTAAAAAAGTAAAAGCAGTTTGCCCGTATTTAAAACATATCCATTCGAGTTATTGTAGAACTTACTTGATTTTTTTTCTTTTCATTCTTTTTTGCATTTGCACCATAGAGCAGTCAAAAGTCTAATGTACACTTTCCATACATTTGCCTTTGACAGAATACTAGTTATATACTATACAGTAGCTTTATTTTTAGTTTTGTTAAATTCACTTTTGCAGTCGTTGTTACACTAGCAGTTGTAGATTTTCTTAACAGGTCATTTACTCATTCTGTCTAATTGTGTGCATTTCTCTGTACAAGTATTGAGAGTCTTTCTGTAACCCCCCCCCCCCCCCCTCTCTCTCTCTCTCTCTCTCGTTGCTTTGTTTGTTTGTTTTGTTTTTTCAATTTGTTTTTCTTTCTTTCTCCTCCCTTTGATTTTCTTTGTATGATAGTCACTGTCATTTTATCAATCGACTGCTAGTAACATTTGAGTATCATGATCATTCTTTTAGTTTTCATTTTTGTGTTTGAAGTTTTTGATTATTACTGTTAGCATATTATGATATTTTAGGGGGGGACAGAGGGTATGGTGTAGCGAAGCTCTGAGCTTACCCATTTACTCTCAATAAACAGTTCGAGTACCTGTACGAATTCGAGTTCGAGTCTGGGTTCTTCTCTCTCTCTCTCTCTCTCTCTCTCTCTCTCTCTCTCTCTCTCTCTCTCTCTCTCTCTCTCTCTCTCTCTCTCTCCTCCTCCTCCTCCTCCTCCTCCTCCTCCTCTTCCGCCTCCTTTTCCTCCTCCTCTCCTCCTCCTCTTCCTCCTCCACCTCTTCTCCTTCCCTCTCTTCCTCCCCTACCCTCTCTCCTCACCCTCCTCCTCTTTCATCTTCATCCTCTCCTCTCCAACTTCCGTCAAAGAGAAACAAGTCGACAGCACGCCACCTTTTGTTATTTGAGAACAACGACTGATTAACCCTCGTGTCCAGGATGATTAACCACCTTGAGATATACCCCCAGGTGTTCCCTCTGTCCACACTTGTCCGTCCACCGAGTCCAGCATCTGTCCAAACACGGACATTTCATGACTGAGCTGGCCAGGCGTTGAGGTGAACTGAAGGACAGGTCAGCAGCAGCAGCAATGGCATTATCATCAGGATGGAACTTCATACTTAGGCCTATACCCCCGGGGGTAGTTAACAGCCCGGAGGATGTGTTTGGCCGAGGTGTGTGGAGAATGTGTGAATCTGGTGCTCTCTGATGGTCTCTCGCTACATTAGAGAGGTTAAGCCATTGTTTGGTTCTCTTCCTGCATGAACGTGAGGTGGTTGAGCTTGTGGGTTTTTTTTCAAGGTGTTTTATAACAGAGGAATTTTGTTTACATCTGTTGTGAGGGTGTGGGGGAGTGGTTTTGAGCCATGATGTTTAGTAAGAAGAAAATCTGTTCAATGAATGGCTATGGCATAGATTTTTGCTTCGCATTAGGAAGTGGGGGGGGGGGGGGGGGGGGGTGTTTGGGGTCATGATATGAAGTAAAAATTTCTGTTCAGTGAATGATTATGGTATATGATTTTGCTTTGCTTCGTTGCTCCCTGAAGGGTAAGGACTTGTCTTATTTAGACAGAGTGGCTTACTAAAAATCTCACCATCGGTGAACCTCGGAGCACTGGCCCAGGAACGAAAGAATAAAAGATTGAATGACCATGCATGCACCCCAAAAGCGTAACGTTTCAAACATCACTGCCTCCGGACCTAACAGAAAATCTTTTAATTACCAGAGGACCAGGCACTGCAGCCATTCTGTGGAGTTACACATAAAGAACGTTAGAATACATTATGCGGTGTTCGTTCTTGATACTTCCTTTGGCATACCTTCGTATGTGAAAGAAATAAGTCGTAAAACGCTCCATCGACAGCTAACGATTTGAGAAGCTGGAATTTGATGAGAGAGTATAACATCAATACCAACTCCAACCCCCAAAAGTCCTTTGGATGAGACTATACATACATCCCGTCTATGAACATACACACAACATCATGCCACACACGTTAAAACCCGATCCACCTTTCGAAAAGTAGGTCATTACGTGCCCAAGGAGCGGATGGCATTAAAAAAAAAAAAACAGCTGGCTTAGTGATGTCGTGTTTATCATCCCTGAAGTCGGAATGCAGCTACCTTTATGATGGGCAAAAACAGTTGCATACGCAATATCTTTCACTTGGTGAACCTCAGAAGTCTGACCAAGAAACAGGGGGGAACAGTCACCACAATAGCAATATCAACTTTTAAACTAATTCCCTCAGCAGGTGTATTTGTTTTCTTGTCAGAATGACTTTTTCTAACAGAATTTTGCAAAGGGACAAAACTTTCCTGTCATGGCTTTTTGTTTTTACATGTTGTTAATGGGACCTCAGTTTATCATCTCACCCGAAAGACTAGCACATACTTCTAACAGGAAAGATACTTTTCGGTGAATCTGTTCTCAACACATGACCTATTTGTTGTTATAGCCTACATGTTACCATGTAGTTTGTAAGAGAAAATGTATATACTATCCCCAAAGTCGGAATGTGACGACTTTAATCCCAGGGGGAAAACGGTCACACAGGCAAAAATCTCACAACTAATAAACCTCAGACCTCTAGCCGAGGAACAAAAAAACCCAACATTTTTTAAAATTTATGTCCCAGCGGAAGATTTCCGATTTAACAACAGCAGCAGTAACAACAGTAACAAAGATACGCTAACCCCTACCATCCTCACAGCGTTAGTCATTAGTCACGATCTAACCATCGCTAAACAAACACGTGTGACCTCACTCTTCTCTCCTATCTAGCGTCACGCGTCACTCTCATGCTCCCTTGCTATGGCCGCAGACTGCAGCGCTGAACCAAGGCCAGTGTGACAAAACAGAGCGGCCCTCATCAGGCAAACAGGCCCTGACAGTGTTTGGTCTTCAGGTCACTCTGCAGTCGCCAGGCTGGACAGTTAGTGGCTGCCGCTGTTGACGCCGTCTGTGGGGTCCTTAACTGGTTCTCTTGTCTCTAAATGGTACAGCAGTAGTAGGCACCCATTAGTCTCGGAAGACTATGGAGTTGTGCTCTAGTCTTTAGAGCGCAAAACCTGGGTGAGTATAGAGGGCAAGCTGTTACCCATGCAGCAGACCCCCCCCCCCCCTCTCCACGCCACTGGCATTGTCCATTGGAAAGGTGACCTTACGAATGAATGGTTCCAGTACCTTCTCAGGAGCCGCCAGAGCGTTGCCATATACCATAAATGGTTCAAGAGATTTTGCAAACCGGGTCCATAAGCTACCAGAAAGTGCTCAGCACATTGTTTTTATTTCAACTCAGATGTAAACATAACCCTTGATAACGGCAATAAAACGACATTAATTATCAAATAACAGTTCAGTATATAAAAAAATACCCCCCTTACTCTACCAGTAAAATCCCTTGAGTCATATCCAGTTCCATGATATTATGCTGGTATATAATATCAGCAAAGAATAATATCGAGATATAATCATGTCGAGGTCTAATCATATCGAGGTCTAATCATATCGAAGTCAAAAGTGACGCATTTCAAGCTAAACACCCCATTTCCTACACCCGCAAACACAGTACGCATCATTCCACATACACAGAATTTCCAGACCAAAGTGAGCAAATCTTATCATATCTCTGACAAACCTGTACCAGTTTACGACTTAAAATCCACTTCAGGACACCCCAGTCGCCGCTGTTGACAGCCACCGTCTCGCCTGTGGGCCGACATTGCAACAACAATGACTGGACGTTTCGGGAGGACTTCCCCGTGACCCTTCTGTTCGCTTCCCTAACTTCCTTGATTCGTGGCGACGGCACGCGCAGACAGCAGTGGCAAGCTTTTTGCAAAGAAAAGATACTAGAATTGTTTCACTCGAGCGTGGAGGGTTGTCCGAGAGAGGCGTCGATGTTGATTACCTCTTGAGTTCGGTTTGGGTATATTAATTCTGTCCGTGGGCTGTGATTTAGGGTGGGGGTGTTGGGAATCGCGAGGCTTGTTGTTTTCTGTGTTGGATAGGATGCCCAGGGGTTGATATCGCGGTGTCTTCACGGATTTTTTTTTTAGCCCACCTGGTCTCTGCCCTATTATTGATAGATATCATCATCACCATCATCAACACCTTCTTCTACTTCTTCTTCTTCTTCTCAATTTTTTTCCTTCTTCGCATTTTTCTTCCTTCTTCGCAATTCTTCTTTTTCGCAATTCTTCTTCTTTGCAATTCTTCTTCTTCGCAATTCTTCTTCTTCGCAATTCTTCCCTTCTATCATCATCATCATCAACACCATCATCATCATCATCATCATCATCATCATCATCATCATCATCATCATCATCTTAGCGCAGCCGCCACGGATTAATTTTTGACATGAAGAGTGGCAGCAAACTGATTTGCATACAAGGAACAATCTTAGGATATGAAACAATGAATCTGGGCTCCCTTGAAGACATGGTAAACTATGGAATCATGAGCATGCCCTGGAACTGGACAGTTTTGACACTTAAGGTTTGCCATAGATAAGTCCTGCAGGTACTGGAGAAGAGCCTATCCCTCTCCCCTCTTTATAGCCTACTGCTAAACTAACCTACACCTTCCCTTCCTGGTATCCTCAACTACGCGCATCCCATCGCTATCCACTCTTTCACCCACCTAACCCTCATCCTCTCTCTCTTCCTCCTGGCCTGCTGACTAATCTATCCCCCTTTACCCTAAATTAAAAACAAACAAATAAAAAGCATGAACTTGGGAAGTAAAAACGACACATCTCCCCCAAATTTTGGAGGATAGAATTCCTTTTTATGTTTGATTTATGTTATTGTAATAGGTGAGCCGTATGTCTTTCAGCATCAAATTCAGTGGGAAATAGATGGCCAATGTGGTGTTTCCCATTCAGATATTGTACAAGAGTGTCCAAACTATGTGAATGCTAAAAGGCATGTTGTCACCCTCATTTGCAGGTTTTGCCCAATATCCTTGCACTAACCGCTGGACTATCTGGAAATCCAGAATAAAAGCTCTTGTGTTTTTTTTTTAGTAGTATGTAGGTAAAAAAGTAAAGGTCTCCCATAACCAATGTGGTCGTAGGGGAGCCAGGCACCAGATACCTCAGCTTCTCTAGGGGCCAGTACATTGAGGGCGGCACCCATCTCCTCTCCCTCGCTGCTTTACTTTCTCTGACCCTAGGGAGGGCAGGTACCCATTTACAGCTAGGTGGACTGAGGGACTGTACTGAAGCCAAGGCGCGCAAAGGGTCATCCATCCAACTGGTAACCACACTCAATGCTGCTTGACCTTAGCTTGAAGAGAGCAAGTGCTCTGACCACTGAGCTATCCCATCCCCTTAAACTAACCTCCTGTAACCTATGTGGCGAAAATTAATCGCACTTACACCAAGAGTGTCAGTGAACAACAACATGCGAGAGGTTTGAAATGTTTGTAGCTGAGAAATCAAAATGTTTATCAGATGTCCACAGATGCAGCAATGCAGAAGAAAATAATTACGTGTGTGGAGATGTCTGCTTCCGTGGCATGGTCCAACGCCCGTGCAATAAACCATGCATTCTCTGATCTCCAGCTATTAGTTAAAGTACGTCAAGTGTTTATTTTAAGTAGGAGATGGTTTTCTTTGTTGTAAGGTGCGAGACTGTTTGCTGTCCCCTTTACATAATGTGGTATCCTTTTAGAACGAAGAACAATTCTTGCCTATCTTTGGCTACTGTGACTGAAGTATTACCCAGGTTCCTTTGGTGTAGAATAAGTGGATGTTGATTAGCCTCTGATAGATGTTGTAGTTGTTCCTTTTGGCTCATGTTACTTCTTGCTTGACTGTCAAACGCCTTCTGGAAATAGATAATAAGGTAGAAGAACTCCCTGTGGTGTCAGAGAATCTTTCAGAGGGCACTAAGTGTGCAATGTGTTCGCTTCTACTTGGTGCATGCATCCGGAGGTGCATGCCTTTAGAGCATTCGGCTTTTTCTTTGCCCAGCACTATTGCTTTTTAAAATGCTGTGATTGTAACTGAAGTTGTTCAGTTGTGATATTTTTATTTTTTTTTATATTTTGAACAATGATCTATATTTCTAAATGGAACACAGAAGTTAAAGAATCTTTATTTCACAAAACTGGTATCAGCTTGTGGCTGCGATTTGCTCAATGTTAGCATCACTTTTTTTGGCAGGGTGATAGGTCAGAACTGAATTCATACTCTAATGTGTACTGCTTTGGTCCACAATTTTATCCCAACAACTAACTTCAAGACTACCTCTCCAACTTTAATGGGATAGTGGATTCTTAATATCCAGTTTTAAATGAGATTTGAACCGTTGATGCTTACTTTCTAGACCACTGCCTTGACCTCCAGATCACTTAGCCCCGTCATGCTTGGTATGCAGTAAGTGAGGGGACCTTTAAAAAAAATTAAAGGACACATTTTGAATTTTCACCTTTTGTACACTCCACTGAACCACTTACAGGCTCCTTGTCCTCCCCACCCCCTCCTCCTTCCTGCCGGTCTTCAAGGTTGTTAACAGGTTCAGGTGTGGATATGACAGCAGGTCAGCCAAGCAGAAAAAAGGTACCCCACAGCCCCAATTTTCCACCTTTGCCTTAACTCGTGAACCCCTCCATTGTTATTGAGGACGCCCCCAACAGGAGGTTAGGGCTGGACAGGTTGGTGGTCATTAGCAAAGTGGCTTACCTGGTGAAAGGGAGCAGAATGGGAGGTGAGGTGAGAGCTGAAGGTGTGTGGTACTGTTTGTACCGGGACCATCTGACCCACCGGGGACACCATTCACCTCCTCAAGTGGCAGGGTCTGTCTAGCAAGAGGCGGTCGTAACACCACTTACTTTTTTATGGCTGTACATCTTTGCCCTTGGAACAGTTTGCACAGAGGATGCCTCCCTCTCTCTCTCTCTCTGTTTCTCTCTGTCTCTGTCTGTCTGTCTCTGTTTGTCTCTCTCTCTCTCTCTCTCTCTCTCTCTCTCTCTCTCTCTCTCTCTCTCTCTCTCTCTCTCTCTCTCTCCTCTTATCCGTCATTCTCTTCCACCTAAATATGAACTACTTCAACCATAGACTAAAAAGAAAAAAAATTGCAGCAACACCTTCCAGCCTCCCATTTCACGTAGAAGACCGCCTACTGTTATCGAGAACACTCCCAATGGGATTGGCCTACCGTGGGGGCTGGGATGGTGAAGTTGGTTGGTAGTCATTAAGAAAGTAGCTCATAAGAGTAAAAGCAGGCAGGGTAGAGTGACAGCCAGTGTGGTACTGTTGGTACCGTGAGCTCTGTACCTCAGCAGGGACACCATTCAGAGTCTCAGCTGACAGGGTCTGGATACAGGGGCAATCAGCGTTACACTGCTGCTCTCCTGACCTACACAAGACGCCTTCGCTCTTGGTATGGGCGACAGTTTCCATAAAAGGTCCTAATAATGATCCTGCCTCCACCCCCACCTACCCCCCTCTCCTTACCATTCCCTTCGTTTCCTTCTTTAACATAATCCCAGCATGGATGTGCCTTGAAAAATCTTAGTTCAAAAAGGGGGTTTCATGAACACCGTATAATAGGCCTCAAAATTGTGTAGGTCAATTGTGTATGGTTGGGGGGGGGGGGGGGGGGGGTTAAGGGGGGGGCTCTTTTTCCTTTTCTCCGTTAGAGCTCCGAGGCTCCTAAATGATAAGATTTATGTGTATGTGACCCCCCTTCATTTAGGCAGCCGCATTCTGACTTTCCAAGATGGTGTCTAAACACGACACCTGTGTCCATGCTGGATTTTTCTGTCCTCCGTTCCTACCGGCACACAATGGCCTACTCTTCTCAAAGGCTGAACAGGTTTGTAATGTGTGTACAAGAAGTTCTGAATGCTTTTTTTCACACGGGGCCTCGGTTTATAGTTTCATCTGAAGAAGTTGGGCATTCAGTTCTTTTTTGTTTTCGTCAAACTGGAAAGAATTGGCAAGACTGGGAATGAAGCCCAGAACCCCACGGTTTACCTACAGGCTACCATCCTACCACCCCTCTTCTCGCATGAAAGGTTGGTTTCTGGTGATCAATCTTACAAGAGGTACAGCTGTGACTTTTGTTTATCATAAATGAAAATTAAAATAAATGAAAAACAAACAGGTCAAAGCTGGACTACTTTTTCATGAAAAAAATGAAGATGTTTTCAACGTGCCTGCAAGATGCTGGTGTGTTGTTGATGTGGCATGGGAGTCTTTTGGGGTATGAGGGTAGGGCTAGCTACGGCTTTTCAAAAACTTTTTTGAGATTTTTTTCTTTCTTTCTTTTTTTTTCTTTTTTTTTTGGGAGGGGGGGGGGGTAATTTACTATCACTCGAAGACCTCGTGGGTGAACTGAGCCAGAACATTATCAGTTTAACAGCTCAGCAGTGGGGATTTTAGCACGACCACTTTAGAGGCAAAAAAAAGCAAAAAGCAAAAAAAAAAACAAAAAAAAACCAACCCAAACCCAACAACAAAAACACAACAACAACAGGAAAAAGAATATTTGTGAAGTTTTCCCTCTAATGTGAATTCATGATGATGATGATGCTCATAAACAAGTTTTCCCTGGGATGTTTATCATGATGATGACATTAATTAAGTTTTCCCTGGAATGTTATACCATGATGATGATGATATTCATGAAGAGTTTTCCCTAGAATGTTATAACCATGATGATGATGATATTCATGAAGAAGTTTTCCCTGGAATGTTACACCAAGGTGATGACATTCATGAAGTTTTCCCTGGAATGTCATACCATGATAATGATATTCATGAAGTTTTCCCTGGAATGTTATACCATGATGATGACATTAATCAAGAAGTTTTCCCTGGGAAGTTATACCATGATAATAATATCCATGAGGTGGTCTGCGTAACGTTATACCATGAGAATGATATTCAAAAAGTTTTCCCCGGAATGTTATACCATGACGATGATATTAATGTAGAAGTTTTCTATGGAATGTTATACTATGATTATGACATCCATGAAATCTCCCCTCTAACCATGATGATAACCATTAAATTTTGTCAAGTTATCCCTGTGTGTTACACCAGGTATACATCTGAAGGACACTTCATGTCTCCATGACACAATATGGCTTTCCCCTACTGACACCAACATCCCTCCACCCACTAATCACACGCACACACACACACACACACACACACACACACACACACACACACACACACGCACACACACACAAGCACGCACACACACACACACACACACACACACACACACACACACACACACACACACACACAATCCTACTTTATTCCAAGTATCCATTCAGTACGATTATGAGCCTCTACCACCCCCATCACCCCCCCCTCCCCCCTCCCACCCCCACCCCAATCCCTCCGGACTCCATTCTTACAGGAAAGGCAGTGGGGCGATGGATGATAATCACAAGGGGCACAAACAAGAGGTGGAAATTTTGTCGTGGTTCTTTTGTACTAAAGGCTATCTTCCCCCTCCCCCTGTCCTGCCTCCTCCCAACCCACCCCCTTCCCCCATGCCACTCCCTTTGCCTCACCCCCCCCCCCCCCCCCCCTGCCCCCGTCACCTCTGACCCCCAGCAGGGAAAACCATTGAAATTCTCATGTGACACGATCTGAGAGAGATGAGTGAGAAAAGAGAGCAGCTGTTACTCTCTCTCTCTGTCTCTTCTCTCTGCTCTCTCTCTCTCTCTCTCTCTCATCCATCCCACTCACCTCCACTCTCCTACTCCACACACACACACACACACACACACACACACACACCACACAATTCGTGTGACCTTCATGAGAGGTCGTGTGTTTAGGAATTGGGTCAAATGCTTGACCCAGTTTTCTTGGCCTTTTTTGTGGGGGGGGGGGGAGAATTATCCTCCTCTTTATTTTTTTTTTTGTTTTTTCTCTTATTTATTTGTTTGTTTGGATTTTCAAGTTATTTGATGTATTTGCCGTTTCTTTCTTTTCTTTTTAAAGAATCATTTATCTGTTTTGTTGCGAATTTGCTTGGTTTGCATTTGATTTCTTTTTGTTTTTGCCGGGTGGTGAGTGATATATCTGGCATTGTCAGTAGAAAATGCAATTTTGAGGTATGTATGTATGTTTTATCTATACAAGGGTTTTTTTTCTATAAACACAGAAGATCATGTGTTTAGATTGTAATGTGTATCTTTCAGAATTATAAGAAAAGTTGGTTGGTTGGTGTTTTTGGTTTGTTTTGTTTGGTTTGTTTGGTTGTGGATTTTTTTGGTTTATTTGTTTTGTTTCTGTTGTTTGTTTATTGTTTTGTATTGTTTGTTTTGTTTATTGTTTTGTTTTGTTGTTGTTTGTTTGGGTTGTTGTTGTTGGGTTTTTTGTTTGGTGTTTTTTTTTGGGGGGTGCTCTAGTGGTCATTCTTGTGTTATACTTGCACTCATGCGCACACAAGGAGAAACAGTAAGGTAGTCAAACAAGCACACTGACAAACAGATTAACAAAAAAGGGCAAGAACACTAAAAAGCGTCAGTAGAGGTCTGAACAAGAGATCCAACAGGATACAACACTACAGACTTTGACATATTTTATTTACATTTTTATACGAGCCTTCAAGTCGTTCTATATCACCCATAATGAACGAAAGAGGAAAAGAGGACCAACAGACACCAGCCTTTCCAAAAGCGCGCTGGTACCAACTCCTCTCTCAGTCTCATTTACCTTGAAGCTCACATCCTCTGTACAACTTTTACTATGGGACCAACTTGATCAGCAGTTTGGGTGAAATTTTAATGATTTGCTGTTGGCAAAAATGGAGGCTGGCTGGTCATCATAATTACCTTACTCTGCTGTCTGGTAAACAGTGTTGAGTTCACGCTTAGACACACGTACATGCGCATGTACACACAAGCATACGCCACTCACACACACACACGCGCACAGCAGCACAGTCAATCACACACACACCCCACACACACACACACACACACACACACGCACGCACACACACGCACACCACACACACTATCAATATTTCCCTGTCAGCGATGTAATTAACCTTCATAGATGATTTAAAGTACTTTGATGGCTTGACTTGACTCAACTTCACACACACACACACACACACACACACACACACACACACACACACACACACAACACACGCGCGCGCGCGCGCGCGCGCGCGCGCCCCACGCATCGCAGCACACACAAACACATTTTATATATCCATAAATAAACGGGGTGTACCAAAAAAATCTCAGCTTTGATGAACCTCGACTCTAGCCGAGAACCCACCCCACCCCACCTTCCCCCTCAAGAAAAAGCCAGGAGACCACAGGTCATCAGTAGTTCATCACACTGCACTGAGGTTTCTGCAGCGCCAGGATTTTCCATTCAAAATCCACAGTTTAGAGTGGCAGTTTTGTGGCACACTACAAACTATTTGGCACAAAAACATATATACAAAACAAAACAAATAAGAAACGGAAAGCATTTAAAAAGTTTTGGCAAAACATAATCGTACTTGGCACACATGCATTTTGACTAATGTGCATCCCTCAAGAAAGAAAAATTACCAAAAAGTAAAGTCATCACCATGGGAAAAAATCAGTCCATATGGAGGTTGAAGGCTGTTCTGTAGCCTGACTCCAGACTTCAAGAAGAAGAAGAAGAAGAAGAAGAAGAAGAAGAAGAAGAAGAAAAGAAGAAGAAGAAGAAGAAGAAAGAAGAAGAAGAAACAAACATACCAGTGGACAAAATCACTCCAGTTTATGTTTATGATAGAGTTGCTTCTTTGTGCTTTAGTTTTATTGTTTTTATTATTGTTTTTAATAATGTTTGTTTTTTTTGTTTTTTGCTTGGCGATTTATTGTTTGAGTAATGATTATGAGAAGTTGTTTCTTTTGGTTTTTGTTATTGTTATTTTTGAGTGTCTAATGATGTATGTACAATAAATCTTGTCAATAAAAAACGCAAAATCCACCCAAAACAGACACATTTAGTTATCACTTTTGATAAGCAGTCTTCCCTGAACAAAAATCTCAATTTTAGAAGCATTTTCGCCCCCCCAAATAGTCTCTAGAAGTTCAATGTTCCAATTAGTGAAATCTTCCAAACTGCAGTTACCAAAACATTGATCTCGAAACCCCTCCTCAGTCAGTATATGTCAGTTCAATCCACTTCACCAATCCATATCCACAGCAATCACTACAAACATCGTCCTAGCCAAATCCTTGTATAATCACCCATCTTCATGTTCCATTCAAGGAAAAAATAATCCTCCCGAAGTCGAAGTGTGGCTGCCTACATGACGACATTGTTTTGACTGAACTGCCACGCATACAGTGTCCTCCTTAAATCGGAATCTTCGCTGGGACAGAAATATGATACACAACAACACAATGTCTCCTGTCCAGGCTGTAATTGATGGTCTCCCGGAAATTCTCAAGCTTTGTGTGACACAGAGTTCATATTTTGAGCGAGCCCCAAAGAGTTAATATTACAATGGCTGGATCATTTAACAAATAAACAACAACCCAAAACCAACCAAACAAAACCCCTGTAAAGTGTTCAAGTAACAACTACGAATGTATCGAAATGGTCATAATTATTTTACTTTAGAGGAGGCAAACACCTCCTCTCTCGTCTTGGCAGATTGATGAAATAGCTCAGTGATCATTTATCCCCCCCTCCCTCACTCCCCTCATCCCCAATAATTAAAAAAAACAACTCCACCAACAGGCAATCACCCAAACAAGCATCAAGCCAAGGAAGGCAGCGACACTTTCAAATTGCCTTTACAAGAGGTGACCACTCTTCTCGTTTTGGCGGAGTGGGGAATAGGAGGAGTTGTTTCCCCTTCACTGAACACGATGCGGCGGGAAGTGGTGGCGGCGGACCCCTTTTTGGTGACGTAATGCCGACGTCGTCTGCTGCTGTTGCTGCTGCTGCTGCCGCCTCGGGCAATGTCCAACTCACTGCAGAATTCATGCACACGGCTGCGGAGAATTTGCGCCTGAAGGCCCTCCTGTTTCCGCATGTACTGGTGCAGCTGTCGCTGTATGGCCGTGTTGATGTGCACTGTGTCCTCTTCAGCCATTGGAACCTGATAGAATGAAGGAAAGATAGATAGATAGATAGGGTAAACATTAGTGGTTAGAGATAGAGAGAGAGGTACAATAGAGAGAGAGAGAGAGAGAGAGAGAGAGAGTGGTGTGTGTGTGTGTGTGTGTGTGTGTGTGTGTGTGTGTGTGTGTGTGTTGTGTGTGTGTGTGTGTGTGTGGTGTGTGTGTGTGTTGTGTGTGTGTGTGTGTGTGTGTGTGTGTTGTGTGGTGTGGTGTGGTGTGTGGTGTGGTGTGGTGTGTGTGTGTGTGTGTGTGTGTGTGTGTGTGTGTGTGTGTGTTCAGATGAAAATGTTCTCTATGTGTCAGGTATTCAATAATTATCGGTAAATGTCAACACCGAAAGCACTTTTTTTAAAATATGAGATGAAGTTGCAGAATATTTCTTTCTTTCTGTCTGTCAGTATGGGACGAGAAAGGTCGTTGAATATTAAATGAATTTTGAACAAGATGGACTTTGTCAGTTTGTTAAAATGACCACAAAGAGATAAATGTGTTTTTTTTCTGTTACAAGTTTCTCTTAATAAAACAAATCATATTAATTTGTAGAAAAAGTGTTGTTTGGAAAGTTTGTTTGCATGCTTTTTTCTACTTTGCTTGTTTGTTTGTTGTTTGTTAGATTGTTCTGTTTGTATACTTTGTCTGCGGGGGGGAGTGTGTGTGTATGTGTGTGTGTGTGTGTGTGTGTGTGTGTGTGTGTGTGTGTTGTGTGTGTGTGTGTGTGTGTGTGTGTGTGTGTGTGTGTGTGTGTGTGTGTGTGTGTGTGTGTGTGTGTGTGTGTGTACGTGTGTGTGCGTGTGTGTACGTGTGTGTGTTCGAGGGCGCGCTGTTTAGGTGGCGAGTGTACACCCACTCACACAGACACACACCTTGACAAACATGTTTGTATTTGTGTTTGTTAATGTGTCTACGTGCCAATCGAGTTTGCCCCAAACTCCCTTTCTTTTCTTATTTACTGTCATTCTTTACAGGGTAGTCGAGTCCCATATAGGCATCAAGGCCTTAATTATTTATCCCGAAAGGATTATCGGAGATTATGGAAGAGGTAGGTGAGAGATCCATAAAGGAATAAATCAAAACATACCGACTACCCATCCCAGTACTGAACAACCCTGCACTTCTTTACCTTCTGTATGGGCCATGTGTTGTGCAATAGCAGCCGGTCACTGAGTGCTGAATGTAGTACTAATAATGGATAACACACCTGGTCACTGAGTGCTGAATGCATGTACTAATAATGGATAACACACCTGGTCACTGAGTGCTGAATGCATGTACTAATAATGGATAACACACCTGGTCACTGAGTGCTGAATGTAGTACTAATAATGGATAACACACCTGGTCACTGAGTGCTGAATGTAGTACTAATAATGGATAACACACCTGGTCACTGAGTGCTGAATGCATGTGTACTAAAATGGATAACACACCTGGTCACTGAGTGCTGAATGTAGTACTAATAATGGATAACACACCTGGTCACTGAGTGCTGAATGCATGTACTAATAATGGATAACACACCTGGTCACTGAGTGCTGAATGCATGTACTAATAATGGATAACACACCTGGTCGGTGCTGAATTAACGCGTTCAGCATACTTTGTTATGGGGGCAGTCTTTTGAGCCTGCGTCATACTCCAAACAGTCGACATGGATTTTTTAAAAGTCTTCTTCCTCGTCATCGAACGCTCAGACAGTAGACTAACTACTGTTGTCTGTCATATGGGAGAAAATGCATTGTGCTGCCCTTAAGCGCCTGACAAGTCAGGCCCAGCACATCCAACTTCGGTGTGAGAGAGAATTGTTATCTTCACCTCTCTCTGGAAAGAAGGCAGGAGAATGGATCAAGAAGGCAGAAAATATATCAGAAGGAGACGACAGGAAGAAAAGGAACCAGGCAGAAACAAAGAGATGAATAGAAAAGGAAGGAATTCCCAGCACAGAAT
>CM060324.1:16225198-16235198 GCA_030674155.1 Stramonita haemastoma | reverse complement strand
TAATGTATAAGGATGGAGGGTGGCAGAATGGTTAAGACGTTCGCTTGCCAACAAGTAAACCATGAGGTTCTGGGTTCGATTCCCAGCCCCGCCCTTTCTTCCCAGTTTGACGGAAAAAATCAAACTGAATGTCAAAGTCATTTGGATGGACTTTAAACCAAGGCCCCGTGTGCGACCGCACGCAGAACATCTTACGCACACGTTTAAAACCCGTTCCACCTTTTGGAAGATCATGCCATTATGTGCCGGTAGGAGGGATGACAACAAAATCAAATCCAGCAATGTCCCCATCCCTCTCCCAAGAACGGGGTGATGCACTTACGAATATTGTGATAAAGGGACCCTTCCTTATGGCGGTGAAAACTGAACTGATAAAGAACAGATCCTATTGTGTCTTCAAGGAGAAGGGTTTCTGTTGTCTTAATAAGCTCAAGAGAAGCACAGTTAAGCTTAGGACACACGATTCATTTCAGACCTTACACGACTCAAGACGGACTGTTCAGGCCTGTACGTTTGAATCTAACAGTTTGAAAAGGGGGGAACTGTCACACAAAACTGTTGGAAGGTGTGCACAGTAAAAAGGTCTCTGTGTGCCCTTAAGCTTCAATCCTATTCACAAGGCACACAGCTTGGCGTACAAAGTGACCTGCAGCTTTATACTAAGGGCTGATTCACAGGAAGGTTTAAGCCCCCCCGTTTGAGCCAGATCCAAATAGAACTGGTATCTCTTGAACAGTGGAGCTGAACCAGATGTGGTAAGCCCCTTGAGACAAAACATTTACAGTGAAGGATGATCAGTTTAGGATCTGTTTTCAGCCCTTATTTTTTTATTCTTTTATTTAGAGGATAATGGAATAAACACTCACATGCTTTTTAGCATCCACTCCTTGTATGTGCGCAGTTTTGTAACTGTTGTCAACTGTCCCCACTGGCATACAATGGCCTACTGTTTTAAGAATCCAAACAGGTTTTAACTGTGTGCACAAGATATTCTGCGTAAGTTCGCACAGGTTGACCTCGGTTTATAGTCTCATTTAAAGGACTTTCGAGGGAGTGGAGTCAGCACTGATATCAACTCCAGAGTAGAAATCCTCTTGAACAAGATTTGAACCTGGGTCAACAATCACAAGCGCAAAGCACATCACTCTACCTACCAGGCTACCTTGTCCCTCTTACAGATTAGGAGGCTTATCTTTTACCTGCTAAACAGATTGATCACATCCATCAGCCAATCAACACTCCGCTTGAAGTTTATAGTCATGCTGCGCCAGCTGTGTGCTTTGTGTATTAGTATGTGATTGAAGTCTGGCAGCTGGCAGCAACCTTCAATCACACACATTTTTAATGTTTTGTGGTGCAGTTTGTCCCTTTCCACATAGACATGTTCAACTGAACCGATCTAAAGGGTCTCTCTGAATCATAAGGTTGAAAATATTCCCAAAGTCAGGATATGGCTACCTTGAATGGTAAAAATCCGTTAGATGTGCAAAATCTCACCATTGGTGAACCTCAGAGATCAAGCTGAGGAATCAAAAACTAAAAAGTTTTAAAGAATTGAAATATAACCCTAAAAAAAGGAAAGCAGTCTCCAGTTTAAGACGTTTGAGACGTAAAGTAAATTTATGGTGACAACGAATCCCCTTGGGGTATGTTTGGCAGTCTGCCTTCCAAAGAAAAAACACAACAAGCCCTATTTATGTTATTTATTATTTATTCTTTGATATCGAGGTAATGGAATAAGCACTCTTGTGCTTTTTTCATCCAGTCCCCTGTGTATGCAGTTTTGTAAATGTCATCTGTTCCCACCGGCACCGATGGCCTACTCTTACGAAAGTGGAACAGGATTTAACGTGTCGCAAGTGTCTGCGTGCGTTCGCACACGGCCTCGGTTAAAGTCTCATCCAAGGACTTTTGATGTATACTATGTTATGGAAATCTGCGCTGAACCCTTCAATCACACAATTTTGACATGTTTGTGTAGTGCTTCCCTTTTAGATGAAGATTAATCAGATCTAATCCCTCTGTCATAATTGAAGAGCATTCAAAGTAGAACTGGGTTACCTTAAGGGTAACAACTGAGATGCCAAAATCCACAAAGCAAACCCAAATCTAGCCGCGACAAAAACTACAAAAGCAAAGAATTGAAAAATCACCCAAAAAGACAAGCATGTCACCATTTAAATTTAGACAAAGTAATATACACAAATCCCATGTTACCATTCCTACGTCAGCTTGGCTGTCTCCCCCTATACAGACCCGTCACACGCTCTACTTCACTCGAGACCTTGATAAGAAACGCCATGTCAAGCAGGATTATGTCAACCTTGGCTCCCGAACCCACGACACTGGTAGCTCCCAGACATGACCCCCTTTACCATCACACACACACACACACACCCCCCTTAGTGCGTGCATTCGTCAGAGCAAAGGACAATAATGAAGTACTGCTGGCACATGTCATATTCAGCAGGCAAAATAATATATCCGATTTAGGGACTGTATCACCAACCAGACCGTCACCACGTTACAATTCCGAATCAGAGACGCGTTCAGAAATAAGTAATACAAGGGAGATAATATTGAGATAGGCGGTATTACTTTGGGGTGGAAAGATTTGAGTAAGCTCCCATAGCAAACGTTTTTCTCACTGATTTTTGGGGGTAGTTTTCATGGACTTGACTGATTTGTGTATGTTCACGTCTATTACCATGAAACAATGACGATCAAAATTTACAGGGACAGCGGTCAGTGTAGGGGATAGAAGATCAGACAGGATCATTTTCGTTGATTTTCTCCATAGGAGTGATAGTATTATTCTAAGAGATCTGGGGTTTTCTCGGTGATGTTTGTAACAGTCTGTCTGGTCACTCTGCGTGTATGGACGAAAGTTTTTTCACCATATGATTTTTGTTTGTGGAAAAATAGTGGGAAATTAGAAAAAAAATTAAAGAGACACTGTGCTCATAATGGGCAATGTGCTAGAGGGAAAGGATGTACATAGTGTTCGGTTTTGTCCATGGTGAATTGTTAGTTAGAGATGACTAGACCTGCTATTATCTTTTTTAATCACAGACAGCAGTTTTAAATTAATGTTATATTTTGTGCTAACATGCAACACATTAACTGTACACATTTAGTATGACTGAAATTGTCAGTTATAGTTAGAAATCTAGTTTTACATGATCTGGCCAGCCGCATGATCATTTTCAGATAAAAGTTACAAAGAAAACTTTGTTTATTCTGTTCCTGATTTTTTTTTATATGAGCAAGGATGACAAGTCATCTTTTTTCAGTATTGTGTTTCGGGATTCATACTTTTGTGTTTAGCATTATGTGTGATGATGAACAACTTTGTATTGATCATTGTGTTTGATAAATGAACGAGTGTGTGTGAAAAAGTGTATTTATTTACAGCTGAACTTTACTGATCAGTCCCAGCACGGTTCTTCCACCATTCGGCAGAAGGCGAGAAAGAGCAGACGCAAATCAAGTGATGAGATCTTTAACTTCACGGAGCAGAAATGTACTGTATACCACTATAAGTCACAATATAAGCCACTTGCTTGTTGTTGCTATGCTGATTACTTCATTCATTTTATTTGTTGTATGCTTATTAATGATTAAACTGTATTCAAACCAAGCCACAGCAGATTTCTCTGCGTGAAGTCGGGCTGCCCACTCCGGGGAGAACGCGTCACCATAAGTGCAGCGCCAAAAGATGTTTGCGGCACTCTTATTAAAAACCTATTATTAGTGTTATCACTATCTGTCACTGTTGCTGTTATTGTTGTGGTGAGCAATTCCTAATCTTACTAAGCAAAAACAAAAACAAAAACAAAAAAGACAAAACATGCCTCTGCTTTGACAAATTCTTCTTGGTCGTCTGGTAGTTTTGTGCAATAGAAAAAACAAATGAAAACACAATACACGAACGACAAGAAAACCTCTTAACATTAATAAATGAAAGAAAGTTAAGACATGCAGGCAAACACTACGAGAATCAAGAAACAGATTTCATGAAGACTGTTTTTCAAGGCAAGACGGAGGCCCAAAAAACAAAACAACAACAACAACAACAACAAAAGGCAGACCATCAGTCTCTCTCATTGGCAACAGCAACGGAATCCAGTGACAGGAGAATCCATTTTAGCATCTTACTCTTACGAGTGATTTACTTCCCTTGGGTTTGGAAAAATATAATAATTATTGGGAACTTCCCGCCCCTAATCCAAGAACCTCAAAACAAAACATAGAACGTTGCGGACTTATACAAGAGTTTCCAGGGCTTTGATTAACGTACCAGTCATTTGTAGTATTCCTACACCATGAAGTCAGCAGGGCCAGCGAAGACTGAAGCAAATGGAGAAGTAGGATCATGTTGGTGTCCCTGTCATTGATAGCAGGGCTAACATTGTACCGGTGATACAGACAGATGAGACTGGTGGGGGAGTCTGCACTGGTAGGGCTTATGCCGTTTGGATTAATGATAATAATACATGGAATTTATATTGCGCTATATCTTGTAAAAACAAATCAAAGCGCTTGCATTCGACCAATATATCACACAAGCAATCAATAACCATTTACAGTTTTAGCAAATACGAATGTACGCACACACACACCTTCCCTTTCGTCTATCCCTTAGTCTAGTAGACAGTTGGGTACCACTGAAGAATTTTGCAACCAGCTTCCTCTGTCTGGATTAGAAAGGTAAAATACTTTCAGACTCTAGGCCAAAGTTGAATAAACAATGGTATAGGGGTCAAAATAAACTTGAAAATGTTGAGTAGAGTGAATTTTTTCTGCGCGCGAATAGGCCATACTCTGACTTCAGAGGATTTTTTTTGTCTTTTTCTTTTGAAAAAGAGCACACGTTGTTATGCTACGAGCTTGTTATGGCTGAAGACAATCTCAACATAATATTTATAATATAACAACATTCTGATGTAGACAACAGCACTTAGTTTACATCAATAACTGATAAAGCTTTTGGCCTAAGCCAATTCTACATGTCTATGTCTTTTCTATGTATTAGGGGCACGCCACTGCAAAAAGATATGTTCTGTGTTTCTTCATTGTCCACAAAACAGTTCAAATCAAATCAAAACATATCAAACCAATTTTTTTTATTCGAGATATGAGAGAGAGAGAGAGAGAGAGAGAGAGAGAGAGAGAGAGAGAGAGAGAGAGAGAGAGAGAGAGAGAGAGAGAGAGAGAGAAATCAAATCAAATCAAATCAAATCAAATCAAATCAAATCAATCAAATCAAATCAAATCAAATTCTTTAATTTCGAGGAAAATAAATAACACGCCCATGTGCTTTTTTGTTTACATCTATCCGCCCTTTTCAGGGATCCACCACACACACCACACACACAAAACAACACCACCCCCACACACAGAATTCAGATCAAGAGCGGCACAGCATGGAGACGTGACAGATCGACTTGATCGCAGCAGGAAAAATCTCGCGAGACGAGCAAGCAAGCCAGCAAGCTAAAGCAGACGACACAAAAAGCAGACGACAATTTCAAGCCAGTGTGCTAGCCTATCGCGCACCCACGCCCCATTCAGATTTCTTTGGTGGAGGCTATTTCGGTGGTTTTGTGGAATAGAAAGACACACAGTGAAAGATTGCAGTGACTTTTGATGCAATCTCACGGAGCACAGTATACAGATACCTGTTTACGCCTGTGTGTGCATTAGCGCGTGTGTTTGCATACTTTCAAAGAGTGTGCATAAAAACAGATCTGTAAGAGTGTCCTCCAAAAAGGTGCGACCATCGTTTATTTTTAAAGGACTTATGTTTGTAAGTGATCGTTGTGGTGTTCTATCTTTTCTCTGGTAGCTCTCTCTCTCTCTCTCTTCTCTCTCTCTCTCTCTCTCTCTCTCTCTCTCTCTCTCTCTCTCTCCTCTCTCTCTCTCGCAGCACTCGTTCATCTTTTATTGCGTTCTGTGTGCATGTGTAAACACAGGTACTGAAGCGTGTATGTATCATGCTTGCTTGCACTCATGGACGAATAAACTAGCATTAGATCATCGTACTCTTAGAGTAGCTATTTATGTATTTTTTTATACTATTTGTGACATTTAGATGTATAGGCACTTATGCACGCACAAGGTTTTTTGGGTTGGTGTTTGTTTGAGATATTAGTGGGTTTTTTGTTTTGTTGTTGTTGTTGTTGTGTTGGTTTTTGTTTTTTTTAGGAAAATAACTCTGTCCATTTAAATTAGCTGTGTTTATAGTCTCTGTGTGAGTTTTTATATAAAACTATCAGTTGCGCGTGTGTTTCTCTCTTTTACAATGCATGGACGGACTTTGATGGTAATAGTAATTTCTTGTGTATCATAAGTGATCTCTCTCTTTTATATATATTTTTAAAAATTGTTGATGCATAGTTAATATCGTGTTTTCTGCATTATGTACACATGCATGCAGTGTTAAGGTCGGGAGGGAGAGAGAGAGAGAGAGAGAGAGAGAGAGAGAGAGAGAGAAGAGAGAGAGAGAGAGAGAGAGAGAGAGAGAGAGAGAGAGAGTATGAATGCATCAATAAAAAATGAATGGATGAATGAGTGAATTTTGGTACACATGAATAAATAGGCCAATCCCAGTCTTACAATATGTCGTTGCAAACAGTCTTACAATATGTCGTTGCAATATATAATTATATCAAAACAACAAATCAAGCGTGGAAGTCAATAAAGCATGCAAAAAGTCACATGAAATACTGGATAAAAACACCAAAAGCTCACACCAAAGACCCCTACTGCACACTAATATAAATCTTTCCTTTAAGAAGACGGCAAAAACAGCCTCATACTTACGCGCACAAACATACACAGTCATACACACACGCACGCACGCACGCGCAGAAACACGCACACACATACACACACACACGCGCGCACGGCGCGCGCGCGCACATTCACACATAGGCTACACACACATGTACACTCACAAGCATGCACGCACGCACGCACGCAAGCACGAATGCGCTTGTGTGTGCGCGACCACATCACCACACACATAATATTAATAATAATAATAATAATAATAATAATAATAACTAAACAACAACAACAACAACAACAACAACAACAACAACAACAACAAAAAACAAAATAATATATGGGATTTATATAGCGCTGAATCTTGTACAGAAATCATACACACACCACACGCACGCACGCATACACACGCACACAGCATACAAAAGAGAGAGATTGAGTGAGGGACGGAGACAATCAGACAGGCAAACAGAGACAGACAGACAGACAGACAGACAGAGAGACACAGAGACACAGAGACAGAAAGAGAGAGAGAGAGAGAGAGAGAGAGAGAGAGAGAGAGAGAGAGAGAGAGAGAGAGACAGAGACAGAGAGAGAGACAGAGACAGAGACAAGAGAGACAGACAGAGACAGACAGAGACAGAAGAGACAGACAGAGACAGAGAGAGACAGAGAGAGACGAGACAGAGAGAGAGACAGACACAGAGACAGACAAGACAGACAGAGAGAGAGACAGAGACAGAGAGAGACACGAGAGAGAGAGAACAGAGAGAGAGACACAAGACACAGAGAGACCAGAGAGAAAAGACAGAACACAGAGAGAGAGAGAAAAGACACGAGAGAGACACGAGAGAGAGAGAAGAGAGAGAGAGAGAGAGAGAGAGAGAGATTACAGCCGGTGGTGTACATTGAAATCAGAGCTCAGCTCTGAATGAAGCCCCTAGAAAATACTGAACAAAATCAGATAGAAAAGGTCACTAAGACATTTTCGTTATTCTGGGAGATTTCTGTCTTTCTTTTCACAGAAAAAAATAGCCTCTCCTTTTTGGGTTCGCTTGTTTCCTCTCACGCGTTCTACCTTCAATAGTGTGTGTCCTGTCGCCAAACCTTCATCACCTTCTTTCTCTAAGTTTTCTTTTACGGAATATGACTACAGAGTGTTTCCAAACATCAATGGCTGTCATGTTAGGCCTTGTCATACAGCTAATATTGTTTAAACTTGCAGTCGCTTTTTTCAGTACCTTTTTTTCTTCTTTATTTCTTAAGAGACATTTGAAAAAAAAAGAGTGGGCTACTTGATCTCTCTCAAAGGGTGTCCGTAGTGTTCTCTCTCACTGGACTGCAAATACATCTATACAAACCCTTTCACTCTGCCTGTCTGTCCGTGTGTCTGCCTCTGTCTGTCTGCCTCTGTCTGTCTGTTTCTATCTCTCTCCCTCTGCCTGTCTGTCTCTCTGTCTCAGTCTCTCTGTACTATGTCCTGTCTGTCTGTCTGTTCTCTGTCTCTGTCTCTGTCTCTGTCTCTTCTCTCTTCTCTTTCTCTCTCTTCTCTCTCTCTTCTCTCTCTCTCTCTCTCTCTCTCTCTCCTCTCTCTCTCTCTCTCTCTCTCTCTCTTGCGCACCACGTGCAAATATTCTCTGTCTCTCTCTGTTTGTCTGTCTCTAGCTCTATCTGTCTTCTCTGCCACCCCCCCCCCCCCCTCTCTCTCTCTCTCTCTGTCTGTCTGTCTGCTCTCTCTCTCTGTCTCTTTCTCTCTGTCTTCTCTCTGTCTCTCTCTCTCTCTCTCTCTCGTCTCTCTCCTGTCTCTCTCTCTGTCTCTCTCTCTGCTGATCTGTCTCTCTGTCTCATCTCTCTGTTCTGTCTCCTGTACTGTCTGTCTGTCTGTCTGTCTGTCTCTCTGTCTGTCTTCTCTCTTCTCTCTCTCTCTCTCTCTCTCTCTCTCTCTCTCTCTCTCTCTCTCTCTCTCTCTCTCTCTCTCTCTCTCTCTCTCTCTCTCCCCCCCCCCTTCTCTGTCGCGTGAGGTATGTGTGGGTTGTTGTTTTTTTCCCCCTGTAGGTAAGATCGTTTTACCTACAGGTGTTTATTGTTCTTGACGGATCTTACAGAAGCAGATCCGGCTTTCACGTTTGACCGGTCTGCAAACAACATTCCTTTTTTTTTTTTGGTTGTTTGTTTCTTTCTTGCTTGCTTCTTTTTCTTTCTTTTTTTTCTTTCTTTATCTTTCTTCCTTTCTTTTCTTTTTCTTTCTGTCTTTTTCTTTCTTTACTTTCTTTCAGTCTTCTTCTCTCATTTTCCTTATTTCTTTCTTCCTTTCTTTTCTTTTTTCTTTCTTTCTTTCTTTCTTTCTTTCTTCTTTTTAGCAGCAGCAGCAGCAGCAGCAGCAGCACAGCAGCAGCACAGCAGCAGTAGTAGTAGTAGTAGTAGTAGTAGTAGTAGTAGTAGTAGTAGTAGTAGTAGTAGTAGTAGTATGTTGTTGTTGTTGTTGTTGTTGCTGTTATTGTTACTCCTTCTTCTTCTTCTTCTTCTTCTTCTTCTTCTTCTTCTTCTTCTTCTTTCTTCTTCTTCTTCTTCTTCTTCTTTCTTCTTCTTCCTCTCTTCTCTCTCTTCTCTTTTCTTTTCTTCTTCTTCTTCTTCTTCTTTTTTTCTTTTTCTTCTTTTCTTTTTCTTCTTCCTTCTTTCTCTTCTTCTCTTCTTCTTCTTCTTTCGCAATTCTTCCTCTCCCCTTTTTTCTTGGTTCCTTTCCTTCTCTCTTTTCATTCTTGGAGAGAGAGAGAGAGAGAGAGAGAGAGAGAGAGAGAGAGAGAGAGAGAGAGAGAGAGAGAGAGAGAGAGAGAGAGAGAGAGAGAGAAGACAGACAGACAGACAGACAGACAGACAGACAGACAGACAGACAGACAGACAGACAGACAGACAAGACAGACAGAGACAGACAGAGACAGAGAGAGACAGAGAGACAGACAGACAGACAGAGACAGACAGACAGACAGAGAGACAGAGACAGAGACGGAACATAGATAGACAGACAATGACAAAAGCAGAGACAGAAACACAGACTTAGATGAACACTTCACAACTACACAAAATACTTATAAATCTATCTACGATGCCACATCAATTATTTTCAGTATTGTTATTAATTTCTTCTCTGTTTCAGAGAGAGTTGACGGAGTGGACTACATACAGTACACGTCTAAATAAAGGGATTGGAACG
>CM060324.1:16217698-16220198 GCA_030674155.1 Stramonita haemastoma | reverse complement strand
TTAACGACCCGTTATTCATTAGCTGAGGTCGTTGTTACACTGTGCACACACTATCCTTTTCGACCTTGGCGGTTCAGACAGACCGTTCCAACCTGTTCGTTCAGACCTGTCCACACAAAAAAGGACACACTAATTTCCACACGAAACATGTGAAGATAAAGCCCACTGGGAGTCCTAAGTCTAATCACTCTTGTCTTATCTTCTATCTATCCTTTAGTCTGGCGACCGTGGGGGCACCCATGAAATTGACAACCATTCCCTCCATTCTCTCTCTGTTCTGCCTTTCTCAGGTTTTGTTGAGTTCTGGCCTGTCCATTCGTGATGTTGTCTCCATCTCTTCCTTGGTCTGCCTCTTTTTCTTCCTCTTAGATACTAAGCAAAAAAAAAACAAAATTAGCTTCATTCAACCAGAGCGCTGACTGGCTGAAGAATGCCATCTGTTCTTTGAAAAAATAGAGCATGATCTATTTGGAGCAGTTTATTTGTTCATTGGTTGGGGATTTTTGTTCGTTCCTCGGCTAGAGCTCTGAGATTCACCAGTGGTGTTGATTTGCGTATGCAACCGTTTGTGCCCACCATGAAGGTAGCCGCATTCCAATTTTGGGGATGCGCGGTTTGTTTGAAAGTTGAAAGCTAGAACCATTTGAGGCATACAATTCTGATGACCACCATCGGTTTGGGATCCATTTCGTCTTAAGGAACCGACAGACTAGCCTCTTGAACTGTCGAGCAGAAATGTTCAGGGATAAACAGACTCCTCAGAAGATCGTCTGTTACTCTAAATGATGTCTAGAAGGCCTGAAGCGCCAAGTTCACCCCGACTGTTTGGAAAGGTTCTGTTCTAGTTCAAACTGGGACGGGATAGCTCAGTGGTCAGAGCACCGCAGCATCGAGCATGGTTACCAGTTGGATGGGTGACCGTTTGCGTGCCTTAACTTCAGTACAGTCCTCCAGTCCACCCAGTCATAAATGGGTACCTGTCCTCTTTAGGGTCAGGGATGGTAAAGCAGCGAGGGAGAGGAGATGGGCGCTGCCCTCAATATGCTGGCCCCTGTAGAAGCTGAGGTCTCCGATGCCTCACTCCCCTACAGCCACATAGGTTATTGGACACCTTTTCCTTGTACCTTTTTGTAACCTAATTCAAACATACAGCTCAAATCCTCCAGTAAAACAATGCTCACAGTTCCAAACTGCATGTCAAATAGTGTATGGAAGTGTGTGTGTGTCTTGTGAAAATTATTGAAGCCTGACATATAGGTCTTTCAATCATGTTCGTCCTTCTCAAACTGACAGGCCCGACCATCAGGTTTGAACGGTCCATCTGAACCTCAAGTTAAAATAAGAGAGACCACAGCTGTCACTTTCCCCCACTTTCAGTCCCTCTCGGCTGCTAATTATCCCAGCCCAGCCCAGCCCAGCCCAGCTGTGGCTAGCTGGTGTTATTCATAGCAGGAGCTGACCACACATGGACTAGGTAAAAGGAAGGAGCAGACTAAATTTAGTACTCTTGACTAGGCCCTACTGAGTGATGTTGGATTTGTGCACTGTGAGACTGTCGTGGGTTTACCGCTCCGGCCATACAGTTGAGGAGGCTCGTGTGTCGGCTCCTTTAAGTGCTGTGTCAGGTTGTGTGTTCATTGCTGGCAAGAGCTGTATGCTACACTGATGGCTGTCTTTATTGCCTTTGATGTATTGCTTCCTCTGGGCTTTATCAATGACACAGAACGTGTGTGGGGGGGGGGGGGGGGGGGGGGGGGGGGGGGGGGGGGGGGGGGGGGGGGCGGAGTGGTGTGTGTGTGAGTGTTGGTGTGTGTGTGTGTGTGTGTGTGTGTGTGTGTGTGTGTGTGTGTGTGTGTCTGTGTCTGTGTCTTTGTCTGTGTGTGGTAGTGGTAGCTTTTTTCTTTAGATTTTTTTGTTGTTTACATTTCTTTCTTTTTTCCTTACTGATTTGTGTTTGGTCTCTATTGTCTAACAGTCTCCGCTTCCTTGTTTTTGACTCCCATTTTTCAACGGGTCGTGGGGGGGGGGGGGGGTTCTTTTGTTTGTTTCCTTCAGTTTTTAATTTTTAAACAAGCTTTTCTGTCACGCACGCACGCGGGCGCATGCGCGTGCACACACACACACACACAGATACACACACACAAACACACACACATACATCTACACACGCTGCCGCGCACACACACGAGCGCACGCACGCACGCCATGCACGTCCACACATCCATGCATAAACACGCAAACACATGCACCCACACATACAGACACGCACACGCACACGCACATGCATTCAAACACACACACACACACACACACACACACACACACACACACACACACACACACACACACACACACACACACACACACACACACACACATTGAATTGAAGAAAAAAAAGACAAGCGTTGTACAAGCTAAACTCATGTTAACCTCTACGATTTTTTGTGATTGTAGCTATTCCGCTCTTTTTTCATTCAGTAACTGCCACTGTCTTTAAACA
>CM060324.1:16207698-16210198 GCA_030674155.1 Stramonita haemastoma | reverse complement strand
TACCGGGTTTGTTGTGTTGTTGTTTTTGTTTTGAGCACTGTGTCTTACTTCTCATGCCTGAGAACAATAGTGAGACCCCAACGAGAGGAGCTGAAAAGGACATGCCATTGGGTTTTTTGTTTTGTTTTTTTGACACATCTGTCGGTGTAAAGCGAACGAGGGAAGAAGAAAGTCCACACTGGATAAAAGGTTTGCTTGTATGACTGCTGTCAACTATCTCTCCATTTAGGTGGCTATACTCTGACTTCAGAAACGAGCCATCATATATATATATAAAGAATCTTTTCAGAAAAGTAATGCTCCAAGTGCAAAAGAAAATCTCTCCCCCAAAAATGAGTCGAATTAATCGGGAAGATGGCGGTGGGGGTTTGTTGCCCGATAAAATGTAGATCCCGGACTTGTAGAAAGAATCAAAGGGCTATGCTACTGAAGTTTGAAAAGTAGAGTTTCCTAAATCACTTCATGAGGACTGTATGTGTTCTCTTCAGGGTTCACAACAAAGGCGTAAATCAGCGGCCAGAGACTTTGAAGAGAGGCGGTACTGCGATAAGATAGAGACAGCAGTTAATCTGTGCCAACCCTGCTGACTGATTTAACGTCCAAACTTAACCACTGGGTTTGTTTGGGGCTTGTTTTGTTTTGTTTTCTTTCGGGGGGGGGGGGGGGTGCTTGGTTGATTGGGGTTGGGGGAAGGTTGTTTGTTTTGTTGTTGTTGTTGTTGTCGTTGTTTTCGAGGGGGGTTAAAGACAAAGATTGCAATTAATCTGTGACAGCGTGCTGACTTAACAATCACACTTACAACTTATTTTTGGTTTGGTTTTTTTGCTATTGTTGTTGTTGTTGTTTTCGGGGGTGGGGGTGGGGTGGGTGTTCCTCAGCTAGAACTCTGACGTTAATCAATCGTGAGATTTTGTGTATGCGACCAGTTTTACCCACCGTTAAGGTAGCTGCATTTCTACTTTGGAGATAATTTCTCAACACCACACCAGTGTGCATGCGATTTAAAACAAAATTGCCAACCGTTCCTACCGCTACGAAATGGCTATACGAAAAGCAGAACAGGTTTTGATGCGTACACAAGATGTTCTGCGTGCGTTTGCACACGGGGCCTCGGTTTATGGTCTCATCCAAAGGACGTCCAGAGGGGGGGGAGGAGTTGGTACTGATGTTTTCTCCTAGGGAAAATTTCCCATGAACGGGCACTGAGGTGGGGGCTCGAACGTGGGCCATCAGATCACGAGCTCAGCGCTCTAGCCATCTGGCTTTCTGAGTATGCATGTGGTATATAAACACATGCACCTGTGCAGACACACACACACACACACACACACACACACACACACACACACCACACACACACCACACACATCACTCACTCACTCACTCACATCACTCTCTCTCTCTACCCCCCCCATCCCCACCCCCCACACACACACCAATACACACATACACACACACCACACACACCACACACATACACACGCACACAGACATATACATACACATACACACACACCACACACCACACACACACACATGCACACGCACACAGACATATACATACACATACACACATACATACACACAGATACATACATACACACACATACACACACACACACACACACACCACACACACACACCACACCACACCACACCACACCACACCACATCACATCACACCACACTGTTCCCCTCAACTCTGTTCTTATATGCTAAACTCAATACACACTTTCACACACAGCACAGATTTATTTCTATATCTCAACCTCCCCCCCCCCTCACCTAAATCCCACCCATCCCCCAAACTCTCCCCCCCCCTCCACTCCCCCCCCCCCCACCCCTTGTGAGGGTATTATGGTAGAATTACAGCAGCTAGATAAACAGATGGCCTGATTCACAGTATTACATCTTGTTATTATTATTGATTATGTTCGCGTCAATACAGTCATGACACCCTGTCCCATTGGGGCCGACACCTGTGTGCATGTTGTTATGACAAGAAAGCTTTTGTATGAATGTAAGAAAGTTCCAGGGTCTAGTAGTGTGTGTTGTGTGTAGTGTAGTGTAGTGTAGTGTTGGGGTAGTGTAGTGTAGTGTAGTGTAGTGTAGTGTAGTGTAGTGTAGTGTAGTGTGGTGTAGTGTGGTGAGTGAGTGTGGTGTAGTGTGTGTAGTGTAGTGTGGTGTGTGTGTGGTGTGTGTGGTGTGTAAGTAGTGTAGTGTAGTGTAGTGTAGTGTAGTGTAGTGTAGTGTAGTGTAGTGTAGTGTAGTGTAGTGTAGTGTAGTGTAGTGTAATGTAACGTAACGTAATGTAATGTAATTAGTAGTGTAGTGTATTGTAACGTAGTGTAGTGTATGTATATAATAATATAGTGTAGTGTAGTGTAGTGTAGTGTAGTGTAGTAGTGTAGTGTAGTGTAGTGTAGTGTAGTGTCATTGTGTGGAGGAGGAGGAATGTGGGGAAGGTATATGAGGAAGGTATATGAGGGACTTTGTGTGT
>CM060324.1:16187698-16197698 GCA_030674155.1 Stramonita haemastoma | reverse complement strand
GCGGAGCTGTGATTTGGTCGGGTTACGCACGCGAACACGCATCACTTAGGTCAGGTTATGCTCTGAATGGGGGACTGACGGCGGCCCTATTTTTTATATTTATATGTGTCTATGGATGTGAGAGGTTTTTGAGGGTAGAAAGGCAGTACAGTATTTGGATTTTTTTTTTCTTTCTTTCTTTCTTTTTTTCTTTCTTTCTTTCTTTCTTTCTTTCTTTCTTTCTTTCTTTCTTTCTTTTCTTTCTTTCTTTCTTTCTTCTTTCTTTCTTTCTTTCTTTTTCTTTCTTTTCTTTCTTTCTTTTCTTTCTTTCTTTCTTTCTTTCTCTTTTCTTTTCTTTTTCTTTCTTTTCTTCTTTCTTTCTTTCTTTCTTTCTTTTCTTTCTTTCTTTCTTTCTTTTTTTTCGTTCTAGCCAGGTTCTGGGTTTAACAATGGAGAGATTTTTTGGGTATGCGACCAGTTTTTGCCCACCATTAAGGTAGTGTCGCCCACACCCCCCCCATCCCCCACCCCTCACCCGTGGGAATACCGGGGACCTGTCAGTATAAACAGCATCCACACGTTCTGGAAATTCTCTGCTAGGAACTCCCTCTTTTCTATCCCTCTCTATGTTTCTGCCTTGTTCCTTTTCAACCTGTCACTTCCTTCTTGTGATTTTCTGCCTTTTGGTCCATTCTGCTGCCTTTTTATCCAAAAAGACTTAAAAGATTTTTTTAATGCTCTTATACGCCGAAGTAGGATGCGCTGGGCCTGACTTGGCAGGCGCTTAACGGCAGCACAAGCATTTTAGCCCATATGACAGACAACAATCATGGAAAATAAGAAGGAGAACAGGTTGTACAGTAAACGGACAGCAAAATCAAAACAGATTTAAGTTAGTGATTTCTTATCAAATTTTAAAAATCATGCACGGTGACTTTTTATTCTGCAAATAATAAAAAGTTCATATCTTTGAAATCAGAATGCGGCTACCCTGTTGGTGGTAGGCTCACATTACCCAAACATTCACCATTGGTGAACCTCAGATCTGTAGCCAAGGAGCGAAAAAAAAACTTCATCCTCACAACTCAACTTCAAGTGCAGACCTGCCAGTGCCTTTATTCCCTTCGAGTATATACACATGCAGAAGATCAAATAATTATGAACTTTAAAATTCTGCATTTCATGTCAGCGTTTGGTGGGTTACGGAAATACCAACATACCCAGCATACATCCCCGAATTCGGAATGCGGCTACCTTCATGGTGGGCAAAAACGGCCGCATACATAAAATAAAACCATTGATGAATCTCGGAGCTCTAGCCGAGGAACGAAAAAAAAAAACCACCCAAAGTCTGACAATGGGTTGTGCTACTTCGTGGCATTTTTAGCTAACGATTGTATACCACTTTCAGGCACGGCAGATTTCTCTGCGTGAAGTTCAGTCTGATCTCTATCAAGGGAGAGTTTGTCGCCACAAGAGCAGCGCCACACGAAATTGTTCCTGTTTACAATGAGTGTAGCTGCTTTTCCACAGAATTTTGCCAGGGATAACTCTCTTGTTGTCCTGGTTTATGTTACGTGCACTAAATGTATTTCGCACAAGGGACTTGAGTTTATCATGTCATCCGAAAGACTAGCACCTAGACCATCACTTGAGGTCGAAAGAATAGGGGGAAATTAGGGTTCAAATGGGGATCGAGCCTCCCACTTCATGCCTTCTAGCCAGGCGTGTTACCTCTAGACTACTAATCTCTGTCTCTCTCTCTCTCTCCCTCTCTGTGTCTCTCTGTGTCTCTCTGTCTCTGTCTGTCTGTCTGTCTGTCTGTCTGTCTGTCTGTCTGTCTGTCTGTCTGTCTGTCTGTCTGTCTCTCTCTCTCTCTCTCTCTCTCTCTCTCTCTCTCTCTCTCTCTCTCTTCTCTCTCTCTCTCTCTCTCTCTCTCTCTCATTCTCTTCTCTTGTTTGCTCTTTACCTATTAACACTTTTCTATTCTTTCATTATCAAAACCTTTTATTGTGACTTCTGATTTTTGTCTTCTGATCGAGTGCATTTTTATTACCTTATCATATATAGTGTCCTTATTCTTGTGTGTTGTTTGGTTTGCATAAAGCTTTATTGTTTAGTATTTTTTCAACTTGATGTATCCCTGAAAAGGGCGGGGACTGGATGTAAAAAAGCACACAAAGTGCTTATCTATTATCCTCGAATAAAATATTTTGCCTTGCCTTGCCTTGCCTTGCCTCTCTCTCTCTCTCTCTGTAGAGGATTTTTTAAAATAATCTTGATTAGGGCGGGGACTGGACGTAAAAAAGCACGCGAGTGCTCATTGATTATCCTCGAAATAAAAGAATTTGCCTTGCCTTGCCTTGCCTCTGTGTGGACGCGCGCGTGCAAACGAGCGTGTGTATGTGCGGTTAACTAATGACCCGGGGTACTTTATACCACAAAAGACCTTACGCAATGCCACGACAGCCATGACACGGTTGAAAAACCATCGCTCATTATCTGTGCATGCAAGGAGGTCGTTGATCTTCTCTTTCCGTATGGAACCCTAGGCTGCATACAGTACATACATGTATGTACACTGACTGACGTTGAGGAACATTGATAGGGTCAAATTGTGCTCATGAGAGAAGGCTTAGTATATAATTATGATACAGTCATTCACTTAATTGTAGCTTTTGTGGTATGCTTTTGAGAGAGAGAGAGAGAGAGAGAGAGAGAGAGAGAGAGAGAGAGAGAGAGAGAGAGAGAGTGTGTGTGTGTGTGTGTGTGGGTGTGGGTGCGCGTGTGCGTGTGTGCGTGCGTGCGTGCGTGCGTGCGTGTGTATGTATGTGTGTGTGTGATTTAAATTCTTTCACTTGGAGAATATGTTTTAACATACAGTGTCCTGTATGCATGCGCTTTCGTACATTTTTGTCATTTTGTTCCCACTGGCACACAATAGCCTCCTCTTTCAAAGGGCTAAACGTGTGGGCAAGATGCACACATGACCTCAGTTTAAAGTCTCATCCGAAGACCTTTCAGTGGGGTCAAGGCAGTATAGTACTGATGTTAATGTCTCCTTTGCTGAATCTTGAAGCTCTAACCAAGGATAAGGAAAAAACGTACAAAATTTCTGCCTTTATTGTGTTTTTTTCTTTATTCAAGACGTTTATGCATCTCTACCTTCTGAAAATTCTGTGCAACAACTCTACTCTACTCTACTCTACTCTACTCTACTCTACTCTACTCTACTCTACTCTACTCTACTCTACTCTACTCTACTCTACTCTACTCTTCTCTACTCTACTCTACTCTACTACATTCGGATGAAACTATAACCGGGGCCCCGTGTGTGAACACACGCAGAACATCTTGCGCATACATTAAAAACCTGTTCCACCTTTTCGAAGAGCAGGCCATTGTGTGCAGGTAGGAGCGGATGACGGCAATTGCTTTTTTAACCAGCATGCACACAGGTGTCGTGTTTAGACACCATCCCTGAGGAAAAATCAGCGAGTTGGAGTCCCCAGGGCGGCTCGAGGTTGTATATGGCAACGTTCTGGTGGCTCCTGCGACGGTACTGGAACCATTTGTATCGGTCATTGCCTTTCCAATGGACCATTCTAGTTACGTGGATAGGGGAGGGGGGGGGGGGTCTGCTGCATGGGTAACAGCTTGCCCTCCATACTTACTTACCCAGCCTTTGCGGTGTAGTCTGGAGCGTAACTCCATAGTCTTCTAAGACTGAGGGATGTCTACCTGCTATACCATACCATAATTTCCACCACACTACACTTCACCCTACTCTGCTGTGCTCCATCCACTCTATTCCACTCCACTCCACTCCACTCTACTCTACTCTACTCTACTCTACTCTACTCTACTCTACTCTACTCTACTCTACTCTACTCTACTCTACTCTACTCTACTCTACTCTACTCTACTCTGCTCTGCTCTACTCTACTCTACTCTCCTCTACTTCACCCTACTCTATTCTACCCAGATTTCCACCATGGCAAAACACACAGAGACAGAGAAGGAGACAGAGAAACAGACACTGAGAGAGATGCAGAGACAGAGAGGAGAAGAAGAAGAAGAAGAAGAACAACAACAACAACAAGAACAAGAACAAGAACAAGAAGAACAAGAACAAGAACAAGAAGAAGAACAAGAAGAAGAACAAGAAGAACAAGAACAAGAAGAACAAGAAAAAGAACAGGAACAAGAAAAACAAGAACAAGAAAAAAACAAGAACAAGAAAAATCCAACAGAGACTATTATTTCATGACGTTCAGGTACACTAACTAAACCGGGGTGTGTGAGGGTCACCCCTGAGATTTATGACTGCAGAGTACATACACTAAAGGGGGTGTGGGGTCACCCCTAAGATTTATGACTGCAGGGTACATACACTAAAGGGGGTGTGGGGTCACCCCTAAAATTAATGAGGCTCTGTGTGTGTGTGTGCGTGTATGTGTGTGTGTGTGTGTGTGTGTGTGTGTGTGTGTGTGTGTGTGTGTGTGTGTGTGTGTGTGTGTGTGTGTGTGTGTGTGTGTGTGTGCGCAGTGCCAGACAGCCAGACAGTCAGAGCTCTTTAAGGGGTGGGTGGTCTGATTTATCAGCCACTGCTGCTCTGTTTGCTGTCCACACTGTGCACACATACACCAACACCATCTCTGTACAGAGACAGGTTGGGAGAGAGGGGAGAGAAGGGTAGAGTGGAAGCCGGGTGGGGTGGGTGGGTGGGGGGGTTGGGAGAGGGATTGTGAGGGAAAGAGAGAGAGAGAGGGGGGGGGAGAGGTAGAGAGAAAGGAGGGGGAGGGAGAGTGTGTGAGAGAGAACTGATATGGCGGGGAGAGAGAGAGAGAGAGAGAGAGAGAGAGAGAGAGAGAGAGAGAGAGAGAGAGAGAGTCTTGTCACTTGAAAAGTTTGTTGTTGGGTTTTTTTAGAGAGAGAGAGAGAGAGAGAGAGAGAGAGAGTGCATGCGTACGTGCGTGCGTGCGTGCGTGTGTGCATGCATGTGTGTATATGTATGTGTGTGTGTATGTGAGTGTGTGTTTAGGAGTGTGTGTGTGTGTTTGTGAGTCTGTGTGTGTGTGTGTACGTGCGTGTCTACGTGTGTGTATGTATGTGTGTGTGTGTGTGTGTGTGTGTTTCTGTGTGTGTGTATGTGTGTGTGTGTTTCTGTGTGTTTCTGTGTGTGTGTATGTTTCCTTTCATATTTAGACAGACAGACAGGCAAACAGACAGAGAAATAAACGGAGAGACAGCAGACAGACAGATAGGCATACAAGCCTTTGAGGAGAAAGAAGAGAACTGGGGAAAGATACAAGCAAACAGTAAGACAGACAGAGACAGACAGACAAGCAGATACACAGACACACAGACAGAGAGAAAGATAGGCGGACAGGCAAACAGAGAACCGGGTGAATTAAAAAGCTATGCGCAGTGCAGATCTGCCTTTGTGGTTATAGTATGGGAATTTTACGGGAATATTCTTTGATATTTCCTTTGATGATAGACAGGTGAGGGGTACACAAACATGCTGACGCACATCCACACGTGTACATGCATATATTTTCACCCTGTGAGTGTGCGCATACACACACGTACACATACATATACGCGCGCACACACATACACGCACGAGTGCACACACACATAATCACACACACATACACACACACAACCACATACACACACGCACCAACATTCACGAACACAACGCGCACACTATACGCACGAAATAACACGCACACACATCACGCACAAAACACAGCCACCACACAAACACACACACACACCACACAACACACACACACACACACAAAACACACACACACACACACACACACACACACACACACAAACACACCCACACACACACAACACACACACACACACACACACACACACCACCACACACACAAACACAACAGCCCAGAGGATCAAGTCGATATCATGCCAGTGTGTATATATGGATATGAAGTGTACTGTCTTGTTTTATGTGGATTTTATTAGTTGCCGTGCCCCCATCTGCCTTTTGCTTTGGTGCATAAGGCGGGTGTGTGATCAAAGTACTCTCTCTCGGTCGGTCGGTCTGTCTGTCTGTCTGTCTGTGTGTTCGGGTTTTTTTTTCGTTTTTTTTATGAGAGCCTGGTGTGAAGAAGCCTCTGGCATATCCAGTTACCCTCAATAAAACATTCGTGTTTTCGAGTTCTCTCTCTCTCCTCTCTCTCTCTCTCTCTCTCTCTCTCTCTTCTCTCTCTCTCTCTCTCTCTCTCTCTCTCTTGTCTCTCTGTGTCTCTCTGTCTCTCTCTGTCTCTGTCTCTGTCTCTGTCTCTTCTCTCTCTCTCTCTCTCTCTCTCTTCTCTCTCTCTCTCTCTCTCTCTCCTCTCTCTCTCTCTCCTCTCTTCATTTATTCAATGCCACACGCGACACGATGTGTGTCTGCGTGTACTGTTTGTGTAAGCTTGCAGGGATACAAGAATAGGCAATTGTTAATTATGTTAAACGCCTTAAGGCGACAAGATATTGAGGTGGGGTTCATTACTATAATTTTAATATGCTACTTATGCTTGCTTGTTTAAATTGCCTGTAATACTTGTGTTTAATGTTTTATTAAAAGGAACACACACTCTCTCTCTCTCTCATCTCCTCTCTCTCTCATCTCCTCTCTCTCTCTCTCTCTCTCTCTCTCTCTATATATATATATATATATATATATATATATATATATTATCTTGCGCGTGCACCCGCGAGAGGAGAGAGAGAGAGAGAGGAGAGAGAGGAGAGATAGAGAGAGAGAGAGAGAGAGAGAGAGGGAGGGAGGGAGGGAGGGAGGGAGAGAGAGAGAGGGAGGGAGGGAGGGAGGGAGGAGAGAGAGAGAGAGAGAGAGAGAGAGAGAGAGAGAGAGAGAGAGAGAGAGAGAGAGAGAGAGAGAGAGAGAGAGAGAGAGAGAGAGAGAGAGAGAGAGAGAGAGAGAACGTCCGCTTGTGATATGTCGTAAAGTGTCCGTTGTCTTTAAGTGGACAGGCTTACCAGAGATAAGAATTTTTCTCTGGGTCTGGAAACTTCATGTGGAAACTGACCTTCTGTCTTTTCTTCACCAGGTGGGCTGTCGATGCACAGACTGCAGATTGCAAGACAATCGATTCCAAATCTGGCAATCTCTGTAGTCTGTGAGCGAGTAAAAAGTTATACAAATATCGATTGCTTTCTTACAATATTGTTCCTAACTGTGGAGTCTGGTTTTTAAACTATTGTCCTTTTAGAATATTCCTGACAATGAGAAGTAGGATTTTAGAAATAATAACTTCCATAGAATATTTTTCACAACAATGAAAAAGATGTTTCATCACCTTCCTAAAATGGTTTTTGAGAATGAAAAGATTTGTTTGGTTGTTGTTGTTGTTGTTGTTTTAATGAATTGCCTCGTGAACTGAAAAAAGGAAAACAAATTCTGATAAAAAATAAAGATAAAAAAACAGGTGAACTACAAAGTGTGTAACTAGCAAAGTACTGGACATAAATATATATATATATATATATATATATTATATATATATATATATATATATATATATAATATATATATATATATATATATAAACACAAGAAAAAGCCGAGTGGAAGGTGAGCTGGGCGCACTGTACTTCCCTCATGAAAAGTGTATGTGTTGAGAAAAACGAAACAAGCTCGTTAAAATTCGGGTGTTCCCGGTAGCGACACTCTTCCTAGATGACCTCGTTTTTCTTCCGGCTTTCTTTTCACTAAAGAGGCCATTAAAAGGAAGGTGGGAGGAGGGGGGGGGGAGGGAAGAGAGATGGATAGAAGGGGGAAAGGTGGGGGGGGGGTTAGTATAGTGTGGAGTGGTTTGGGGGAGTAGAGAGGGGCCTATGAGAAGAAAAACTGAAAAAACTCAACCGGACGGGGCACATAGCTGCATACTATTTAGATGTGATTTTTTTTTGGTTGGTTTGTTTAGTTTGGACTATTCTTGTTTCCTTGTGTGTGTGTGTGTGTGTGTGTGTGTGTGTGTGTGTGTGTGTGGTGTGTGTGTGGTGTGTGTGTGTGTGTGTATGTTTGTTTGTGTGTGTGTGTGTGTGCATCCGTCGTGCGTGCAAGCACGCACGCACGCACGCACGAACACACACACACACACACTCACTCTCACACACACTCACTCACACACACACACTCACACACACACATACATCAACACACACACACACACACACACACACAACACGCGCGTGTGCGTGTGCGCGTGTCATATGTGTGTATGTATATCCGTCATATTTGTGTTGTTCATGTACGTGCAGCTGCACGGGCTGAAGTTTGCACTACACTTGTCTAGTCTGTCTGTCTGTCTGTCTGTCTGTCAGAGTTTGTGATGAAGGAGGGTAAGGACGGGAAGGGCAGGGCAGGGCACTTCAACCATCATCATTTTGACATAAAAGGGGTTTAAAAGAACAGAGCAGGGATTAACTTGTGAAGGTTTTGTGGCCTGTGTGTCTGTCTCGTCAAGCTGGCTTTATGCCCAGCCTATTTTCATTCCCTCCCCTTTGCAGCAGAATAAAGATAGAAAAGAGATGAATGTTGTGTCGTTAAGTAGCTATTGTCCTTAAAGGGGGACAGGCTCGATGAACTTGAGAAATTTTCCCTGGGTATGGAAACTTTCGGGGGTAGGTGTATGTGGGAGGGGGGGGGGGTCGAACCCTTCTCCTTTCCTTCACCAGGTGGGCTGCCAATGCAAAGACTGCAGATGGTAAGACAAACGATTCCAAATCTGGCAGTTCTTTATGTCTTTGTAAACGTGTGAATTGGTTAAAGCAACAGTTTCCTTGGAAAGTTAGGGAAAGTTCGTTTTACGTTCGCAGTCTTGACCGATTTTGTTTTTAGTTGGGTAATATCTTTTATTGATATTATTTTGGGTCGTGTTTTCATGTGTGTTTTTAGAAAACGAAGTGTTGAGCAGTTTAGAAATGATTTTTTTAAAAAAACTGGGGTTTGGGCGTTGAACGTCTAACCCAGTTTTTAAGGGGCAAGGGTTCCCTTTAAAAGAACCAAACCCCAAAAGGGAGGATTCCCGAAAATACCCAATTTAAAAAAGGGTTTTTTTTAAAGTAAAAAAGAATTTGCAAGCAGGGTTTTTTCCTACTTTTCGTTCTCTCTTAGTGAAGCAAAAATGTTTAAAAACTTTACACACAACGCACGGGACGAAGACATACCCCTTTTTTAAAAGCTGCTAATTCAACATTTTACTGCTTATCGTCATTTTCGTCACACGAAGCTACAAATATACAGCAGAGACACAAATAACAAAAGTAGAAAACAAGAAGTGGAGAAAAGATTTAGACGAAAAAGAAACAAAAAAAATTTGTTTTTAAAAAAAACCCCGAATAGCATTAACACTTGCAGAAAACAGTAGCAGCAAAAGAATGTCCTGCTTTGTAAAACATGACTGAACTTTTAATACTGCGAAATTCATTAAGTTTCAAGAATGTCACAACTAAGTACAAAGCACATAATTTTTTGGGTACATGGGTGAGTACATGACAATTTTTCACCAAAGGGATGTATGGGGGGGGGGGTGGGAAATTTTTTTTTTGGGTGTTTTTAAAAACAAAAATTTTTTCTTCTCCTCTTCCCTTTTTTTTTTTGTTTTATTTCCTTATTCCTTTTCCTTACTTTTTTGTTTTGGGGTTTCCCCTGCTTAACTGCGGTGTCCGATCTCTCGGGCCGAGTTACACCGGGGTAGGTTACGAAAGGAATTTCGAAGACATGCACTTCCCCTAGTAGATCATTACAGTCATCATCCTATTCATCATTAATACGGGGTAAAAAAAATTGTCTCTGATTCGAGGGGCCTGCTGCTCCGAAGACTAGTGTTCTCAGTTTTTAATTTCACCGATACACTTCTAACCTGTGGTTAGCCTTCAAAATTGGGATTCCGGGGGGAAGGTCGTTGGAGGGACACCGCGGTAGTCATCACTCCGAGTTCGCATCTCACCCAATCTTGCCCGCGAATGAGCTA
>CM060324.1:16178861-16187598 GCA_030674155.1 Stramonita haemastoma | reverse complement strand
AGCATCTTGCAGGCACGTTGAAAACATCTTCATTTTTTTCATGAAAAAGTAGTCCAGCTTTGACCTTTTTGTTTTTCATTATTTTATTTTTCATTTATGAGAAATAGAGAAGTCACAACTGGACTACTTGTGAGATTAATGACCAAAAACAAACCTTTTATGCGAGAAGGAGGGTGGCAGGATGGTTAAGACGTTTGCCTACCAACAAGTAAACAGTGGGGTTCTGGGTTTCATTCCCAGCCTTGCCGTTTCTTTCCAGTTTGATGAAAAAAAATTAACTCAATGTCAAACTTCTTCGGATGAGACTGTAAACCAAGGCCCCGTGTGAAAAAAAGCACTCAGAACTTTTTGTACACACATTACAAACCTGTTCAGCCTTTGAGAAGAGTAGGCCATTGTGTGCCGGTAGGAACGGAGGACAGAAAAATCCAGCATGGACACAGGTGTCGTGTTTAGACACCATCTTGGAAGTCAGAATGCGGCTGCCTAAATGAAGGGGGGTCACATACACATAAATCTTATCATTTAGGAGCCTCGGAGCTCTAACGGAGAAAAGGAAAAAGACCCCCCCCCCCTTAACCCCCCCCCCCCCCCCCCCCAAACCATTGTACACAATTTTGAGGGCCTCCATGTATAACGGTGTTCATGAAACCCCCTTTTTGAACTAAGATTTTTCAAGGCACATCCATGCTGGGATTATGTTAAAGAAGGAAACGAAGGGAATGGTAAGGAGAGGGGGGTAGGTGGGGGTGGAGGCAGGATCATATTAGAACCTTTTATGGAACTGTCGCCCATACCAAGAGCGAAGGCGTATATAGTGTAGGTCAGGAGAGCAGCAGTGTAACGCTGATTGCCCCTGTATCCAGACCCTGTCAGCTGAGGGTATGAATGGTGTCCCTGCTGAGGTACAGAGCTCACGGTACCAACAGTACCACACTAGCTGTCACTCCACCCTGCCTACTTTTACTCTTATGAGTTACTTTCTTAATGACTACCAACCAACTTCACCATCCCAGCCCCCACGGTAGGCCAATCCCATTGGGAGTGTTCTCGTTAACAGTAGGCGGTCTTCTACGTGAAATGGGAGGCTGGAAGGTGTTGCTGCAATTTTTTTCTCTTTAATCTATGGTTGAAGTAGTCTATATTTAGGTGGAAGAGAATGACGGATAAAGAGAGAGAGAGAGAGAGAGAGAGAGAGAGAGAGAGAGAGAGAGAGAGAGAGAGAGAGAGAGAGAGAGAGCAACAGAGACAGACAGACAGAGACAGAGAGAAACAGAGACAGACAGAGGGAGGCATCCTCTGTGCAAAGTGTTCCAAGGGCAAAGATGTACAGCCATAAAAAAAGAAAGTGGTGTTACGACCGCCTCTGCTAGACAAGACCCTGCCACTTGAGGAGGTGAATGGTGTCCCTGGTGGGTCAGGTGGTTCCCGGTACAAACAGTACCACACACCTTCAGCTCTCACCTCACCTCCCATTCTGCTCCCTTTCACCAGGTAAGCCACTTTGCTAATGACCACCAACCTGTCCAGCCCTACCCCCCCTGTTGGGGGGCGTCCTCAATAACAATGGAGAGTTTCCCGAGTTAAGGCAAAGGTGGAAAATTGGGGCTGTGGGGTACCTTTTTTTCTGCCTGGCTGACCTGCTGTCATATCCACACCTGAACCTGTTAACAACCTTGAAGACCGGCAGGAAGGAGGAGGGGGTGGGGAGGACAAGGAGCCTGTAAGTGGTTCAGTGGAGTGTACAAAAGGTGAAAATTCAAAATGTGTCCTTTAATTTTTTTTAAAGGTCCCCTCATTTACTGCATACCAAGCATGACGGGGCTACGTGATCTGGAGGTCAAGGCAGTGGTCTAGAAAGTAAGCATCAACGGTTCAAATCTCATTTAAAACTGGATATTAAGAATCCACTATCCCATTAAAGTTGGAGAGGTAGTCTTGAAGTTAGTTGTTGGGATAAAATTGTGGACCAAAGCAGTACACATTAGAGTATGAATTCAGTTCTGACCTATCACCCTGCCAAAAAAAGTGATGCTAACATTGAGCAAATCGCAGCCACAAGCTGATACCAGTTTTGTGAAATAAAGATTCTTTAACTTCTGTGTTCCATTTAGAAATATAGATCATCGTTCAAAATATTAAAAAAAATAAAAATATCACAACTGAACAACTTCAGTTACAATCACAGTATTTTAAAAAGCAATAGTGCTGGGCAAAGAAAAAGCCGAATGCTCTAAAGGCATGCACCTCCGGATGCATGCACCAAGTAGAAGCGAACACATTGCACACTTAGTGCCCTCTGAAAGATTCTCTGACACCACAGGGAGTTCTTCTACCTTATCATAGATTTCCAGAATGCGTTTGACAGTCAAGCAAGAAGTAACATGAGCCAAAAGGAATAACTACAACATCTATCAGAGGCTAATCAACATCTACTTATTCTACACCAAAGGAACCTGGGTAATGCTTCAGTCACAGTAGCCAAAGACAGGTAAGAATTGTTTTTTTTATTTTAAAAGGATACCACATTATGTAAAAGAGGACTGCAAACAGTCTTGCACCTTACAAAATAGAAAACCATCTCCTACCTATAAAAACACTTGAAGTACTTAAACTAATAGCCGGACTTTCGAGAATGCATGGTTTATTGCATGGGCGTTGGACCATACCACAGGAGCAGACATCTCCACACATGTAATCATTTTCTTCTGCATTGCTGCATCTGTGGACATCTGATAAACATTTTGATTTCTCAGCTACAAACATTTCAAACTTCTGGTGTGTTGTTGTTCACTCGACACCCTTGGTGTAAGTGCGATTAATTTTCGCTACATAGGTTACAGGAGGTTAGTTAAAGGGGATGGGATAGCTCAGTGGTCAGAGCACTTGCTCTCTCCAAGCTAAGGTCAAGCAGCATTGAGCGTGGTTACCAGTTGGATGGGTGTGTGTGCCTTAGCTTCAGTACAGTCCCTCAGTTCACCCAGCTGCAAATGGGTACCTGCCCTCCTTAGGGTCAGGGAAAGTAAAGCAGCGAGGGAGAGGAGATGGGTGCCGCCCTCAAAATACTGGCCCCTAGAGAAGCTGAGATCTTTGATGCCTCGCTCCCCTACGACCACATAGGTTATGGGACACCTTTACTTTTTTACCTACATACTACTAAAAAAAAAACAAGAGCTTTTATTCTGGATTTCCAGATAGTCCAGCGGTTAGTGCAAGGATATTGGGCAAAACCTGCAAATGAGGGTGACAACATGCCTTTTAGCATTCACATAGTTTGGACACTCTTGTACAATATCTGAATGGGAAACACCACATTGGCCATCTATTTCCCACTGAATTTGATGCTGAAAGACATACGGCTCACCTATTACAATAACATAAATCAAACATAAAAAGGAATTCTATCCTCCAAAATTTGGGGGAGATGTGTCGTTTTTACTTCCCAAGTTCATGCTTTTTTTTATTTGTTTGTTTTTAATTTAGGGTAAAGGGGATAGATTAGTCAGCGGCCAGGAGGAAGAGAGAGAGGATGAGGGTTAGGTGGGTGAAAGAGTGGATAGCGATGGGATGCGCGTAGTTGAGGATACCAGGAAGGGAAGGTGTAGGTTAGTTTAGCAGTAGGCTATAAAGAGGGGAGAGGGATAGGCTCTTCTCCAGTACCTGCAGGACTTATCTATGGCAAACCTTAAGTGTCAAAACTGTCCAGTCCCAGGGCATGCTCATGATTCCATAGTTTACCATGTCTTCAAGGGAGCCCAGATTCATTGTTTCATATCCTAAGATTGTTCCTTGTATGCAAATCAGTTTGCTGCCACTCTTCATGTCAAAAATTAATCCGTGGCGGCTGCGCTAAGATGATGATGATGATGATGATGATGATGATGATGATGATGATGATGATGATGATGATGATATAGAAGGGAATAATTGCGAAGAAGAAGAATTGCGAAGAAGAATTGCAAAGAAGAAGAATTGCGAAAAAGAAGAATTGCGAAGAAGGAAGAAAAATGCGAAGAAGGAAAAAAATTGAGAAGAAAAAGAAGAAGAAGAAGAAGAAGAAGAAGAAGAAGAAGAAGAAGAAGAAGAAGAAGAAGGTGTTGATGATGGTGATGATGATATCTATCAATAATAGGGCAGAGACCAGGGTGGGCTAAAAAAAAAAAAATCCGTGAAGACACCGGGATATCAACCCCTGGGCATCCTATCCAACACAGAAAACAACAAGCCTCGCGATTCCCAACACCCCCACCCTAAATCACAGCCCACAGACAGAATTAATATACCCAAACCAAACTCAACAGGCAATCAACATCGACGCCTGTCTCGGACAATCCTCCACGCTCCAGTAAAACAATTCTAGTATCCTTTCTTTGCAAAAAAGCTTGCCACTGCTGTCTGCGCGTGCCGTCGCCACGAATCAAGGGAGTTAGGGAAGCGAAGAGAAGGGTCATGGGGAAGTCCTCCCGAAACGTCCAGTCATTGTTGTTGCAATGTCGGCCCACAGGCGAGACGGTGGCTGTCAACAGCGGCGACTGGGGTGTCCTGAAGTGGATTTTAAGTCGTAAACTGGTCCAGGTTTGTCAGAGATATGATAAGATTTGCTCACTTTGGTCTGGAAATTCTGTGTATGTGGAATGATGCGTACTGTGTTTGCGGGTGTAGGAAATGGATGTATTTAGCTTGAAATGCGTCACTTTTGACTTCGATATGATTAGACCTCGATATGATTAGACCTCGACATGATTATATCTCGATATTATTCATTGCTGATACTATATACCAGCATAATATCATGGAACTGGATATGACTCAAGGGATTTTACTGGTAGAGTAAGGGGGGTATTTTTTTATATACTGAACTGCTATTTGATAATTAATGTCGTTTTATTGCCGTTATCAAGGGTTATGTTTACATCTGAGTTGAAGTAAAAACAATGTGCTGAGCACTTTAGAAATAGTTTCTGGTAGCTTATGGACCCGGTTTGCAAAATATAACATCTCTTGAACCATTTATGGTATATGGCAACGCTCTGGCGGCTCCTGAGAAGGTACTGGAACCATTCGTAAGATCACCTTTCCAATGGACAATGCCAGTGGCGTGGAGAGGGGGGGGGTCTGCTGCATGGGTAACAGCTTGCCCTCTATACTCACCCAGGTTTTGCGCTCTAAAGACTAGAGCACAACTCCATAGTCTTCCGAGACTGATGGGTGCCTACTACTGCTGTACCATTTAGAGACAAGAGAACCAGTTAAGGACCCCACAGACGGCGTCAACAGCGGCAGCCACTAACTGTCCAGCCTGGCGACTGCAGAGTGACCTGAAGACCAAACACTGTCAGGGCCGGTTTGCCTGATGAGGGCCGCTCTGTTTTGTCACACTGGCCTTGGTTCAGCGCTGCAGTCTGCGGCCATAGCAAGGGAGCATGAGAGTGACGCGTGACGCTAGATAGGAGAGAAGAGTGAGGTCACACGTGTTTGTTTAGCGATGGTTAGATCGTGACTAATGACTAACGCTGTGAGGATGGTAGGGGTTAGCGTATCTTTGTTACTGTTGTTACTGCTGCTGTTGTTAAATCGGAAATCTTCCGCTGGGACATAAAGTTAAAAAATGTTGGTTTTTTTGTTCCTCTGCTAGAGGTCTGAGGTTTATTAGTTGTGAGATTTTTGCCTGTGTGACCGTTTTTTCCCTCCTGGGATTAAAGTCGTCACATTCCGACTTTGGGGATAGTATATACATTTTCTCTTACAAACTAATTGGTAACATGTAGGCTATAACAACAAATAGGTCATGTGTTGAGAACAGATTCACCGAAAAGTATCTTTCCTGTTAGAAGTATGTGCTAGTCTTTCGGGTGGGATGATAAACTGAGGTCCCATTAACAACATGTAAAAACAAAAAGCCATGACAGGAAAGTTTTGTCCCTTTGCAAAATTCTGTTAGAAAAAGTCATTCTGACAAGAAAACAAATACACCTGCTGAGGGAATTAGTTTAAAAGTTGATATTGCTATTGTGGTGACTGTTCCCCCCTGTTTCTTGGTCAGACTTCTGAGGTTCACCAAGTGAAAGATATTGCGTATGCAACTGTTTTTGCCGATCATAAAGGTAGCTGCATTCCGACTTCAGGGATGATAAACACGACATCACTAAGCGAGCTGTTTTTTTTTTTTAAATGCCATCCGCTCCTTGGGCACGTAATGACCTACTTTTCGAAAGGTGGATCGGGTTTTAACGTGTGTGGCATGATGTTGTGTGTATGTTCATAGACGGGATGTATGTATAGTCTCATCCAAAGGACTTTTGGGGGTTGGAGTTGGTATTGATGTTATACTCTCTCATCAAATTCCAGCTTCTCAAATCGTTAGCTGTCGATGGAGCGTTTTACGACTTATTTCTTTCACATACGAAGGTATGCCAAAGGAAGTATCAAGAACGAACACCGCATAATGTATTCTAACGTTCTTTATGTGTAACTCCACAGAATGGCTGCAGTGCCTGGTCCTCTGGTAATTAAAAGATTTTCTGTTAGGTCCGCAGGCAGTGATGTTTGAAACGTTACGCTTTTGGGGTGCATGCATGGTCATTCAATCTTTTATTCTTTCGTTCCTGGGCCAGTGCTCCGAGGTTCACCGATGGTGAGATTTTTAGTATGCGACTCTGTCTAAATAAGACAAGTCCTTACCCTTCAGGGAGCAACGAAGCAAAGCAAAATCATACACCATAATCATTCACTGAACAGAAATTTTTACTTCATATCATGCCCCCCAAAACTCCCCCCTCCCCTCCCCCACTTCCTAAAGCAAAGCAAAAATCTTTGCCATAACCATTCATTGAACAGATTTTCTTACTAAACATCATGACACAAAACCACCCCCCCACACCCTCATAACAGATGTAAACAAAATTCCTCTGTTATAAAACACCTTGAAAAAAACCCCACAAGCTCAACCACCTCACGTTCATGCAGGAAGAGAACCAAACAATGGCTTAACCTCTCTAATGTAGCGAGAGACCCTCAGAGAAAACCAGATTCACACATTCTCCACACACCTCGGCCAAACACATCCCACGGGCTGTTAACTACCCCCGGAGGGTATCAGTATGAAGTTCCATCCTGATGATGCTATTGTTGCTGCTGCTGACCAGTCAGTCCTTCAGTCCACCTCAACGCCTGGCCAGCTCGGTCATGAAATGTCCGTGTTTGGACAGATGCTGGACTCGGTGGACGGACAAGTGTGGACAGAGGGAACACCTGGGGCTATATCTCAAGGTGGTTAATCATCCTGGACACGAGGGTTAATCAGTCGTTGTTCTCGAATAACAAAAGGTGGCGTGCTGTCGACTTGTTTCTTTTTGACGGAAGTTGGAGAGGAGAGGATGAAGATGAAAGAGGAGGAGGGTGAGGAGAGAGGGTGGGGGACGAAGAGAGGGAAGGAGAAGAGATGGAGGAGGAAGAGGAGGAGGAGGGAGGGAGGAGGAGGGGTGGAGGAGAGAGAGAGAAGAGAGAGAGAGAGAGAGAGAGAGAGAGAGAGAGAGAGAGAGAGAGAGAGAGAGAGAGAGAGAACTCGTCCTCGGATTGTACTGGTACTCAAACTGTTTATTGACAGTAAATAGATAAGCTCAGTGCTTATCATTTTGCAAGTCTGTACATACCAGGGCTACATTTTTCCTCAAATGTGAAGGATAGTGTTATAAGCGAAAAGTTCACATGATGACCACGTATGGCAATGGAGATCATTAATATATATCAAAAACAAGATTGGACGAAAAACGGAGCCCTGTGGTACACCATATTTAATTTGCAAAAGAGTAGATGTAAATGTAACTGATTCTCTACAAACTAGGCCTACTTCTCTTCTGTTGCTGATGAAGGAGGAAATGTCTGGGTGAGTCAGGGATCAAACTATACAAACGAGTTTATATCTTTTTTTTTTTTTTTACGAAAAGTGTCAAAAGCTTTCACAAAGTCTAGAAAATCTGCTTCTCAAATAGATCATTATAACTATTTGAATGCCACTGCTTAAAAAGATAAGTCAGCACAACCTTAAAATGAATGTTAGATTAATAGTGAATACGATGTGACTAAAGTTTCTGTTTTAGGTGTTTTCAAGGGGCTTGGATAAAGTAGACAGAAGTGATATAGGTCTGTAAGTACAGCGATCATTTGGATTCCCAGTCTTAAAAAGTTGTGGCACTTTAGCATCTTTAAAAACTTGATAACAATATTTTTTCTATACACAAATGAGAAATTCAAGTTAGATGCTCAGAAATATTAGGAGTAGATGTTTTCAAAACTCCACTGTCTGAATCACTGGCACTCGCATGCCTGCACTTTGAGATGGCCCAGGAGATGGTAAAAACAAAACAGAAATCCCTACCCTTAATTCACCAGATGCCAGTGCTGAGATTCGAACCCACGACTTGATGGACCAAGGGGGATGAAAGTTAAACACTGATATCCTTTCAGCTTTCGTGTCCACCAGAGAGTATTACAAGGCCATTACTTACTCTACAGCGAGGAAAGCAAAAAGCAGGCCGGAATTCCCACAGATTTTGAACCCCAGAAAAGTATTTTCGTGAAAAACAGCCCCGCTTCTCCCCTCCCTAAAGTGTAACACAGTAAGAGATAACTACTGTAGCCCGCTTTTGAATATAGCCAAGGCCATACCTCATTAAACTGAGGAAAAAAATAGTAAAAAAGAGAGAAAAAGGAAAGAAAAAAAATACTCAAAGGAAAA
>CM060324.1:16168861-16176361 GCA_030674155.1 Stramonita haemastoma | reverse complement strand
TTAAAATGAATAACACACACACACACACACACACACACACACAACACACACACACACACACACACACACACACACACACACAACACACACACACACACACACACACACACACACACACACACACACACACACACACACACACACACACACACAACACAACACACTTTTAAAGTGAAGAGACGTTAAAATGAATAACACACACACACACACACACACACACACACACACACACACACACACACACACACACACACACACACACACACTGAAAAACAAAACAATTTTTTTTTAAAATCAAAATTTAAGCTCAGTTGTCTGGACAGTAGATGACCCCCCAAAAGGTCAACGACACAGGCTAAAAATATTTTTAAAAGGAGAGAGAGAGAGAGAGAGAGAGAGAGAGAGAGAGAGAGAGAGAGAGAGAGAGAGAGAGAGAACACTGAACACTGAACACTGAACACTGAACACTGAACTGATTTAATGTACATTGGCGATGGACCACAATACATTTCTTGGGCTTGGGATGGAACAAAGGGTTCATTCGTATCATAGGCAAGGCAAATGCACAAAAGGTATAGATTCATGCTGATCAAAAGAAGAAAAACACACATTATTCTAAATCATGATTATGAATCTAACATGAAACAAAACCAAATCACAGAAACATAATTTCGAGAGAGAGAGAGAGAGAGAGAGAGAGAGAGAGAGAGAGAGAGAGAGAGAGAGAGAGAGAGAGAGAGAGAGAGAGAGAGAGAGAGTAAAGAAGAAGGTTGAATGCATTGCATCGCAAATCTAATTGAACTATTTTGGGGGGAGTAGGAGGTGGAGGGCAACCTAGTGGTTAGAGCCTTGAGCTAGTGGTCTGACAGCCTGGGTTCCAGCCACCAACTAGGCCCTTGTTCTAGGAGATTTTTCCTCTGGAGGCAACATCACTAATGGGCAGAAGTCCTTCCTATGAGACTATAAACCTAGATACTGTGTGCGAAGGCACGCAGAACATCTTGTTAAAACCCCATTTTGCCTTTCGAAAGAGTATGCCATTGCGTGCATGTAGGAAGGTGTGACATTTTTTTAAAGGCAAGCACACTGGTTTCATGTTTAGATCTCCTCCCGAATCGGAATGCGGCTACCTTAATGGTGAAGAAAAATAACTGTTGCAGACACAAAATCTCCCCATTGGTAAACCTCAAAACTTAAGCCGAGGAATGAAAATAAAGCCACAAAAATTCCTAACGAAAAACACAAAAGAACCGCCAAAACAAAACAAACCAAAAAAGGCAACAAAACAACACAAACAAAAAAGCCCTCCGAATGTTTACAATCTCCAAGACACAGGCTTCCATTTCGAAAGAAGCAATTTAACTTTTCAGTGTAAATGACCTTGCAAAAAGGTCGCTGACACAAGTTGAGAATTAATTAAAATGGGGAAAAAGAAAAATTTCAGTTGAATGCATTGTATCTTAAAACTTATGTGTAATGAGACGTTTAACCTGTCTTCAAGACACAATATGACATTGCGAGGGAACCAATCATTTAACTTTTCGCGCGCGCGCGCGCGCGCGCGCGCGCGCGTGCGTGTGTATGTGTGTGTGTGTGTGTGTGTGTGTGTGTGTGTGTGTGTGTGTGTGTGTGTGTGTGTGTGTTGTGTGTGTGAATGATTCCATAATTATGGATAAACTGTTAATGCACACTGAGAGAGAGAGAGAGAGTGTGTGTGTGTGTGTGTATGTGTGTGTGTGTGTGTGTGTGTGTGTGTGTGTGTGTGTGTGTGTGTGTGTGTGTGTGTGTGTGTGTGTGTGTGTGTGTGTGTGTGTGTGTGTGAACGCGCGCACGCACATGTGCGTACGCACTTGGCCGCACAGACAGTAATTTACTCTCCGCTCAAAAGCTGTGTTGTTTGTGTGTGTTCCTCATAATGATGCCATTACCGCCAAAATTAAGAGGAAATGGGTGTGCTTAAATAGATCAAACACTCCACATGACACCAATAGGCACTTGTCACTTTCATGGAATATCACGGACCCCACATAATTGACTGACATAATGTACAAAACGACAAGAGGGGTGAGGTGGGGGTAATGGGAGGAGGGGGGGGGGAGGGGGTATGGGGTGATTGGGTGGGTGACCGTTTGGGTGCCTTGGCTTCAGTATAGTTCCTCCAGTTCACCCAGCTGTAAATGGGTACCTGCCCTCTTTAGGGTCAGGGAAGGTAAAGCAGTAAGGGAGAGGAGATGGGCGCCGCCCTTAATATGCTAGCCCCTAGAGAAGCTGAGGTCTCTGATGCCTTGCTCCCCTACCCCCACATAGGTTATGGGACACCTTTACCTTTTACCTTTACCTAGCATATGGTTTTCTATCAACACACACATAAAAACACGCCCCACAAATTATGGCAATGAAACTATACTACTTACATTTTTTTAAAAATCAGTCGAGAGTGCGAATGCAAAATGAGTACTCCCTAACTTTCCAACTGGAAATTCTGTTGTTTTTACCCAATTCTCACTCTCACAAAGACAATAGAAATTGGCCAGATTTTTTTTTAACAATTTGTATTGCGATATTCATTCTGTGCAATGGCAACTCACAGAGTGACAGAAAGGAGAAGGTAAGTTTCCACAGGAAGTTTCCAGACCGTAGCAGGAGGAGGAGTTGATATCTCCCTCAAGCCAGTCCACTTAGCGCCAGTAACCCCTTTAGGACACAGCAGACGGGTGAATTAGGAAGACGCGTGGTAAGAGAATGTGTCACAAAATAGTACACCTCCAGTAATACGATAGTGCCTATTGTCACCAAAGTGGGAGGGAGAAAGGGAAAAGAAAATTTGGGAGGGGGGGGGGGCAAGGGGAAGGGGAGAGGGAGGGGGAGAAGGAAGGTGGTGGCGGTTTGTCAAGGACACAGAGAGAGAGAGAGAGAGAGAGAGAGAGAGAGAGAGAGAGAGAGAGAGAGAGAGAGAGAGAGAGAGAGAGAGATGCATCTCCCTGCAAATAAAAAGAGCTGCCTCTGACGCACTCTCCCCAAAACGTCAACATAGCCCGTGTCCGGCGCCACCCCAAAATACCTCCTTCACCATTACAGCTAGATTTTGGACAGTGGACATTGGACATAGTCTGAGACTTTGTTCCAGCAGTTGTTGTGTTCGTCATCATTTCTTCGTTATGAATCGTGTGAAAATTGTTGATTAAATATAGAAGAGGAAGAAGAAGAAGAAGAAGACAACAACAACAACAACAAAAGAACAAGAAAACAAAGAAGAACAAGAAGAACAAGAAGAACAAGAAGAACAAGAAAACAAACAAGAAGAAATCAAACTGTGGCAAATTTGTACCATTTTTTTCAATTTTTTTAAAAAGACATTCTTTGGATTCTCGCACCTTGTTTCAGCTATTCTCATCTTCTTTTTCCCATTTCTCCGGTTTCTACAATACACCTGACTATCAGTGGACATGAACGGACGGCAAAGAAAAATGGATCAAAAACAGGTAAGAACAGAAAAAAATTCTCTATAAAGCTGCAACGCGTAAAAGAAAGGAAGGAATACAGAAAGAAAGGAAGAAAGAGGGCAGGAAAGAAAGAGAGAGAAAGAGAGACATGAAAAGAAGAAAGAAAGAAAGAAAATAAAAGAAAGAAAAATAGAAAACACAGAAAGAAAGAAAACACGAAGGGAAAAAAGAAAGACAGAAAGAAAGAGAGAAAGAACGAAAGAAAAAGTTTTTTTTTTAAAGACAGCAAATAGAAAGGAAAAAAGAAAGACTGAGAGAAAGACAGAAAAACAGACATAAAGAAAGGTAGAATGGAAGAAAACGAGAAAGAAAGAAAAAACTCCCCCACCCCACCCCATCCCACCCCACCCTCTAAACAAAACTGAAGTTTTTTTTTAATGCGGAAAGGCAGTAATGAAGAAAGAAGCCCCGATAACGGATAAGTAGCAGCAGAAGCAGCATTTATTACTTAAGTTGGTGTTGGCACCAATGGGAAAATAATGTCTTTTTTGTCTCCTCCTCCACCTCCTCCTCATCCTCGTCGTCGTCATCCCCACTACCACCATCATCAATCGTCATTGTCATCGTCGTCGTCATCATCATCATCATCATCTCTTTCTTTGTCATTGTTGCTCTTGTTTTCTCATTTTCAATACTACTGACATCAAAAAGACAAAGAGGAAGATGAAAAGAAAACAAGAAAGAAGAGGAAAACAAACAACATCAATAACATCTGCAGAATCAACAACGACATCAGCAAGAAGACTAAGAATAAAAACGACAACGATGACGACTTCCACAAAGAAGAAGAAGACAATGAGGTTAAAAAAAAACAAAATCGTCATCATCGTCGTCGCTGTTGTTGTCGTCTGCATTTTGGCACGCATCGTCATTGTCATTAATACTATCATAGTTATTATCATCATTAGTTTTTCCATTACCTGTCAAAGAATAAGAAAAAATGAGAGTTCACATTATGATCTATTTCCTAAAAGAAAAAAAGAACATGACCATAACAGACCCGGAAAAACTTGTGCTTAGTTTGCTTATTTGCTTGTTTCTGATTTTCGTTGGCTGTTGGGACTGTGTGTTTATATTTCTTGTTTGTTTTTTATTTGGCTTTGGCTTTAAGGACAAACCCTGACGCAACACAATTACCAAACATTTCAATCTGTAAATGTAAATGTGCTGACAAAAAAAGTTTTGTTGATAAGCCTGAATGTTAAAAAACATAAATGTAGCATATGATATTAATGAATGAGTATATGCCATGCGTTAAACAATTCCGAATACCACTAATACCACTAGTACTCTCCTGCTTGCCTCTGTGTGTGTGTGGTGTGTGTGTGTGTGTGTGTGTGTGTGTGGGGTGTGTGTGTGGTGTGTGTGTGTGTGTGTGTGTCTCTCTCTCCTCTCTCTCTCTCTCTCTCTCTCAACTCATCTCTCTCTCCTCTCTCTCTCTTCTCTCTCCTCTCTCTCTCTCTACTATATATATAATATATCATATAAAATATATATATATACTATTACCACTATTGTTATATTCTCACATATATATTATTTTCTTTAGACACATGTAGATCCATATGCATTGGTTTATCATTTGGCAAATTAAGTACACCCATTTATAAACTAAAGGTTTCTGATTTAGACTAAAACAAGGGCAAAAACAAGGGCATTAACATGACAACTACAAAATAATACGAAACGGTCCATCAAAACTTGATGAAAACTATTTCAGTATCACAGCCACTTTGATGTCATTCTCTTTCTTGTCTGTCCGTCTGTCTGTCCGCCCGTCCGTCTGTCCATCATTCTAGGTTTTGTTTTCCTGTTTGTCTGTCTGTTTGGTTGTGTGTGTGTATGTGTTGTGTGTGAGCGCTTGCGCGCGCGCCGCGCGCGCACGCGTGTGTGTGTGTGTGTGTGTGTGTGTTGTGTGTGTGTGTGTGTGTGTGTGTGTGTGTGTGTGTTCAAAAGAATACATCAATAAACCAAAGGGAGAAAAACAGCATTCACCGAATTCTTGGTTCCCCCCCCCCCCCCACCCCCCCCCCCCCCCCCCCCCCCCCCCCCATTCCTACTGTTTTAATTCTCTGTCTGTCTGTCTGTCTGTCTGTCTGTCTGTACACACACACCACATCCTCTCTCTCTCTCCTCTCCTCTCTCTCTCTCCTCTCTCTCTCTCTCTCTCCTCTCTCTCTCTCTCTCTCTCTCCCCCCCTCTCTCTCTCTCTCTCTCTTCTCTCTCTCTCTCCTCTCTCTTCTCTCTCTCTCCTCTCTCTCTCTCTCTCTCTCTCACTCCTCTCTCTCATCCCTTTTATATATAAATAATGTGTGTGTGTGTGTATGTGTTGTGTGTGTGTGTGAGTCTGTCTGTCTGTCTGTCTGTCTCCATCTCTCTCTCTCTCTCTCTCTCTCTCTCTTCTCATCTCTCTCTCTCCTCTCTCTCTCTCTCTCCCTCTCTCTCTCCTCTCCTCTCGCTCTCTCCTCGCTCTGCTCCTCGCTCTCCTCCCCCTTCTTTCATGTAGATCAAGGCTGTTCAGATGTGTGAAGTAGTGACGTACAAGAGCCATCGCTGACTGCTGATGACAAAACTGGTGTGTGACCAGCAATGAATCAATCCTAACCAAACATGTCCTGATACTTTCCTGGTTTGATGCCCTCTCATCTCTCTCCTCCTCTCCTCTCTCTCTCCTCTCTCCATCTCCTCTCTCTCCTCTCCTCTTCTCTCCCTCTCTCCTCTCTTCTCTCTCTCTCCTCTCTCTCTCTCTTTCTCTCTCTCTCTTTTAAGTATTGTCCTCAGAAGTAAGTTACTGTTACTTACTGGGGTCTGTGGTGTGTTAAAGGGTTATCTTGTCACTAACTGGATTAAAGCTTTCAACAGTATGGTTCTGGTCATAAGCGCAAAGCTGTGGAAAAATTATTTGCTTTTAAAAAACGATTTTAGCAAATACTTTCTATCAATGCGTACAAAAAAACGGCCTAGAATAGGGACAACAAAAAGTTTATTACATAATACAAACTTAGTCGAGACTGCGAACGTACAACGAGACTCCCCCCAATTTTTCCAGGGGAAAACCTGTTTGTTTTATCCCTGATTGTCCCGCTCTTAAATAGGAACTGTCAGATTTGGAATCGTTTTGTCTTACGATTTGCAGTCTGTGTGTTGGCAGCCCACCTGATGAAGGAAAGGAGAAGGTCAGTTTCCATAAGAGTTTTTGAGATTGGGGGACGTACAGGCTTTTCTCTCGGTTGAGTCGGTCCATTTAGGACTAGAAATCCACTTCAGGACACAACAGGGCGTCTTTTGTTTATGACAGCCAACTTCAAAAACTTTCTACCTTAGAATTACACGCGCTGTAAGGCACTGCATAGCTGCTGGGTGTATAGGGCAAAAATTTTCATGGAACTTTAGGACTAAGCCGTTGATTTTGGGTTGGTAATTAAGAGAAAAGAGAGAGAGAAAGAGAGAGAAAAGAGATAGAAGAGAGAGAGAGAGAGAGAGAGGAGGAGAGAGAGAGAGAGAGAGGAGATCGCCTTTTTTACAAAGCTTTTGGGCTGTCTGAAAGTTGTCAGATAAGACAGATCATTGAATTTTCATAACAGTGTTCCAACTAACCAGTCAAAAAAAGGTTTGATTAACATTTTGTAGATCAAGCTATTTTAAAAATACTTTTTTTTTTCAAAAACGGAAGTCATTATATCAAAAGTCCATGAGAATTTTTTTTTTAATTTACATTATGTAAAAGGACGCTGTAAAAAACAAATGAAAAACAAAAAAAAACAGAGCAAAGAGCATAAAAAAGTCTTTTCTTTTAAACAGTAAGCTGTCACGCAGTGAAAATAACTATAACTAAATGTCAGAGCTTAAAAAAACACTCCACAATAATGAGTGAGCACAGTAAGAAAAGTAAATTTTTTTAAAAGAAAGAAAAACCAACCACCCAAAAAAAAAATAAATTTTGTAGAAAACAGAGTGGTGGTGTGGGTGTGGGTGGGGGGGGGGGGGGGGGGGGGGA
>CM060324.1:16152499-16162350 GCA_030674155.1 Stramonita haemastoma | reverse complement strand
CGAGTAAAAATTATACAAATATGATTGCTTTCTTACAATATTGTTCTAATGTGGATACGGGATTTTTTTTAAATATGTCTTTTTAAAATAATCCTGACAATGAAAAGTAGTTTTAAAGTAATGAACTTCATAGAATATTTTTCACAACAATGAAAAAGATGTTTATTACCTTCCAAAATGGTTTTTCAGAATGAAAATGATTTGTTTTGTTGTTGTTGTTGTTGTTGTTTTAATGAATTGCCTGTTAACTGAAAAAAAGGAAAACAAATTCTGATAAAAAATAAAGATAAAAAAATCCAGGTGAACTACGAAGTGTGTAACTAGCAAAGTACTGGACATAATATATATATATATATATATATATATATATATATATATATATATATATATATATATATATATATATTAATATATATATATATATATAAATAAAAAACCGAGAAAAAGTGAGTGGAAGGTGAGCTGGGCGCACGACTTCCCTCATGAAAAGTGTATGTATGTGTTTAGAAAAACGAAACAAGCTCGTTAAAATTCGGGTGTTCCCGGTAGCGACACTCTTCCTAGGGACCTCGTTTTTCTTCCGGCTTTCTTTTCACTAAGAGGCCATTAAAAGGAAGGTGGGAGAGGGGGGGGGGGAGGGAAGAGAGATGGATAGAAGGGGCGAAGAGGGGGGGGGGGGGTTAGTATAGTGTGGAGTGGTTTGGGGGAGTAGAGAGGTAGGCCTATGAGAAAAAAACTGAAAAAAGCTCAACCGGACGGGGCACATAGCTGCATACTATTTAGATGTGATTTTTTTTGTTGGTTTGTTTAGTTTGGACTATTCTTGTTTCCTTGTGTGTGTGTGTGTGTGTGTGTGTGTGTGTGTGTGTTGTGTGTGTTGTGTGTGTGTGTGTGTGTGTGTGTGTGTTGTGTGTGTGTGTGTGTGTGCATCCGTCATGCGGCGCACGCACGCACGCACGCACGAACACACACACACACACACTCACTCTCAACACACACCACTCACACACACACACACACACACACATCAACATCACACACACACACACACACACACAACACGCGCGTGTGGTGTGCGCGTGTCATATGTGTGTATGTATATCCGTCATATTTGTGTTGTTCATGTACGTGCAGCTGCACGGGCTGAAGTTTGCACTACACTTGTCTAGTCTGTCTTCTGTCTGTCTGTCTGTCAGAGTTTGTGATGAAGGAGGGTAGGACGGGAAGGGCAGGGCAGGGCACTTCAACCATCATCATTTTGACATAAAAGGGGTTTAAAAGAACAGAGCAGGGATTAACTTGTGAAGGTTTTGTGGCCTGTGTGTCTGTCTCGTCAAGCTGGCTTTATGCCCAGCCTATTTTCATTCCCTCCCCTTTGCAGCAGAATAAAATAGAAAAGAGAGGAATGTTGTGTCGTTAAGAAGCTATTGTCCTTAAAGGGGGCAGGCTCGATGAACTTGAGAATTTTCCCTGGGTATGGAAACTTCGGGGGTAGGTGTGTGTGGTGGGGGGGGGGGGTCGAACCCTTCTCCTTTCCTTCACCAGGTGGGCTGCCAATGCAAAGACTGCAGATGTAAGACAAACGATTCCAAATCTGGCAGTTCTTTATGTCTTTGTAAACGTGTGAATTGGTTAAAGCAACAGTTTCCTTGGAAAGTTAGGGAAAGTTCGTTTTACGTTCGCTGTCTTGACCGATTTTGTTTTTAGTTGGGTAATATCATTTTTATTGATATTATTTTGGGTCGTGTTTTCATGTGTGTTTTTAGAAAACGAAGTGTTGAGCAGTTTAGAAATGATTTTTAAAAGTTCTGGTTGGAGCAGTTGAACGTCTGAACCCAGTTAAGGACAAGGGTTCCCTTTAACGACACCACAGATGCGAGGATTCAGACATACACATATTTATAAGGTTTTTTTGAAAGTAAACGAATTTGCAAGCAGTTTATCCTACTTTTCGTTCTCTCTTAGTGAAGCAATATGTTAAAAGCTTTACACACAACGCACGGACGAAGACATACCTTTTATAAAAGCTGCTAAGTTCTAACATTATACTGCTTATCGTCATTTTCGTCATCAGCAGAAGCTACAGAATATACAGCAGAGACACAAGTAACACTAAAGTAGAAAACAAGAAGATGGAGAAAAGATTTAGACGAAAAAGAAACAAAAAAGTAGTTTTAAAAAAACCCAGAGATAGCATTAACACTTGCAGAAAACGAGTAGCAGCAAGAGAATGTCATGCTTTGTAAAACATGACTGAACTTTTAATACTGCAGAATTCATTAAGTTTCAAGAATGTCAAGCAATCTATGTTACAGAAGCACATAATTTATGGATACATGATGATGTACATGACATTTACACCAAAGGGATGTATGGCGTGTTGGGAATGGGATGGGGGGAGGGGGGGGACAAAAATGATGTCTTCCTCCTCTTCCTTATTTTTTGTTTTATTTCCTTATTCCTTCCTTTACTTTTTTGTTTGGTTCCTCTGCTATAACTGCAGGTGTCCGTATCTCTCGGGGCCGAGTTGACACCGGGATAGGTTACGAAAGGAATTTCGAAGCACATGCACTTCCATAGTAGCATCATTACAGTCATCATCCTATTCATCATTAATCATCACGTGGTAAAAGAAAATTGTCTCTGATTCGAGGGTCCTGCTGCTCCGAAGACATAGTGTTCTCAGTTTCAATTTCACCGATACACTTCTAAGCCTGTGATGTAGCCTTCAAAGTTGGAGATTCACGGGTGAAGGTCGTTGGAGGGACACCGCGGTAGTCATCACTCCGAGTTCGCATCTCACCCAATCTTGCTCCGCGAATGAGCTATTGCTGTCGTTAGTAGAGGGATTAGTGAAGTGATGTCCTGCGTATGTTAGCTCAGAACAGGCACCACTGAACACCACCAAAGTGACCCGGCCAGCAGCAGTGCAGGGCCCATCTGGCTGGTGTCCTCACGGCGGCCTGACATTGATAGAGTCCCTGTGGTCGTCTGACCCTGAGGATGAGACATGACGTAAAGAATCCGGGTGGGGCTACTGGGGCGGCGTGGGAACAGTAGAGTGGGAACGTCACAGAAGATAAAGCTTTGTTGCCTCACACACACACACACACACACACCACACAACACACCACACAACACACCACACACACACACCACACACACATGAGCGCGCGCGCGCGCACGCACGCATGCACGCACCGCAACACACACACCACACAAGTTCGAAACTCTACTATTCAGCAATCCATCACCATCCCTCCTCTTGCATGTTTACATTAGCAGCAGCCATAAATCAAGAGCACACCACAATTATCAATATCCACTTTGCTCATTGCTACAGTTCAAGGGCTGTTACAGACAGACACACACACAGACGACACACACACACACACACACACACACACACACACACACACACACACACACACACACACACACACCACACACACAACACACACACCACACCACACCACACCACACCAACACAACCACAACACAACACACACAACACACACACAACACGCACACACACACCACGCACGACACACCCCACCACCACACACACACACACACACACACACACACACACACACAGTTGAAAGAGCTGTCACACTCATCTTACCCACCTTTCCATCTAATCTACCGCAGTGTAAAAAAAATAATAAAATAAAACAGCAAAGATAATGATGATCACTTATTGGTACTTTGCTTGCCAGATGTGTATGACTGTCATATATATGGACACGTGGTTTGCACACTGTGATTGCTCTGTGTGCTGTGTGAGACATTCTTAATGTAGTAGGGTCTACTGAAGTCAGCAAGCAGATTCTCTCTAGTTAGCTGTGTGTGTGCGTAGTATGTATGCATGTATTGTATGTATGTATGTATGTTGTATGTATGTATGTTGTATGTATGTATGTATGTATGTATGTATGTTGTATGTATGTATGTATGTATGTATGTATGTATGTATGTATGTATGTATGTATGTATGTATGTGATGTATGTATGTATGTATGTATGTATGTATGTATGTATGTATGTATGTATGTATGTATGTATGTATGTATGTATGTATGTATGTATGTATGTATGTATGTTGTATGTATGTAGTATGTATGTATGAGTATGTATGTATGTATGTATGTATGTATGTATGTATGTATGTATGTATGTATGTATGTATGTATGTATGTATGTATGTATGTATGTATGTATGTATGTATGTATGTATGTAGTATGTTGTTGTGTATGATGTTGTGTATGTATGTATGTATTATGTATGTATGTATCTCTCTTTTGTATTTTTATTCTATTTTGTCTTATGTCTTTTTGTTGTTATGGTGTGTGTATGTGTGTGTGTTGTTGTTGTATGTATGTCTGTTGTTGTATGCTGTATGTATGTATGTCTGTATGTTGTTGTATGTTGTTGTCTGTATGTTGTATGTATGTCTCTCTCTCTCTCTCCTCTCTCTCTCCTCTCTCTCTCTCTCTCTCTCTCTCTCTCTCTCTCTCTCTCTCTCTCTCTCTCTCTCTCTCTCTATCTTATCTTCTACGGTTGTCGTCTGTGTGTCTGTCTGTGTTTGTGTCTGTCTATCTGTGCTCTCTCCTCGTGTGGTGTGCTGTGTGTGTTTGTGTGTGTGTGCGTGGTGTGTGTGATGTGTGTGCCGTGCGCACGCGCATGCACAAAAATCTTTTTTAGAGGAGGGTTGACTTTTTTTAACTGTTATCTTAAAAACCAGGCATGTCTGTCACTTCAGCATTTTTTTTTTTTTTTTACAAATTCACTACATTGCAAACCATGAAAGGAATGAATACTGGGAAATCCTGGTTGTATAGCCAGCCACATTAGTCAAAATGAAGCATGAAGAACTGGCCTAGAAACTGGGAGAGGAGAGAGAGAGGAGAGAGAGAGAGAGAGAGAGAGAGAGAGAGAGAAGAGAAGAGAGAGAGAGAGAGAGAGAGAGAGAGAGAGAGAGAGATGTGTGTTGTCATGTTTTATTTAACCGTGAAGTGCCGCTGTAATTTTATACACACAAACACAGGGCACGCACGCACCACAAAGATACACACGCACGCACGCACACACACACACACATACACACGCACACATGCACTCTGAATCCTCTCTCTCTCTCTCTCTCATCTCTCTCCTCTTTCACACCTCACACCACACACCCCACCCACTCAAACACACACACTACCACACCACCAAAACACACACACACCACTCGCTTCACAACACACACACACACACTTTCACCATACACACCACACACACAAGCACATTACACACTTACCACACACACACACGCACACTACACACACCGCAAAACACACAACAACAACAACAACACACACACACACAACACACACACACACACACAACAACACACACACACACACACAACAACACACACACACACACACACACACACACACACACACACACACAACACACACACAACAAACCCAACACACACACACACACACACACACACACACACACACACCACCACCACACACCACACAAACCACCACACGCCGCCAACCCACCCCACCCCCACCCCACCACACCATCACACACACATTAAAGTCCCTGCCATTAATTTTGTTTTTCAAGAACAAAAACCCCTTTCAGTTCTGGTTCATTTGGTATCAATAGTCAGCCATTAAACCCAGTCCTCCTTGTGCCCGCCCCCCCAACTGTTCCAGCTGTAACACTTACACAGTCCTGTTGACACAGGTGACTACACGTCTTGAAGAACTGACACTACGTCGTGGTATAGCCTAGTGCATCGGTGATCTAGAGGTAACGCACCTGCCTAGACAGCGAAAAGTCCAGGTCGGAAGTGTGCTATGGTTTGAATCTCGTTTTGGCCCAAAACTTTCCCCTCTCCCCCATCCATTAGACCATGAGTGGTGTGTCTGGGTGCTAGTCTTTTGGATTAGACGATTAAACTTATGTTCCATGTGTTACACAAAATTATCTAGCGCACGTGAGAGACACATGACAACAAGAGAGTTGTCCCTGGTAAAAATTGTGTAGAAAATAAGTCACTCTGATAGGGAAACAAATACAGCTGCAGGCAGGAAACACGCATATAGACAGACAGACAGGACATGTAACCCTTAGTGGGGAGTGAATGCCAGAAATGAAAAATGAAATGCACTTGCAGATTAACGCAGACGACACTCTATTCTATACAACCTTGCGGTTCAGACGGATCGTTCAAACGTGTTTGTTCCAACTTGTCAGTTTAAAAGGATAAACCGCTGCACGAAACGTTTGAAACGTTTGACAAATGTACAAAGTAAAAAGATTGCTGTGGGCTTCAATGGCATTCACACAAGGCACACACGCTTGCACACACAATGTATCATCTGGTAATAAAAATTTGACTTGACTTGACTTGACACACAAAGTGATCTAACTTCAAACTGAGAGCTGATTGACTGGAGGCTGTATGCTGGCCGTTTCAACCCGATCCGAATAGAACACGCTCTATGTCGAACGGTCGGGTTGATCCTGACACCCCAAGCCGCTTCAGACGAACGTTTACAGTTTACAGTGACTGTGACAGGATAGATGATCCGTTTATTGGGCTCTCTTTCGCCCTGACCATTCCAGCCTGACAGGTTAGGCTATTTTTTAAAAAATTATTGGGGGGATAATGGAATAACTTTTATATGTGCTTTTTTGCATCCAGTCCCCGTGTGCATGCTGCGGTTTTGTAAAATTTTCTTCAGGAGGTTAGTCTCTCGCCAGCTTACCCCCCACTTCTGTCCACCTTCATGACAGGCAGGAGACATCAGCTGCTGACGTCAGTTTTGTTTTTCTTTTTTTGTTTTGATTTGGGGGGGGGGGGGGGGTCTTTGTTGTTGTTGTTGTTTTGTTTTTTTTTTTTTTTTTGGGGGGGGGGGTTGGGGGGCTGCCAGAATCATCGCCCTGGCCTCTCAACCCCAGTTTTAGGGTCAGAATCCATGTGCAGGGGCACTTCACATCCTACTCAGAAGTGCTCTGCCCCTCAGAAGTGTGTAAGGACAAGGACCCTCTGTTGGTACTGGACATAGTTCTGTCCACATTGGAGTCTGTAGCATGTTTTATAGACTCAGAAGTGTGGAGAGAGGTGGAAAGAGATTTATAAACCTTATGAGCTTCGGGTTCGGCTGAAGTCAGCAAAACTCAAACTGTGTCTCTGTCTGTCCTGTCTGTCTGTCTGTCGGTCGTCGGTCGTCTGTCTGGTTCCGTCTCTCTCTCTCTCTCTTCTCCCTCTCGTCTCGTCTGTCTCTCTCTCTCTCTCTCTCTCTCCTCTCTCTCTCTCTCTCTCTTCTCTCTCCCTCTCTCCTCTCTCTCTCTCTCTCTCTCCTCTCTCTCCCTCCCCCCCTCTCTCTCTCTCTCTCTCTCTCTCTCTCTCTCTCTCCTCCCGCCCACATACACACACGCACAACGCACACACGCATGTACACATACACACAAACAGCGCACACACACCACGTACACAACACACAAACAACACACACATACATACATACTCACACAAACACACGCCTATATAAGCTATGCGTACACGCATATGCACACGCACGCATACTTGTATACGCATCAAATAAACCAAGTGTTTGCACCAAGCGTACCCAACAAAGCAGTTAAACTTTTTTGCCAAAATCATGTTTGAAAAAGCCATTGATTTTGATGCACCAGTGCAATTGAGTGCACATCCTTTTTCAAGGAAAAATAACCTGAATCCATAATGCCATAAACTTTGTACAACAAGCAGTCGTAACACTACAATATGAATAGACTTCTTGTTCCTTGTTTTCTTGTTCTTTTCTTGTTCTTCTTCTTGTTCTTCTTGCTTCTTCTTGTTCTCTTCTTTCTTCTTCTTTCTTCTTCTTCTTTCTTCTTCTTCTTCTCTTCTTCTTCTTCTTCTTCTTCTTCTTCTTTTTTCTTCTTCTTCTTCTTCTTCCTTTTCTTCGCAATTCTTCTTCGCAATTTCTTCTTCGCAATTCTTCTTCGCAATTCTTCGATTCGCAATCTCTTCTTCTTCCTCTTCTTTTTTCTTCTTCTTCCGCAATTCTTCAATCGCAGTGGCCTTCTCTCTTCCAAAAGAGGGAAGTGTTTTCTTTTAACGTATCCTCAAGATGTTCTGCATGCGGCCGCATACGGAACCTCTGTTAATATTCACATCCGCAAGACTTTTGGAGGAGTCGAGGGGGAAATACCTGTCAATGGGTGTCCGGTGTTGGCTCGAACCCGGGTTGTCAGATCACGAGCCCACAACGCTTAACCACTAAGCTATCCTGCAACCCCCACCCCCTCCCCACCCTTCAGTAACCGTTTTAGTCAGGCTTTTTCTGTCACCCCTTTTAACGCTTTACCAGTTACACAAGTGACAGTTTGCACAGACCACAAGCAAACAGTGTGCAGTTTTGTCACTCTGGGAGATAGAGACAGACAGTGTTGACAAAGAGAAACGGCTCTTTTTTGTATAACCTCTACATCTAGGGGGGCGGGGTAGCTCAGTGGTCAGAGCACTTGCTTTCCCCCAGCCAAGGTTAAGCAGTATCTGGCGTGGTTACCCATTGGATGGGTGACCGACCGTTTGCGCGCCTTGGCTTCAGTACAGTCCCCCAGTTCAACCAGCTTTGAATAGGTACCTGCCCTATTTAGGGTCAGGGAAGGTAATGCAGCGAGGGAGAGGAGATGGGCGCCACCCTCAACATCTGGCCCCTAGAGAAGTGGGGTCTATGACGCCTCGCCCCCGTACGACCACATAGGTTATGGGACACCTTACCTTTTACCTTTACCAACAGCGGGCCATGAGGAGTTTAAAGTTCACAGCTTTTGAAAAAACAAAGTCGTGGTTTATCTACTGTCAGTCTGTTTTGCATATATAAATATATATATATTATATTTTTATATACTTATTTGTAATATATGTATATATTGTAATCTCAGAACATCATGCGCACACGTTAAAACCCGTTCCGCTTTTCGAAGAGTAGGCCATTGTGTGCTAGTAGGGAACGGAATAAGCTTTGCTCACATTCTTCTATTCATAATAATCTATCTATCTATCTATCTATCTATCTATCTATCTATCTATCTATCTATCTATCTATCTATCTATCTATCTATCTATCTATCTATCTATCTATCTATTATCTATCTATATATCTATCCTATCTATCAATCTATCTATCTATAATATTTTATGCGTACAATAGATAGATAATATAGATAGATAGATAGATAGATAGATAGATAGATAGATAGATAGATAGATAGATAGATAGATAGATAGATAGATAGATAGATAGATAGATAGATAGATAGATGCATGATTGATAGCATGATGATGCATGGATTGATGCATGGATTGATGCATGGATGAGGGATTGATCATGGATATGCAGGGATGCATGGATGCATGGATGATGGACGGATGCATGGACAAACAGAATGTTCATGCCTCTAAACACGCTACCACCTCAAACAAAATACCTACCCACACTTTAACACCCCCCCCCCCCCTGACATCAGCTAACTTCACAGGATACTTAACCTCCACAAGTGTACCAACCAACAACACAAGCAGACATATCGGATTCATATGTCTCTTATCCATAGCACAGTATCTGGGCAACCAGGCAGGTAGGAAATCGTCAAGCACAGATCCCCAGAATGAAGTGGTTTTTAGTGGCTCACATCTGTCTCATGTTTCAGAGAAATCTGTCTCTCCCCCGTGACATGGGAATGTCGGATACTTCGTATATAACAGCATCCCCCAATTCTGGAATTTCTGTCCTAGAAACTCCCTCTTCTCTATCCCTTTCTGTTTCTG
>CM060324.1:16117499-16122499 GCA_030674155.1 Stramonita haemastoma | reverse complement strand
TGGTAAGAGCTGAACATGGACTTCTGACCGTGAGATGGAAACTTAGGTATGGCTGGGGTGGAGAGTGGGAATGAGCGGCTTATGAACAGCATGCAGACAGGAACGTCACAGAGGATGACTTATCTGACTTGTGCCTATAAATTCCTTGGGGAACAAAGGGCTGCAACAACACCCCTCCAAAGGACTCCGTTCTGGGAGATCCTCTTCAGCTCGGCCCACGTCATTCCGGCTGCCTTCGTCTCTGTTTCAATGCTTCTGCTCCAGGTCTGTTTTGGTCGACCCACTTTCCGCTTCCCTTGTGGGTTCCAGTCAAGGGCCTGCCTGGTGACGTTTGAAGCAGGCTTGCGGAGCGTATGGCTTTATTGTTTAGTATCTTTTCAACTTGATGTATCCCTGAAAAGGGCGGGGACTGGATGTAAAAAAGCAAACGAGTGCTTATCTATTATCCTCGAATAAAAGACTTTGCCTTGCCTTGCCTTGCCTTGCCTTGCCTTGCCTTGCCTATGGCCGATCCATCCCCATTTCCTTTTCTTGATCTCCGTCTCGATTGGAGCGTGTCTGGTCCTGTCCCACAGTTCTTCGTTGGAGATGACTTCTGGCCACCTGATACCGCGGGTATTCCTGAGATGTCACAGAAGGTGAGGCAGCACCCAAAAAACAACAACAACAACAATAACAACGAAAAAGAGGTGAGACACTGACAAGAAGTGCAAAAAAGGGATACAAAAAACAAGAACTATACCGTTTAATAATCACACCTTTATTCTAGTATGGCACCGAGACACGAGGATATCAAAAATGAAGAAGACGGTAGTATTTAACACTGTCAAGGTATATTAACATAGAACACATCAAACAACACACACGCGCGCGCGCTTTGAAGGCCGTGTAACATAACATTTGAATACAATATCTGAATACAGGACACTATCATCATTCATTTCTGCTGCTGCTGCTTTGATCTGCGTATCCAAGTTAGGTTTACGAGTTCTCAAAAAACAACAAAAACAACCAAAGATACACAATATGATATTATATTATGTGTGATTAGTTCACTCGAAAATTCTATTTGAAACGACGTTTAGCCTATTAAGACAATAAAAACAAACTATGAAATTCGTAACCGTTTTTTTTCCATCACTATTCGTAATACTGATATTACACCGTCTATAACCATTTTCTCACTATGTGTTATGCGTTTCTCTCTCTCTCTCTCTCTCTCTCTCTCTCTCTCTCCTCTCTCTCTCTCTCTCTCTCTCTCTCTCTCTCTCTCTCTCTCATGTACACACACACAACACACACACACACACACACATTCTCTCTCTCTCTCTCATGCAAAACACACACACACACTCTCTCTCTCATGTATACTCAAACACACACGCACACAAACACACACACACACACACACACACATTCACACACACACACACACAAACACACACCACACACAACACACACACACACACACACACACACACACACACACACACACACACACACACACACACACACACACACACACACACACACACACTGCCAATAAATTGTGGATATTGTTGTTACAGCCCATCATAAATTTATATGGGATGCTGTTTTAGTATGCGTTGAATTACAATAATTGTTACAGTTGAAGAGGATATTAAAAACCGTCAACATGTGGTTCATGATACTAATATTACAATTGTTACAGCTGACGAGGGCATTGAACGCTGTCAACATGGAGTTTGTCTTGCCACAGCTTGTTACAGCTCATCATGACCCTGAAACAGCGTCAATAGCATATGCTCAGTCATAACAATTTCAGTTCTAAAACCGAGGGGGGGGGGGGGGGGGCTGGGAGGGAGGGAGGGGGGGGGTGGGAGGGGGGGGAGAGGGGGGGGGTCTGGTTTGCGTTGTGCTCGCGGTTTGATGGCCTATGGTCATGTCACCACCGACATGCCCATCCGTTCAAGAGGGTTTCTCGCCTTAAAGTTAACATCAGTACTGACTCCATTCCCCTGAAATTCCTTTGAATAAGACTGTAAATCGAGGTCCCGCGTTTGGACTCCTGCACTACATCTTGCACACACGTTAAAACCCGTTCTACCTTTTGGAAGAGTAGGCCATTAGTGCCGGTAAAAATAGATATTTATATAATATTTTAATAATTATTTATATATATATATATATATATATATATATATATATATTATATATATATATATATATATATATATATACTGCATACATACCGGTGTTCCTAAGTCAGAATGTGGCTATCTTAATGGTGAGCAAAACAGATGGATCTATCTATCTATCTATCTATAGATCTATCTATCCCGTAGTCTGGCGACCGTGGGGACACCCCCTGAAGACTTGACAACCAGTTCTCTCCATTCCTCTCTCTGTTCTGCCTTTCTCAAAAATTTTGTTAAGTTCTAGGCCTGTCCGTTTGCTGATGTTGTCCTCCCATCTCTTCCTTGGTCTGACTCTTTCTCTACATCCTTGGAAACTGATTGCATAGCCAAAAAATGTCACCATTGGTAAACTACAGAACCTTAGCCCGCAGAACGAAAAAAAGGGATTTTTTTTTCTAAACTATTGATAGATAAAAAGACTTGTCAATTTGTTGTAGATGATCATCATTTTTTTCTTTCCTCGGCTGGAGGTCCGAGGTTAACCAATGGTCATATTCTGTGCATGCGAACGCTTGCCCATTACTGAGGTGGCCACTCTCTGACTTCGGTGATGAAATCTTTACAAGACACCAGCGTCCATGTGCTTTTTAAAGATTTTAATTTTTAATTCGAGAATATTGCCTTTTTTACATCCAGTAACCCTTAGTATGCAGTTTAGTCTTTTTTTCATCCGTTTTCACCGACACACAACGGCCTAGTTTTCTGAAAGGTGGGGCAGGTTTAAACGTGTAGGGCCTACCTTGTATGTCCAAGCTGTTCCGCATGCATTTACATACGGGACATTACATTATAGTCTCATCTAAAGAACCTTTGGGGAAGTGGAGTCGGCACTCCTGTTAACTCCATGGAATGAATCCTCCTGAACTGGCGTCTTGGAGGTGACTCCAACCCAGGCTTCAAACCCAGGCCATGAGATCATGAGCGCAACACTCTAACCACCAGGCTGCCAGATAAGAGAGACGGGGGGGGGGGGGGGGAGACAGACAGATGTATAGGCAGAGACAGAGACAGACAGACCGACAGACAGACCGACAGACAGACAGACCGACAGACAGACAGACCGACAGACAGAAAGTCGGAGATATGAGAGAGGTAGACACAGACACAGAGAGAAAATCGCCTGAGAGAGAGAGAGAGAGAGAGAGAGAGAGAGAGAGAGAGAGAGAGAGAGAGAGAGAGAGAGAGAGAGAGAGAGAGAGAGAGAGAGAGACAGAAGACAGACAGACAGACAGACAGACAGACAGACAGACAGACAGACAGACAGACAGACAGACAGAGTGAGGGCAAAGACAGACAAGACACAGTAGAGACACAGAGACAGAGACAGAGAGAGAAAGAGGGGGGAGAAAGAAAGAGAGACGGACAGAGCGAGAGACAGAGGGAGAGAGATACAGACAGACAAGACAGAGAGACACACAGAGAAATTTAGAAAGACAGAGGGGGAGAAAAAGACAGAGATTCATACTTTTTTGCCTGGTAGGGCATTGAGTTCCGTGATCATGGCTTTCAGGAGCTCATTGTTGAAGACACACTCGCGATACCGCCAACCATGGTCTATGGTGACGTCACTGGGGGACCGGAAAATGGCATAAGGATAGGTGGCGTTGTTCACGGGAGGCCACCGAGTCGGTACATCCGCAGAGTTAGGATTCCTGAAAAACAGTAGGCTGAGGATGGAGAAGGGTTGATTTTTTTCTTCTTTTTCTTTCTGTTTTTATGGTTGTTCCTCAACTAGAGCTACGAGATTCACCAAATAATGAGATTGACTGTTGGCAGTAGGGGTTTTTTTGTTTAATATCCTGTCTTGGGCTTATTGTTTTACTTTTGGCTTTGTGTTTTTTTTAGAGAGATTTTTTGTTAATATTTTCGGGTTTTGTTTGGAGGTTGTTGTGTTGTTGTTGTTTTTTTTTAGTTGCTGTTTTGTTTTGTTTTTGCTTTTGCTTTTTTTTGCTTTTTTTTTTTTTTTGGGGGGGGGGGGGAGGGGGCACTTCATAGTTTTGCTAAAATACTTATTTACGTTCTTACAAAATATTTCGTGATAGTCTTTCCAACAGTTATTCTTTGGTATGAACTTACAGCTCAATCTTACCATACATTTATTGGGGCAGTTCTTTGTCAGTTCATGTTGTGCTTAGTCCCATCGACCTTCCTGAAGTCCGTATCAGGGCTGATCACCTTAATTCCATTACAGAAGCTTCAACGACAATCACCTCACATCCAAAACCCAACACCACATGCTCCCTTCAAACAGTCAACACTGTGAGGTTGGGGGGAGGGGACAATAAATGAAAAAAAACACCTTTAATTATTTTACTCCTTAAAGACAGTAAATTCAGACCATGCTGAGGACGCCGCCAGCCATTCTGCTTAATTAATCATTCTCATCTCACAAAAACGAGGGTGGAAAGAGGATCGTGAACATTTCAATGTACGGAGAAATAAACATATAAAGATAAAATGTCACATGGGTAAATGACGCTACAGATGGGACATCCTGTGCCTATCCCAGTATTTGCAGTCCTACTACCTGGTCTCCAGAACAAAACCATAGAGAGAAAATATCATAGAGCATAATAAAAAAACACTGTCGTTAAGATTTGCTACAAAGAAAAACCCGCAGGAGAATGGACGGGGAGAAAACAAGGCGAGAGAGACGATGGAAAATTCAGAAAAAGACAACAAGCGGAGAGACGAGAAAATCAGAAAAAACAAAGAAAAAGAGATGATAGAAAAGGGGAAAATCTCGAGCACAGAATTTCTTGAACGTGGGGGATATTATTTACACTGATAATATACACATATCGTAAGTGGTGTGTGTGT
>CM060324.1:16062499-16112499 GCA_030674155.1 Stramonita haemastoma | reverse complement strand
GTTATTTAACAACACTTATGTAAAGCTTTGCCGCAACCCCTTTTTCTTTAACTGTGCTCTTTGTTTCTTTGTTTGGTTTATTTTGGTTTTTGTAGATTGGTTGGTTGGCTGGTTGGTTGGTTGGTTGGTTGGTTTCTTAGCTAGTTAGCTAGCTCGCTAGCTAGCTAGTTAGTCATTTATTCAGTTAGTCAGCTAGTAACTTCCTTTCATTCGTTCGTTGGAATGTTAGTTTCATGAGTTTTGTTTGTTAGCTCTACGAGTTGAGTAAAAGAATGAGCGGGTCGGTAATTAAGTGTGTGACTGACATACTGACACATTGACCGACGTTTTCATTTACTCACTTGATATTTATTCCCCCCCATAACTAACGGCAACAGCTGATACTTGGTAATACAATCCAGACAGTTGTTTTGATAACGCACAAGAAGATCCCAAAAATTATAAAAGCCGTGACTCAGCTTTGTGCATGAGTAGGTCGAGTTGTAGACTATAATCAATAGTCAATGCCTCCTTGTCGGGTTTTTGTATTTGGTTGGTTGGTTGGTTGGTTGGTAGGCTTGGTAGGGGGAGGTTGTTGGGGGGGGGGGGAGGTGTATGTTTTTGTTATTTATACCTTTTTAACACTACATGGTGGCACAAGTATGCATTATCCAAAGAGTCAAAAGGAAAGAAAAAAAAATGATAAACGCAGATGCGCTGTCTGATATGCATGTGAAATACATAGCGTGTCTACCACAATGCACTTAGACACATACATAAGTATTTACCATCTAGCATACACATCTACTTTATAATACATACATTACACACTCGTACATACACATAAAAAGAAAAAAGAAAAAGAAAGAAAGAAAGAAAGAAAGAAGAAAGAAAGAAAGAAAGAAAGAAAAAGAAAGAAAGGAAAGAAAGAAAGAATACATACATACATACATACATACATACATACATACATACATACATACATACATACATACATACATACATACATACATCATACATACATACATACATACATACATACATACATACATACATACATAATACATTGACATGTAGACCTAAATTCCTCTTGCAAAATATGTACCAATATGCCCACAAAACCCTCCATATGCTAATGTTCAACCACATGTATTCATACACATAACAGCATACCATAGAGAATCTGTACATGACTTTGACGCACGATGATAAGCTTACATAAAAGCTGCATGTCAAATATATCTTCTTCTTCTTCTTCTTCTTCTTCTTCTTCTTCTTCTTCTTCTTCTTTATTTTTCTTCTTCAATTCCTATTCTTCAATTCTTCTTCTTCTTCTTCTTCTTCTTCTTCTTCTTCTTCTTCTTCTTCTTCTTCTTCTTCTTCTTCTCCTCCTCCTCTCTCCTCCTCCTCCTCTCCTCCCTTCCTCCTCCCTCCTCCTCCTTCTTCTTCTTCTTCTTCTTCTTCTTCTTCTTCTTCTTCGTCGTCGTCGTCGTCGTCGTTCGTCGTCGTCATCGAATGCTCACACAGCAACTAATGTTGTCTGTCATTTGAGCTTGAATGAGTTACGCTGCCGTTGAGCGCCTGACAAGTCAGGCCCAGCACATCCAATTTCAGCGTAGGAGAGCATTGCTATCTTTTAGGTCTTTCTGGAAAAAGGCAGTAGAATGGACCAAGAAGGCAGATAAATAGACAGAAGGAGGTGACAGGAAGAAAAGGAACAAGGCAGAAGGAAAGAGAGGGATAGAAAAGAGGGAATTCCTTGCACAGCATTTCCAAAAGGTGGGGATGCTATTAAAGACTGACATGCCCCCACAATCCCCACAGGGTGTCAAATATGTGAAAACCAACATATATGTACTGTCAAATCTGTCAGTCTAAGCCATTGTTCCTGTGAGAAATCACACTTTGTGGTAGAAAGGAGCAACGCCAGTGTATCAATCTTATCATCCAGAGTGTAGCTCAATAGGACCCTAAAGAGCAATGCACCGCGCACACAGGGGTAGTATACGTTATCTGACACCACATGGTTGTTTGTCGGCAAAAAAAAAAGAAGAAACAAACAACAACAACACAAGGCCAGACACATGTCTAAGATACACATCTACTCTGTATATAGCCAAGCAACGGTTTATAATGACGCCATTCAAGAAAGTAGTTTTACTCAGGTTGTTTTGTAATATTTGCGTTGTATTGTTCAGTTTTAAGCATTCAGGCTCTCCTACTGTTTAAAAAAAGAGAAAATCTTCGGAACTGGTAAAGTTAGTGATTTTACATCTGTAAATATACCATTTTGCCAGCAAGATCTAGGATAATCAAATCAAAAAATAGTATATGTTTGTCATATAATCTTCAACTCCATGATTAAAAAAAAAAAAAGAACGATCATAAGTGATTTTTTTTTTGGTAATTAAGTGTATATTCCCAATGTTCATCGGTCTTTTTTTCTAACTTTGTCCAAAAAGTTCTTTCTTGTTTTCTGTCGCAAAAGGAATGTCAAATTGAATCTTTTGCGTTGTTACACAGAACATCAGCATCCTGAGAAATGTTGGGTTCTTTGTTGCCAACATTATTTCCTTTGATCATTTTATCCTTTCTTATCATTGACATCAAATCTCTGCGCAAGAAATAAAATAAAAACTTATCATTTTGTCATAGACCTTTTGGCGTGGCCTGAGGATGTAACCTAGGCCTACACCGTTTTTTTCATCCATATTCCATAGGAGTTTTCTCATGTTTTACATACGCTCCTCAGTCGCTGATTTTTATTAACTATTTAGCTACCCTTATTTGTATTTCTTAATTCACTCACTCACTCAGTCCCATGTCCCAAAGGACGTAGGGGGGACATGAGAGAAGACGCAACGGAGATCTTTTTCCATGCTTCACGATCCTGTGTGGCTAGTAGGAGGTGTTGTAGGGGTTGGGCGGTCCAGTCTTTGATGTTGTCAACCATGATTTCTTTTGGCGGCCTCTTCTTCTCTTGCCTCGACTGTTCCTTGCAGGATGTTTTTGCTAGGGTGTTGTGTCTTGTGGTGTGACCAAACCACATCAGCTTTCTCCTCTTTATGGTGGAGAGCAAAGGCTCTTGGGGGCCCACACGCTTTTTGATTTCTTCTTTCACATAGTTATTGGTCTTGTGTTCAATAATTACCGCAGCTAATTTCGAAAGCGGACACAATAGCCGAGTTGCTAAGATCGTTTAACTTTAATCCCATGGGTCATGAAGTCGTGGGTTCGAATCTCAGCGGCGTCTGGTGAATTAAGGGTGGAGATTTTTACGACCTCAGGTCCACTTTAAATGCAGACCCGCCAGTACCTTAATTCCTTCGTGTATATATACATGCAGAAGATCGAATATGCACGTAAAGATCCCGCCACTCATGTCAGCGTGCGGTGGGTTACGGAAACACAAACATACCCAGCATACACCCTGAAGTCTGCAGAATCTTCATAACGTTGCAGGCGGTAGAGAATGGAAAGAAGGAGAAGGCAATTTCAGAATCGAGAAGTCACAAATACTGAGGCACACACTGAGAAAAGGACAACAAGAACAAATATGTGTGTCGACATCAAATCCATATTCTCCCCTATGTTCCAATACATTCTGAAGCCATAAACTAAACTAAGCACACACAAAAATTGCACATTCACTTAACTTACCTATTCTAATGACACAAACTGTAATGTTCTCTTAAAGCAGACCTTTTTTTTTTCAATCGCATTGACTCACCTTGTCAAAAACCAAGAACTGTCTCAAGGTAGCACTGCACACAAGCACTGCATGCACACGGTTTATGTTTGGGTTTACCACGAGGGGAAAACAAATAATTATCTAGCCTATAAGCCGACGAATCGCTTCTCTCTCTCTCCTTCTCTCTCTCTCTCTCTCTCTCTCTCTCTCTCTCTCTCTCTCTCTCTCTCTCTCTCTCTCTCTCTCTCATTGCTTTTTTTTTGTTTTTGTCTCCTCTCGATTTTAATCTATTTGGTTTACATAATCATACACAGTGCATCTGTCTTGACATTAATGTTCGGGTCAGCTGTGGACTATGTGTTTGTTGAAGACATATCTGTCTCTTTTGTTTGAATGATTATCAATGTATCCAGTTGGAGATTATGCGTTTGTTGAATGTATCCCATCTCCTTTTCTTTCTTTTTTTTAAAACATATGTTGAACTGTTGTTGGTGATGGTGGTTTGTGGGGTTGGGGGGGGGGGGGGTGCTATTACCTTTCTTAATTTAATTTTCCATATATACTATATTCCCTAATCAGGGCAAGGGCCGGATGGAAAAAAAAGTATGTAACACATACTCTGTAACCCTTGAAAAATAAAGATTATTCATTCATTCATTCATTCATTCATACATACATTCTCTCTCTCTCTCTCTCTCTCTCTCTCTCTCTCTCTCTCTCTCTCTCTCTCTCTCTCTCTCTCTCTCTCTCTCTCTCTCTCTCTCTCTCTCTCTCTGGGGACTGGATGTAAAAAAGCACACGAGTGCTTATCCCACTATCTCGATATAAAAGAATCTCTCTCTCTCTCTCTCTCTCTCTCTCTCTCTCTCTCTCTCTCTCTCTCTCTTCTCTCTCTCTCTCTCTCTCTCTCTCTCTCTCTCTCTCTCTCTCTCTCTCTCGTGTGTGTGCTGCGTGCATGTGTGTGTGTGTGTGTGTGTGTGTGTGTGTGTGTGTGTGTGTGTGTGTGTGTGTGTGTGTGTGTGTCAACTACATGTGCTGCACAAAGCTGCTACATAACCTCAAATGATTAGACTCAAGTGACAGCTGCTCTTCAGGGGTGTGTAATGTGACCGCAAGTTCCGAGGTTGCTAACTGTGTTGTTTTCTCTGCTAACCTAGCGCAGAATATCGTCATTATCATATATGCGATGCATTCACACGCAGCACTAGAATAATGACGATAAGAAGAAATGTTGTTATTGTGCTGACCTCATTCGGCGGATGTATCAATCAAGTCATCAGTGCAGAAGCACAAAACAGACATTTTTAAGTCTGGTACCACCAAGTGTGAATATACTTTAAATTGAACTACAACAAAACAGCAGCATTATAAACATCGCAGTCTCTCTCTCTCTGCACGTTTATTTTCGTTTTTCTTCACAAAGATATTTAAAAGTGCCTGTCTTTAATTTTTTTAACGGATAAATGTAACAGTGTTTGTTTTATTTTGATTGGGAGGGGGGACGTACGTTAAACTCTCGATATTTTCTGTCCGAGCAATTATTTTACAAACAAGGGGTAGTCGCGTTATGTACTTTTCTTTGTTTCATTTAATTGACTATCCCTTATTTCATCATGAAATCTGGTTAGGTTACTTAGAGTAGGAACGCAAAAAGGGTCAGGCCAATGCCTTTCAATAGTTTGGTTATTATTTTAGCAGCTTTTGTTTGTTTGATTTTGTTCCATGGCTAGAGCTCCGAGGTTCACCAATGACGATATTTTGTGCATGCGACCGTTTTTTGCCTGCTATTAAAGGTAGCTGCGTTGCAAATTCAAAAATGATGTCTAAACAGACACTAGTGTGCATGCAGGATTTTTTTTTTAATTTGTCATCCCTTCTTACAGGCACAGAGTGGCATACTCTTCTGAAAGGCGTAACAGGTTTTTAACGAGTGCACAAGATATTCTGCGTACGTTGGCACGCGGGGCATCAGTGTATAGTCTCATCCGAAGGTGTTTCTGGGGAGAAGAGTTGGTTCAGATAATTATCAATTCCAGGGGGGGGGGGGGGGGGGGGGGGGGGGGCTCCTCTCGAACGGTAGTCTCAGTGGGGGCTCGATCCCGAACCATCAGATCACGAGCTCATCACTCTAACCACGAGGCTACACCCCCCCCCCTCCCACCACCACCACCACCACCACCCTGTTTAGCATGAGGTCAAGTCACTTAGCAAAGAAACACAAAATAACCAGGCTTAGGACTATGCCTTTATCTACACTGTCAATCGTTGGTCATGTGTTTTTTTTTCAAACTCTAAAATAGGTCAAGGTAAAGGTAAGACACGAAAATTAATTCTTTCATCTCAAAAGAAAAAAAAAAGATCACCGTTTCATGACCACCTGCTTTGGAAAGATTCCTCAGACTGACTGATCATAAGAGGTAGCAAAGAAGAACTGTGGCAGCATAGGAAACAACAGACTGCTTAGAAAAAATAAATGATAAAACATATATATTTTTTTAATCCTCTGTGGGATTGCTGGGGCCCTGTTAGCATAAATAACATCTCCACCTAAAAATTGTGTGCTAGGAATTCCCTCTTTTCTATCCCTCTCTCTGTTTCTGCCTTCCTGTCACCTCCTTCTTGTCTATTTTCTGGCCTTCTGTGTCCATTCTCCTGTTGTTGTTTTTTATTCAGAAAGACTTCAAAGACAACGATTCTCTCCCGTGCCGAAGTCGGATATGCTGGGCCTGACTTGTCAGGTGCTTAACGGCAGCGCAACAAATTTTCGCTCATTTGACAGACAACAGTAGTTGCTGCCTGATAAAAAAAAAAAAGGGTGGAGGGGGGAAAGAGAAAGATGAAAGGATCCTTTGAAGATGCTAGAGGTGGCTGGGCCTCACACGCCCAAAGTCTGCATCATCATCCTCCACCAGCAGAACAAGAGAAGACTTTCTCAACTGTTGTCTTCAATTGAAGTCCTTTTTCCTGAGTCTTTTCCCCCCTGCTACATTTTAGTCCAGCAGAAGAAAAAAAACCAGATCTGATGACGACAGCTCTCCAAGGTAAGGCTGAGGGCAGAAGGAAAAGAGGCAGAACACCAACATCCTACATTGCCAACATCACTGAGATCAGTGGTCTAGAAGGGCTACAGGAGATGGTAGAACTCAGCAGAGGCAGAGAGAGAGATGGCGAACCTTGGTGGCATTGCCTGGAGCCCATTACCTTCGAAAGGGGTGATGAAGACAGTTGAGTTTTGATTCTATTTCTTCTGCTAGGGTACTGATGACCTCACCAAACACACCCGTGCACACACAGCCACGTTCCCAAAGCCACAGCCCACGTGGAATCTATCAACGCATGGCCATCAAATGTGTGGCTAACCATCTGAGTACCCCTGCATCGTTGCTGAATTCGTTTAGGGATATTCATTTTAGTGGTAGGTGACACTTGAAGCACGAAGATGCACGATGCAGACAGATGAAGAACTGGACGTGGACCATCAAAGATTGGGTCACCCTTGACATGGCTGTGAGCTGTTGGAAAAAGGCTGAAGACAGACCAGCCTGGAGAACACTGCCCACCAACATGTCCCTCGTGTCACCCGATGACCATCTAAGTCAAAGGACTGGTGATGCTAATTTTAAATGTGCGTACTCTGATTTATCTTATATGCAGAACCACCTCAGGGTATGGATTCTATCTACTGCTGACAGACACAGTTCCATTGTGGAGTCAGACAGTGTCAGAGGTCTACCCTGGAATCGCGATCTTAGTTTGGTATGATTATCCTAAAGTACCAGCAGACCTGTTCGATTTAGGAACTGCACCATCAACCAACCACGACAGTTGTGGAATCGTGATCAATACTATGCCCGTTTATAAGCATTTCTTGCTGTCTGAAACGCGTAATTAAAGGACCACCCAGTCTATGGCATCGTTTCATTGCATAATGACTAATGAAGATTATTGATATTTTATGACATTGTTTCATTGCATAATGACTAATGAAGATTATTGATATTTTATGACATTGTTTCATTGCATAATGACTAATGAAGATTATTGATATTTTATGACATTGTTTCATTGCATAATGACTAATGAAGATTATTAATATTTTGTAACATTGTTTCATTGTATAATGACTAATGAAGATTATTAATATTTGACGCATGACGATGCTATGGCAAACCAATTTGGCTTTTTTTAAAAGACTGCTTGGTCGAGGCTAGATTGTAGCCCGACAGTTACTTGAAAGCTGAAATGTCATATTATGGTCATGACTGAATAGGTTAAAAGCTGAAATTTGAGATATTGTCCAGATTGATTTTTTTTTTTGTCCAGATTGAATTGTCCCCTGAAAGTTAATTTAAAGTTGAAATTTGATATATAGTCCGGACTAAATCATAGCCTGTGAGTTAATTAAAAACTAAAAATTGAGATATGGTCGAAATGAACTGTAGCCTGACAGTTAATAAAAAGCTGGAATTTGAGGCATGACACCGCTTTGTCCTGGTTAAATTGTAGCCTGACTCTAAATCAAAAGCTGAAATTTCAAACTTCCCGTTTAGGCCCAAAACTTTTCCCCATCCATGAGTGGTGATCTGGGCTGTAGTCTTTCGGATGAGACGATAGATCGAGGTCCCGTGTGTTACACATCATTATTTAGTGCACGTAAAAGAATCCACGGCAACAAGAGGGTTGTCCCTGGCAAAATTCAGTAGGAAAAAAAGCCACTCTGATAGAGAAACAAATACAGTTGCAGACAGAAAAAAGGGGAAAAAAGGGGTAGGCGCTGTACTTGTGGCGTCGCGCTCTCCCCGGGGAGAGCAGCCCGAATTTCACGCAGAGAAATCTGCTGTGACATAAAGTGTGGTATAAAATAAGAAAATGATATCTCCGCTAACTTCAGCCAGGCTCGAGAAATACTAGCACCTGCAATGTTCTTAAATGCATTCATCCCTGCCGTGCCTTCAATCTGTACACCCATTAAACGAATAACACCCCTATGTATGTGTGTGCCTACCTGTCTTTCAACTGGGCCTATTGCAATCTGATCCCCAGGGTCACAGGGACAGCCTTAAGTAGGACTTGGTACAAAAATATTTGCACCACTGCCTTCAATATGTCGAGCCACTTTTGAAAAAAAAAAAGGAAAAGAAAATAAAACAAACGGTGCAATATTTTGGATATACACATTTCTTTTGATGTGTAAAGCAGCGCTTTGATTTGTTTATTTTACAAGATTCAAGGCTCTAAAAATTCCGTTTATTATTATTTTTTTTATTTTATTTTTTTTATTTTATTATTATTATTATTATTATTATTATTATTATTATTATTATTATTATTATTATTATTATTATTATTGTTGTTGTTGTTGTTGTTGTTGTCATCCGTATTGCTATTAATATTATTAAACATTGCTTACCTTCAGAGACGAAAACTTGGTGGCCATGTTTACCAGAGAGAGAGAGATTGATTGATTGATTTATTCATTTATATCAAGGATAATGGAATAAGCACTCTTGTGCTTTTTTACATCCAGTCCCCGTGTGTATGCAGTTTTGCAAATGTCATCTGTTCCCACCGGCACACGATGGCCTACTCTTACGAAAAGCGGAACGGGATGTAACATACACACATAATTATATTCTGTAGAACATTCTTACATACACACATATATTCTGTAGAACATTCTTACATACACACATATATTCTGTAGAACATTTTTACATACACACATATATTCTGTAGAACATTCTTACATACACATAATTATATATTCTGTAGAACATTCTTACATACACACATTATATTCTGCAGAACATTTTTACATACACACATTATATTCTATAGAACATTCTTACATACACACAAATTATATTCTATAGAACATTCTTACATACACACATATATTCTGTAGAGCATTCTTACATACACACATATATTCTGTAGAACATTCTTACATACACACGTTATATTCTGCAGAACATTCTTGCATACACACATTACATTCTGCAGAACATTCTTACATACACACATTATATTCTGCAGAACATTCTTACATACACACATTATATTCTGCAGAACATTCTTACATACACTCATATATTCTGCAGAACATTCTTACATACACACACTATATTCTGCAGAACATTCTTACATACACACATAAATTCTGCAGAACATTCTTACATACACACACTATATTCTGCAGAACATTCTTACACACACACACTATATTCTATATAACATTCTTACATACACACATTATATTCTGCAGAACATTCTTACATACACACACATATTCTGTAGAACATTCTTACATACACACACACATAATTATTCTGTAGAACATTCTTGCATACACACATATATTCTGCAGAACATTCTTACATACACACATAAATTATATTCTGTAGGAAATTCTTACATACAAACAGAAATTGTTAGAAATTGTTCACATGTACACATACGGTCTGTAGTAGGCCTATACACGAATACATTGTAGCATGCACACAGACGTTTTGTTCTAGACGGGATAGCCTGGTGGACAGAGCGTTGTGCTTGCTATCTGACGGCCTGAGTTCGAGCCCAAGTTTGAGCCACCAGCCAGAAACCCGTTCAAGGGGATTTTTCCTCTGGAGCCCAAAGCATCAGTACGGACTCCACTCCCTGGAAAGTCCTTCGGATGAGACTATAAACCGACGTCCCATGAGTGAACGCATGCAGAATATCTTGCGCATGCGCGAATAAGCCCGTTCCGCCATTCGAAAGAGTAGCCCATTGTGTACTGGCAGAAACGGATGACAAAATTTACAAAATTGTATGCACACGGACAACTATGTTAAACAACAACAACAAAACCCGCACATAAGTGATTATTCCACAATCGTTGAAATTAAAAGAATAAAGAGATCATCAAAAATAGATAGCCTATCGAAAACTTATACCTGCACACAGATGTTCCCTAACTTTGAAAATCACACACCAAAAATTTCACCTCGCTGTGCACTTTCGAAACTGACAATAACTTCAGCACAGCACTAGGCCACTCTATGTGCCTTCTTCCTTTTCAGCAGATCAACAGTAGTATATATATCTTACAGCCTTCTGAGAGTGCTTTTTATGCATGGGGGAGGGGGAGAGGAGGGGGTTGTGGGGGGGGGGGTAGGGAGGGAACGGGGGGAGAGAGGGGGTAGGGGGGGAGAGCCCTATCCTTCTGAACATAGTAGGCTAAAGGGCAAAAGTTTGAAATCCGACACTACCTTTACCAGATTTAGGTCACTCTTAGGCAGCTGCAGTGGAGCTTTTGCAATAACAGCAATATTGTCAACTGAGGGCTGGTTGGTTATTACACCCTCTTTTCCCGGTTTGGGGAGGGGGAGGGGGACAGACTTTGACGCTTGACTGAACTGATGGGTTCTATTCTCACTGTTGGACGTTCTTTTCTCTTTGTCCTCTGAAGTATGTGTATAGTATAGCTGTTTATTTTGCGAGGTATTTGAAAACCGTTTTACACAAAAACTCTCCATCCAGTGTGTGATACTCCAAGAGTGATTCCAATGATGGAGAGATGAGAGGAGAGAGAAGAGAAGATGGAGAGAGAGAGAGAGAGAGAGAGAGAGAGAGAGAGAGAGAGAGAGAGAGATGATGAGAGAGATGAATGGGGGGAGAGAGGAGAGAGAGAGAGAGAGAGAAGAGAGAGAGAGAGAGAGAGAGAATGATGAGATGAGAGAGAGAAGAGAAGCATATTGGTGAACACTCCCACCCACCCACTTCCCACCCACACCCCACCTCCACCCTAGTGCGTGTTTAAACTAGGAAACACCCATCAGCAACAGGTACAAGTCTCTTGAGAAAAATCATTTGTGCAGAATCCAGTCCCTCCCCCCCCCCCCCCCCCCCCCCCCTTTCGTTCTTTGGATGATGTTCTATGTGTGATCACATGTATTGTCAATCTTATGCATGCAAAACAGAGAGGCGGCCTGTGGGTAGGGGGTGGTGAATAGCCATGTACATAGGGCGTTTGAGCTCGCGATCTGATGGCCCTGGTTTGAGCCACCACCGAAACACCCGTTCAAGGGGATTTTTCCCCAGGAATAAACATAAGCACCGACTTTACTTTCCTGAAAGTCCTTCGGAAGATACTCTAAACAGACGTCCCGTGTACGTCGGCACGCAGAATATCTTGCGAACACATTAAAAACCTGTTCCGCCTTTCGAAAAAGTAGGCTTTTGCGTCCTGGTAGGAACAGATGAAAAATCCTATGATAAAAAAATAAGTAAATAAACGCATACATATTGGTCACATTTGGTGTCGTGTTTAGACGTCATGCCTGAAGATTGAATACGGCTACCTCAATGTAGGACAAACGGTCGCCACAAAATCTCACCACTGGTAGGCCTAAACGTCAGGGCTCCAGCCAAGGAAGGAAAAAAACTGTAGGCCTACGCAAAACCCCATTCCACTTTTCGAAGAAGACAATGCTACCACGGACCTACTCATAACAATGAATAACAAAATAAAAACACATGTACATGGACGTTTCGTTAGATGTCACCCTTGAAAGCAAAATGTGGCGACCTCAGTGGTTGGGGAACGGTTACATTCGCACCAACAACAAACAAAAAATCTTCTTCTTCAAAATCTTCAACAAACAAAATCTGCAGTCAGTGTTATTACACAAAAAAGTCATCATCAGATCATTTGGAAAATTTATGACTGCGATAACAGATAGGTGGAACCTTCACTTTATAGGTACTTTTGCTTTATTAGCCATAAGCTGCGGATAAATCTCTTATTAGGCCCACACCTGTTAGGCCTATTTTCCGAAAACGCTAGATTTCTCTCCCTTGAGAGTTTCTTTGCTGGAAAACCACATTGCTTTTCAATCCGTGTCTGACGAGAGAAGCATTTTTTGTAGACTACGACACTGTTAGCAACAGAACAGTCATTTAAACAGTCATGTCGACAGATCTGGACACACTCGTCGAAATGGGATTTCCCAAGAACAGAGCGTAAGTTTCAGTGGCAGGTATACAATTTTTTAAGGAATGTTATTGTGGTAAGCGGATTCTCGAAGTTGTATACATGTATCTACTATACATGTACCCTCGCAGAGTCGGGGGAAGTCCCACTAACGTGACTAAGGGCCCTTTCATCATTCTCTACATCAGTTTCATTTTCGCTTTCCTTTTATTTTGATGTTGGTCCAATAGCATTGAAGCAGGACTTAGAAATAGAAACGGCATCAGTAAATCAAGGTTTTGCGAGTGTGTGTGTTGAAGCTTCGGCGTTCATGTTCCCTTTGCTAACTTTTCCAGCAAATTTGAGGAGAATTTAAAAAAAAAAAAAATTTAAAAGGAGGGGGGGGGGGGGGGGGGGGACTATTTGGTATGACCACAACTAGGCCATTGCCATATCAGGCCTATCATAGAACTTAGGGGGTAGTAATTGATTATTTCTCACATTCTGATCCAGATAATGATAGCTTACACTTTACTTGTCATCTATATCTGATAGATTGTTTTACTTGCCTAAGAAATATTTATAATGAAAAAAAATAAAAAGAACAACTGCAAATCTTATTTAATGATGTAAATGGCACTAGGCATGATTCTGTATCAGTGTATGACTTTTTTTTTTGTCCAGACCTAACTCTTTTTAAAGCAATCTAAGTTCTTTTAAATTTAAGGGGTTTTTTTTGTTGTCTTTGTTTATATCGGTGGTCAGTTGTCTAGAGATAACACATCTCCCTAAAAAGCAAGAATTGCTTGTTGATTGTTGGATCCCTGATTGTATCCCAACTTTAATCCCATCCATTTTTTAATTTTATAATATATGGTCTAGTGGCCAGGTTGCTTATCTTCAGAAAAAATGATAATCCAAGGTCCTGTGTGCAACATGCATTCACTCAGTGCATGCAAAATCCTCAGCAAAAGAGTTGTGTAGAAAAAGCCACTCTCATCTTCACAGTCATTGGCATTTTATAAGTGAATGACGTAACCGGCGAGCTTGAAGTATTTTCATGTGCATTCTTGGGGTTGAGGCAATGAGGGGGGAGGGGGTAGTGTGTGAAATTGTAATGGGTCCAGTGATCTTCTACAATAAATTTGTCTGTCTGTCTGTCTGTCTGTCTGTCTGTCTGTCTGTCTGTCTGTCTGTCTGTCTGTCTGTCTCTCTCTCTCTCTCTCTCTCTCTCTCTCTCTCTCTCTCTCTCTCTCTCTCTCTCTCTCTCTCTCTCTCTCTCTCTCCAGCCTGAGACATCCACACAATTACCATGTCCACTATGTGGTCACGGTGTTGATGATGAAATCCACTTTTTGTTTCAATGTAAAGCATACGAAACACTACGTAACAAGCTTGATTTCTTAACGGTACAGCCAGCAGTGAGTCCAGATATAGTCTCTATCCTGTCGTCTGATAATGAACATCTTGTTAAATCTATGGCAAAGTATATTGCAGAAGCACAGAAAAGCACAGACAAAGACAAGTCAGTACTAATGGCATTAATATATCAGGACAGAATTAATCAATATCAAGAACAATGTATGTTTCGAGATAGATGTTTTTGGTCGTTGATATACTCTGTAGCATGAAATTTAAAAGGATGGTCGATTCTGAACCAGTGTGTATTTTTGTTTGTTTGTTTGTTGTTGCTGCTTGTGTTTTTTTTCTTTGTATTTAATTTGCAGTAGGATTGACGCCAACATTATGATTAGTGTGTTATTAATGTGATTATCCTTTTTTTTTTATCTAAACTTAGTTGTTATTGATCACGTATGTCACTTTTTATGTAAAACTTCCACAACGGATAGTTGTGTTACCTCCCTTGTCAAAAGGCCAAGATGAGCAATGACAATAAACTGTTAAAGCCTCTCTCTCTCTCTCTCTCTCTCTCTCTCTCTCTCTCTCTCTCTCTCTCTCTCTCTCTCTGCCCCACCCCCACCCCCTCTTTTATACTATAGATTTGTAAGCTGTTTAAAAAAAATGTTTAATTACTGTTTTCCAGTGAAAAGGCTTTGGCAAAAACAGGATACAAGGGAGTACAACTTGCAATGGACTGGTAAGCAGACATTACTTTTTCTGTGTTGTCAATGTATCATATCATAATGATTGACTACTATGCGCAAAAATCTATTAAAAGAATTTAAACAGTAGTAAGAAAGGTTTACAGTTACATGGAAAAAGGCAGAAACAATTAGAGAAGGGGAAATTTATGGCACAGAATTTCCAGGTGTAAATAGTATCTGTGCTGAAAGAGCCCCCAGCTTCCCCATGGGGAGTTCCAAGAATCAAAACCAAATGAAGAAAATGAGACAAAATAGAATAGAAGAGGAAAATGTTTATTTTTCACCTTGACAATGCGTGTCACATACTGGTCATCAAAAATATTGACACTCTGTGGAAAATACTGAAAATTGTCATTAATATTAAAATGAGTAGTATAACTGTAAGTAGTATAAGTGTGCACAGGTCTGAAATTAGAGCATAGTGTCATTTTCCCCCTTATATTAGGTAGAAATTTTCTATGGGAGTGAAGTAGGTGCTAGGTAGTAGTTTAATTACACAAGTTTCAGAATATTGTCATGTTTAGAATGATCTTATTGATTGATTCTGTATATTTTGATTGTTGAAATTAACACAGTTTCAGCATTGCATGGCAGCAGATTATTGATCTGTGAAGGCAAGATAGTTAGATACCTTTAGACATTACTTCTGTGGCTGAATCAGAATGGCTGTTTTATTGATGATGTCACATAAACTAAAGAGACTAGACAATTACACTTCAGACTGTGGTTAATTTTGTACAGTTTATATGGTGTTGTGTTGCAGGATAATAGCCCATGAGGATGATCCAGACATTGATGTACCAGTAGAGATAAAAAATCCAGAGGGCCATGTTTTAGGTGAGAATGACACAGGGATCAGATACTTTTGTTGTGTTTATACCATCGTGGGGATGCTGGGGGCCTGTCACTGTCGGTAAAAATAGCACTCCCACCCTCTGGAAAATTCTGTGCTTAGAATTCCCTCTTTTCTATCCCTTTCTTGGTTTCTGCCATGTTCCTTTTCCTTCTGTCACCATCTTGTCTATTTTCTGCTTTCATTGTCCATTCTCCATGCTTTTTATTGTAAAAAGACATAAATGATAAAATTCATCTCACATGCCAAAGTCGGGTGCGATGGGCTTGGCTTGTCAGGCACTTAATGGCAGCGTAACATATTTTCGCTCATATGACAGGCACCAATAGCTGCTCTCTTGAGTATTCAGCAAAGAAAGGATACTTTTATCATACATGTCTGAAAAATGTCTGCATATACAGTTTAAAAAAATTTTAATTAGCAATAGGAATTTGATTTTTGTTTTGTTGTGGTTGTTGGTTGCTTTCTCTTTGTTTTTCTTTTTTTTTTGGTACGCGTGCCACTTCCAGTGTATGTTTGATTTTAAAAAAGCCCTGCTTATGTCAAAAATGCCTTCATTTCTTCAGCCACTGAGCTCCATATGTTTAAGAAGGCATCATTTTAGTTGCACAACTTTGATATAAAAAAAAAGCCTTTGTTTTCTCTCTCAATATCCAGCTTTTCTCCCCTTGGCTCTTATTAAAGGCCTAAATGGCTCCTGGACCTCTGTAATCTCTGTGTTTCTTATTTGAAAGTTCAGCTTTGCACCTATGAGATTCTACATGTTATGTGTAATAAATGTTTACTCTCTTTCTCTCTCTCACCCTCTCTCTGTCTCTGCCTCTCTCTCTCCTCTCTCTCTCTCTCTCTCTCTCTCTCTCTCTCTCTCTCTCTCTCTCTCTCTCTCTCTGTCTCTCTCTGTCTCTGTCTCTCCATTCCCTTACCAGGTGGGGTGCATATTGCCTGGTCTTCTTCTGAACTTGTAACTTTGCAGGAGGTCTGCTTGCTGGCCTTAGCTGTCATATTCCGACTTCAGAGCAGCTCATTTCATCACACACGCCACATGCTGAGTTTAACGTTTTCGTAACCCACCAAAAGCTGACATGAATCACAAGATCTTTAACGAGCATATTTGATCTTCTGCATGTGTTACAGTACATGAAGAGATGAAGGTACTAGCAGGTCTGCACTTGATGTTGACAGGTGAGATGGTGAAAATCCCCACCTTTCATTCACCAGACCCCATTGTGGAGATTCAAACCCATGACTTCAAGGACTCACAGGATTCAGTCTTCTGGGCTATAGCGTCCGTCACAATCTTTAAAATCAATTTTATAATGGGCTATAGCACTGCAGGGCTAAGTAACCAACTTGATTCAGCTTAGAAGGTGACAACACTCCTGTCACAGGGGCTCCGACAGAGGACACTGGAGAGAAAGCAGCATCAGCCATTGGAGAAACTCCACCTCAAGCCAAGTCTCTCAAATGTGATGAGTGAGTGGTGCTGCTGAAAAGGGGGGGGGGGGGGGGGGGGGGAAGAGAAATAATGTTCCTTTAATTGGATGCCGTGTAATGGAATAAGCTGTGGCTAATATCATTCTTGAATGGGAAACCAAAATGACTTTAAAATGTGAACAACAAACTGCTAATTTAGTAATTATTTTACAAAAGGAAAGTAGTCTGTTTTATTTTTTATTTTATACAGCTAGAGACTTTTTTTAGTGTGCTGTTCCCAACATACATATTCATGCATGTTCATAAATATTCCATATAAAAATTTATCAATATTAGACTTTCCTTGATGATGTAAAGCAAAGGTAATGATCAAACATGGAGATGAACCTCAATACAAGATGATTATGCTAAATATTCGGAACACTTAGCATTATTTATGTCATATGCATTATTATTTACTTGTTTATTTAATTATATATAATATATATATATATATATATATAATCAGTGAAGTATACTGTGGGTGGCAGATGCGGCAAACTGCTGAAGAGCGAGCTGGATGCGCAGGCCCATGCAGCACGCACGCAGCACGCCAGTTTCTCTGAGAGTGTGGAGGAGATCAAACCTCTCACTGAGGAGAGAAGGCGGCACAGAAAGAGAGGTAGGTGTGGAAATCTTGCCCACTGCCGGCTTTTGACACTGATTTTGTGTGTTGTGTGTTGCGATGGTTGTGTGGCGGTGGTGTGTGTGGGTTTTTTTTTTATTTATTTTTTTATTTTGATGATGATGAGAGATAAGCACTCATATGTGCTTATTTACTTTCAGTCCCTGTGTCTGTGAAGTTTTTCAGTTTTGTCATTCGTTCCCTCCACAACACAATGGCCTACTCTTCAGAAAAGTGTTTTGTAAGTGTGCGTGTTTCTGTGTGTGTGTGTGTGTGTGGTGCTGCATGTGTGTGGTGCGTGCGCATGCATGTGGTGTGTGTGTGTGTGTGTGCGTGCATGTGTGTGAGAAGAGAGAGAGGAAAGTTTTTTTAAGAATGTGGGTGTGCATGTCAGAGAGAGTGAGAGAGAACTTGTGTGTGTGTGTGGTGTGTGTGTGTGTGTGTGTGTGTGTGTGTGTGTGTGTGTGTGTGTGTAAGTCAAGTCAAATTTTTATTTCCAGTTGGTACATTGTATAAGCAATGCATTCATTTTGTCATCAAGCCATTCTATTGAAGACAAAAATTAATTACACATAAGAAATGTCCCAGCATTGTCATCATTTATACCGTAATCAGTTATTTTGCCTCTGTTGCCTGATAGCTAAGCAGTCAGGATATAAAATGCTTCACAACTGGGGGAAAAAATCTGGAAGCATAACATTTACGACTGAAAAAAATGTTTTGGCCTAGAAGTCACTGTTTAGATGAGTAAAACTACTGTTTGGTCATAGCACACACTCACACACGAGAGAATGTCTTTCCATGTATACTCCTCTTCTGCTTAGGAAGTGTTCATGTCATGACAGTGCACTGATGTTGTGCAGACTGATGGAGAAGATGAAACAGAAGCGACAGGAGAAGGAAGAACAGGAGAGGAAGGAGCAGATTCAGCGGGAGAAAATGCGTCGCTCCACGGCAAGGACCTCAGTGGGGTCAAACAGAAGTGAGAAACCTTGTACAATGTTTCTACCCCCCCCCCTTCTTCCCCCTCTGCCCTTTCCCCCACCCTCCCTGGTGGATGCCAGGAGCCTGTCAGTATAAATAGTATCCACCTCTGAAAATTCTGCGCAAGAAATTCCCTCTTTCTATCCCTCTCTTTCTTCTGCCTTGTTTCTTTTCTTCCTGTCACTTTGTCTATTTTCTGCCCTCTTGGTCCATTTTCCGCCTTTGCTCCAGAAAGACTTAAAGAAATTAAACAATCCTCTCCGACACCAAAGTCAATGTGCTCAGCCCACTTGTTAGGTGCAGCAGTGCAGCGCATTTTCACTCTATGTCTGATGAAGAAGAAGCTCAGTTTTTTACTGTATAAACATCAGCTGCTGTAGGCACTGTGGTCAGCTTATTATACATATCCAATTCTTCAAAATTGACTGATCATAGACTGCTGTTCAGTCTCTCTCTCAATCACTCACTGTCGGTAATTTTATCATATGATTGTTTCATTTGAACAGTCCAGATTGGGAAATGCTTTTTTGTTTGTTTTGCTGTAGGTATGACCAGTAATAAGTTATAAGCTTATAGAGACCTTTATTCTTGTCAAAAAGACCATTCAGAACAGGTTTTGTCAGTCTTAATGTGTGTGTTTTAGCATGTTTGTGACCCAGCTTTTCCCCTTGTCTTGTTAACTTGAGAGAAATATTACCTTTTTTTAACCTATTGCCACAGCTGGGATATGAAGGTGAGAAACTTGGTACTTGGTACAACTAATTTAATATGTGATTAACCTGTTTCTAAAATTTCAGCAACTAGTTACAGTGAATTTGGGGGGTTCATTTTGTTTGTGTTTTGGTTTGGGTTGTTTACTAATCCTTACAAATGGACAGGATGTTGTCAAAAGCAGGGAGAAAACTGGCAAGGGCCACATGAGCTAAGAGGAGTTAATGACTCACATTCCAAAGTAGTATCTCATTCAGTCCGGCTTAGCAGCTGAAGCTATTGTTGTCATTGATGGGGAGTTTGAGTAGCAGAAATTTGTGTTGTGTTTAAGCAAAAAATCCAGTTTTGCTCATTTCTTGTTGACTTTTTACAATTTATCAAGAATATTCAGAGTACGCGCACACAAAGTATTTTCCCATGCTTACACTTAGGTTCCTTTTTTTTGTATCTGCATGTCATTCAGGCATGCACTCAGACATAATTGCACACATACACACTGTGTACATACAAAGATGTATACACACCACATGCAGGCATACACTTATATTACACACACATGCACGCATGCATGCATGCATGCCTTTGCTGCTGGATAACTCAGAAAACAAAATGCATGGAAACAGACCCGCTATATTCAAGCTGATACACAGATCATCCACACATGCTAATACAGTGTAGCTTGTAAGATGCAGTTAAAGTGCTCAGAGGGCTGGATATGAAAAAAAAAAGCTTTTGATATTTTTATTCCATATCCCTTTATAGATAAAATTTGCTCATTACTGAATTTTTAATGCCATAGCAAATGATTAAAATGGCTTTTTTATCATTCCCAGACTGGAGGAAGCTGAAATGAGGAAGATAGCAGAAGAGCGCAAAAGAGAAAAGATGGAAGAAAACTGGCAAGGTAAGGAATGTTGTTTGTGTTTGTTTAGGTAGGTAAAGCAGTATGTTGTTGCATTTGTTTTGGCAAGGTAAGCAATATTGTTATTTGTTTGTTTAGGCAAGGTAAGCGATATTGTTGTTGTGTTTGTTTAGGCAAGGTAAGCAATAGTGTTGTTTGTTTAGGCAAGGTAAGCAATATTGTTGTTGTTTGTTTAGGCAAGGTAAGCAATATTGTTGTGTGTTGTTTACATAAATGGTTATAAACTGGTATATACATAAAATTCTTTTAGGCTAATTTCAGACAAGATTTGTCTGAAGTTAGTTGTGAAGTTATTGATAGTTTGTATCGATACATACGATTAAAATATAATGTGTTCTACTATACAGTTGAATGGTCTTACAAGATAATTATGAACTTTATCTTGTCTGCTCTGCCATTTTGGATGAAAAGCGAAGACATGTACCAATGTATGTGTCTGCTGTTATGCCTGTGTCTACATATCTGAAGTAGTATTACAAGACTGACATGACACATATTTATCAGTATTACAATGCATTGGTGTGAATGTTATGTGTTGCATATGCCTGTATGTTGCAATATTGAATTAGATTTTTGCTGTTTCTGTTGTTCAGGCAGAGGGTGAAAGATGAGATCGCAAGAGACAAAGCAGAGAGGGCAGCAAAAGTAAGTGAACTGATGTTTTGTTTCGTTTTTCCTCAACAGTAATGATATCTGCATGTTTTATCAATTTCTTGATAGTTGTGTTTTTTAACCTGTATGTTATCTTCTGAAATAGAGAAAATTTTAAACAGAAAGTATAAAGGGAATGAGGAAGAAGATGAAGAAACAGAAAATATGATTCATGACAGAAAAAACGGATGATATAACGTCTTTTTATCTTAACTTTGCTGAGTGAAAACTAGATGGCAGTTGTTGAAGTTTGTGTACTTCTAGATTTGTGAACTCTGTGTGTTGTGTGTGTGTGGCTGGTGTGTGTGTGTGTGTGTGTGTGTGTGTGTGTGTGTGTGTGTCAGTGTGTGTGTGCGTGCGTGCGTGCAGTGTGCGTGTGTGTGTATTGTGTCTGTTTGTGTGTGAGAAAGTGGGTTTGTTGATGTGTGTATGTAGTTGTGTGTGTGCGGCTGATGTGTGTGTGTTAAGCATTCAGCATGTGTGTCATGCTTGTTTTATGTTGTGCCATGTCACAGCTTGTTACAGCGCTTGAGACATGCGCACACTTTCATGTATGCTGAACAAGCTATGTATATGTACACACACATTTTGTTGTACATGATTAACGCATCTGCTGATCAGTAAAACACACATGTGTGCACCTGCAGTTTGCCAAGGCGACCCCTCAGACAGGCAGTGCAGGACAGGCTGCTCCAGCAGCCACACCGCTGCCCCTTCTGCTGTCAAGAAAGACTACAGCGAGACCAGGCTGCAGGTGAGGAGGGCTTCAGGGGGAGAGAGGAGGGAACGGCGGAGGGGGGGGGGGGGGGGGGGGGAGAGAGAGTAGGCTACAGTGAGTCAGAGGGAGAGGAGAGAGGTGTGAAAAGGGGGGGCAGTAGGTTACAGCGAAACCAGGTTGCAGGTGAAAACTACAGGGGGAGAGAAGGGGGGGGGGGGAAAGTAGGCTACAGCGAGACCAGACTGCAGGTGAGTACTTCAGGAGAGAGAGGAAGGGAAGGGAGAAAAAAGTAGGTTCCCAGGCTGGGGGAGAGAGGAGTGAAAGGGAGGGTGAGGAGTAGGCTCTCAGGGGGGGAGAGAGGGGACAGGATGTGGGGGGGGGGGGGGGGGATCAGGTACTGCCATTTTTGTTCTTAGGTTTCCAGTTCCTTCAAATTTCATGCTTCTTGTTTAAACAGAGGGTTTGTTTGGGGGGATCCCCAAGATGTACCAATCTTTCAGCACAACAGAGGAGTACAACAAGCATAAGCTTGTGTACCATACTTAGGAAAATGTATGTAGGAGGTGCCTGTGTACCATGCTCAGATATATTTATGAGATTGCACTTCTTGGACACGTTTGTTCTGCCAAGATGTCTCTGAGCTTTATAAGCAATGGGAAAATGAAGTCACAATTTTTTTTTCCTTCCTGTTATTCTCCAAACTAGAACAAACATTGTTCAACAACTGTCTGTGTGATGTTATTTCTACTTGTTGATTTTGCTTTGGAAATCTACTTGTTTAGTAAGTGTCTTAATGGAGGAAGGTTTTGTTTTTCTAGGGTTTCCAGTGGTTTAGTTAAAAGCTGTGAGCACTGGTGCAGCATAATGTTCGATTATGTGACAGTGGTTTCTCTTAAACCAGAACACAGTACAGAATGCCTGATGGGTATGCTCATGTTATTCTAACCACAACTCGTCTCCTCTGTTATGAAAGATGGATGTTAGGGGAGAGAGCAGTCAGACCAAGCCAGTCCCCAAGACTGATCACAGTTCATGACCGCTGAAGAATCACTCCTGATGTTTCAGATACGACTGACCGACGGCAAGGCCTGACCCAGAACTTCAATGTGAAGGAGCCTCTGGCAGCGGTGAGGGTCTACGTCTCCATGAACCGCACAGATGGCACGGAGCCCTTCACCCTCATGACCACCTACCCCCGCAAAGTCTTCACGGAAGAAGACATGGACAAACCCCTGTCCATGCTAGGTAAAGGGTCCAGTCCCTGTGAATTTGCATGGTGTTTTTGTTAGGAAACAGTGTTTGTTTGTTAATACTGTCAAACAGAAGTAGAAGAAAAGTTCTGTATGGCATTCAGGACAATGTACCACATGTTAGTGGCCACCACCTGTGGTATACCACAGCCTAGCATAAAAAAAGAAAAGAACCAAGCTTGTGGTACATGCTGCCATTTTGAATCTACCTCAAAGCAATCCTACACTGTATTTGAAAAACTTACAAACATTTTGTTATTACCTAAACGCTTACAATCCATCAAAAATGGCTTTCATCACTCGCAATGCAAGTGAACAAGACCAGATTCACAGCACGCAAATCCAGCATCACTCAGTCAAGAGTGCTAAATTTAACACGCCCCTTCCTTTTATCTTGTCCAAGTGTGGTCAGTTCCTGCTATAATTAGCACCAGCTGGCCCCAACTGAGCTAGGATGGGATGGATTAATTAGCAGCTGAGAGGGGCTGAAAGTGGGGGAAACTGAAGCTGTGTATTATCTTTACTGCTGCTGCCACTTCATATTTTGTCGGATCAGAAATAATCATGAATTAATTCGATAAGTTTGCACGTTTCATAGTCAGACAGTGATACCTCCACTATTGTGGAACAAATACCACAAAAGGAAAGTAGGCTGCGATTGGCTGCACCCTATCATTTGTAGAAAGATAGGTTCAGCCAGTCTACTCATTTTTACAACTCGGCAACTTTGTTGTGTGTGGCTTGCAACTGTTGCTACCACAAAATTGTGGATCACAGCAAGTAAAAGTGGTAGTGTGTGCTGAATGTTGTAGAAAAAAGAAGTCACACAGAGGTGGAAGTCAAAGAAACGGGTAGTCATTGTTTCTGCTGTCATTAAATGCATGAAATCAAAAACTCAGTAGTTATTATTTCAGCAGCTGTATTGTGCCTGTATTGGTGTGGCTGTGCATAGTGTGTTCATCAAAATACTAATATGTTTATGAACATAAGGCAAATTTTGGTCAGAGTAATATAATCATTTTGATTACTGCTAGAATAGCTTTAGTTGGGGTTTTTTCATTGTATGGATTTAGTGATGAAAGACAAGAAAGAAACTAAAAAGAGCCATCTGTTATAGATGCATACGTTCTGAACCTCCACTGAATGAATGAATGCTACTCATCAATTTGATATAATTAAAGGTTTGACGCAAGCTATAACTTTTTAAAAAAAATTTTACGAACATACAGTATTTTGTAGATAAAAGATTGCAGAGTATGACAAATGAATATACACCCAACATTGTATACTATTACATTTCATTACATGAATATTGTAAATGATTGCGCATAGAGAATGCCAAATGAATATATACTCAGATCATACTACCCCCACATGTATTTGATGAAGTATTTGTTTCCTAATATCTGTTGATTTATTTGACAGGTCTGGTACCATCTGCTGTTCTGATAGTGTCGAAATCTCAGTGAAGGAGAGGAGGAGTGACTGAATGGTAAAATGTGGGCTACATGACCTGATGTGAATTGCTATTCTGTGTGGAGGCCACGGCGCAGTGAGGATGTCTGCTGTTGTCTGTCAAATGCTAATGGCTGTTTGATCTGACCAAAACACTGTTCTACCGTATTTTCCAGTTTATCAGCTGCTAGGTTTTTAGCCACTCTCTGCTCCTTCTTGGCTTGTCAAACAGAAGTTAGTGTTTACATAGGTTTTTATCTTCTTTTCCTGTCAGGTTTTTGTAATGTCAGGGAAGGAGGTGCTTTTTAGAGGGGGGGGGAGGGGAGTATGGTTTTTGTTTTGGTCTCCTCTTAACAAGGGTTGCATCTCCAGATATGCATATCATGACTTTTTCTGCGTGCTCTGCATTTAGATCATGCATGAAAATGAGAAAATCCTGTGATTTTTATTGGGATTTTTTTTAGCAAAATTCACATGCAGACTTGAGATATGTTGGTCATGCAGATCACTGAGGTACCAGACGTTGCCCAACCCAGTAGAGTTCCAGGGAAAAGTCGGGGAACTGGCGGGGTCAGCATGACAGACGGCAGACTTTGTCATCCACACCGGATGAAAAATTTAGAGTGGCCAAGGATGCAAAAGAAGACAAAATTCATGCAAACAGAGGCACACAAACAAATCTGATGATGACAGTTCTCTAAGGCAAGGTTGTGGGTAAAAGGAAAAGAAGCAGACCACCCCAAAGTCCTTTGGATGAGTAGATGACCCGAGTTCCAGTGTGCAAACGCACACAGACTATCTTGCGCACACATTAAAACCCATTCAGCCTTTCAAACATCCCTGAAGCCAGAATACAGCTACCTATATAATGAGGGAAAGTGGTCACATAATAAAATCTCACCATTGCTGAACCTTTGAGCTTAGGCCAAAGGGAGTGGTCATAGTGTATCTAATAGCTGAAGTTCAACTTAAGTGGGGGGGGGGACTGGTAATAGTGTGAACAAGAGCTGAAGTTCAACTTGAGTATGTATATTTCATAATTTTCTCTAAAAGCTCAGGAATGTGGCACATAATAAACTGGAAAATATGGTACTTCAAAATGCACCGTTATCTGCTCTTTATGTCATGAAAGAATGAGGTTTTGGTGTGTGTTGCCCATGTCACAATGCAAGATAAAATTTTAAATTCTGTCTTGTTTGCTTGATGCAAGAGTTTGTTGGTTCTTTTTTTTTTCTAAAGCTCATTTATTCAGGGGTTGTTTTCTGTGAGTGTTGCTGAAATGAATATAGACTTTTCTATCCATTTATGAAATCAAGGAGGAAGAATATAATGCTTTTGTTTAAATTGTGTACATGTGTGTTTGATGCCCTGTGTGTGTGTTGTGTGTGTGTGTGTGTGTTGTGTGTGTGTGTGTGTGTGTGTGCATATGTAAATTTGGTTTGTTTGGGTTTTTTAATTTGCTGGTCATTTACTTTTTTTGTTACTAAGATTCTGATATTTTTTCTGTTCTAAAAGTACCCCCTATCTTGTTGTGTAGTTTCTGGAAGTGTTTAAGAAGTGGGGAAGGGGAGACATGTTGACAAAGCATTTTTATGAATTGTTACATAGAAGCATTTATAACCTTATCCAGTTGGTTCAAGTTTAAATGGTTGGTTGACAGGGTGTATACATAACGACAAAATTGTTAAAACAGAGTGGAAGATAAAACAACAGTGAGGGAGAAGTAACAGGAATAGCTTACAAAAGAAAAATATTGTACAGTTTGAAAAATACCTATGTATTAAGTTGAAAAATAATCTGAGCTGTGGATAGACTGTGGAAATAATCTGAGACTGTGGTTCTTTAGCTTTTGCTGTGGTTTTAACAGATAGACAACACAAGGGAAGATCTTTGATTAAAGTATGATTGCATGGTTTGATAATGAAACAAGATAGTACTTAGTTGATAATTCTATAGTTTTTTTTATAATTTCTGATTTTCTTTTTCTCTTATGAATTGTTTATTTTGGTGCCAGAACACAATGCAGGTACTAAGACTCCAGAATTCATCTTCTTCATTTCATGACTGCTCTTCGTGTGCAACAGTCAATCTTGGCAACACACACCATGTTGCGCACGCACACACCACACACACACCACACACCACACACACCACACACACACACACACACTTTCACCCATGGGGAGGGTGGAAGCTCTTTAAAAAATAATTGATATCCCCTTTGTCTGAAGTTACCACCAAGTCAGGCATTAAAATGTTCTCTTTTCTTTTATCCTCTGTACATGTTATGTTTCTGTCCCTTTTTTCTGTTATCTCTTGATTTTGTTGATTGTATTTCTTAAATTATTGATTTATCTCTATAGAGGGCAACATTCTTTTTGTGTGCTCAAGATAAGATTGTGAATTATTGATTGATGGCTGTTTATTTTATTCATCTATTCTGTTATTTGAAGGATAATGGAATAAGTACTCATGTGCTTTTTTGCATCCAGTCCCTGTGTGTATGCAGTGTTTTTTTTTTTTTTGTCATCTATGTGGAGTGTGTGCCTTTTTATTTATTTCTCTTGTACTTTAAAAAAAAATTCTTTTGATAAAAGAAAAATTATTTGTTTTTTTATCCTCTGTCAAAAATTGCAGTGGAGGTAAGCCCAGATTCTACTGTAGGATTATGTGCTAATATATATATATCTCTGTTAGTGTGCCAGGTTTTCTTTTCCATCATTTCTTTCCAACAAGGTTGTTTGACAAGAGCATTTTCAACCATAATACAGTTCTGGGCAGTTGGTTTTCTTTATACCAGAGAACAAGGAGCATTGTATGATTTTGGGGGGTTGGGTTGGGTTTTGGGGGGGGTTTAAAGAAAAACTGCAGTTTGTCTGCAAGGAGAAATGTACTAGTTGTTTACAAATTGCAACAACAGCAAAAATTGGCATTTGGAAAGCAAACCTTTTTATTTTGTTCATTAATTAGACGAAGCTGAGAGCATTTCTAAAGCGCACAGATACTGTCATTTTGTTTATAGATCTCTTGTAACAAAATTGTTGATTATGTGAGCAAGTTTGAAGAAATAAATGCCTTGAAAACTTACGTTCCACTGCTGTTTGTTTTAGTTGATTATTCTGCATTCATATGTCTTGCACAAAAGTTTTCCTTAGAATTCATGTTGCCATGACCTTTTTTTATGAAATTCAAATAGGACTTGACAAAGTGAGCATAATTTTTATCAGTTCCTGGTTGGGGTTTTTTTAGGGGAGGGGATGTTTGGGGTTTTTTTAAGCTATCACATTTTGGCAGAAATTGTCTTCATGGATTAGTTGTTTTTTATGCACTGTTTCATATTTGCATATATCCCTGAAGTTGGAATGGGCTACCTTAGTGATGGGCAAAACCAGTCGCATACCTAAAATCTCACCATTGGTAAACCTCAGAGCACTAGCTAAGGAACAAAAAAAAAGTTTGCATGACATAAGTCTGTCCATTTTTTTCTTCACATCAGTAAGGTTAAAGTCATGGTTAGTACCCTCCTTTTATGCCTTCAGCGCCTGAGTTTTTTTCACAGTTCTTAATTAAATCATTGACACTGGGGGCAACAACAAATTGAGAGGCTGTATGATCAGTGACTTTCCCACTCATGGAATTCCACTTTACAGCTTATTCTTTAGTGATCAACTATGACTGACTAGGAGACTTGACTTGCACAAAATCCTTATGTGCTGCAGCCCTGGGGGCTAGCTGGCCTTTGGAGAACATCTCCATCGCTGACTGTCCTTATGCCCTCCTGGCTGATAGAGTGGGGATGTACTATGGGCAGGGCACCTCCACTACAAACAAATTTCTGCCCAGTTTCAGAAACACCAGCTGCCTCCTGTGCTGTTTTGGGGGTCATCTTCGAAAGCATGGACAAACATAAAACCCTGATTTTGTAATTTTTTAAAATTTAGATTTGTATACCACTTACAGTCACAGCAGGTTTCTCTGCTTAAAATTTGGGCTGCTCTCCCCAAAGAGAGCATGTCACTGCGAGAGTTTTTTCTTCTTTTTTTTTTTTTGATTTCCTGTAAGAGTGGCTTTTGTCTGCAGAATTTTGCCAGGGACAACTTTGTTTGTGCCATGGGTCCTTTTACACAAACTAAATGTGTTTTGCACACAAGACCTCAGTCTTTCATTTCATCCGAAAGACTTGCACCCAGTCCACTACTGGAGGTCTAGTGGATGGGGAAAAAATGTTCAGGCTAAAATAGGATTGAACCCACACCTCTTGTCTGTTGATGAGTGCATTGCCTCTAGACCAGCCACCAATCCACTGTTGAACCGCCCAGATTTCAAATAGAAAAATCTTACATAAAGTGGTTTAGAATACAACACACACACACACACACACACACACACACACACAACACACACACACACACACACACACACATTCATCACTTCACAATCATTTTTAATATACAAGAGGCAAAGTCCACTTTGTGTTGAGTATAAACACTTTTCTTTATGATAAAGCAGCATACATGGAGATAAAAGGATGTGATGAAAATCATGTTAATACTTCACACTGTTTCAATAAAGCAACCATAATCACTTGCAGCAAACTCACTTCACACATTTCAATGGAATATATGTGTGTGTCCTGAAAATTTTGAACACCCTGATTGTGATTATGCAGCAGTCTTTAAAATTTTTGAGTAAAAATAAATAAAACACCAGCAACAACAACAGCAGAAAAAAACTATGAACAAATTTTCCTCTTTTTTTTAAAAGTATTTCATGTCATTCTTACAAACCTGAAAGTAAAAAAGCAATAGTGCAAAACAATAGTTACATCATACAATCCAACTCTAACTGATCTTTCTACTTATATTGCTGTCATGGTGAACTGGGCTATAGAAGCAACAACAATGATATCAAGAGCAGCAACAACCATATAAAGAGCAACAACAACAATGCTATAAAAAGCAGCAACAATAAGAGCAACAACAACAGTGATAAAATAATAACAACAACAGCAGCCTTACCAACAACGAAAAGAGAATACACAAACAGCAGTAATAATGAGTACATCAAAGTAATAACCACAACCCCTTGGACAAAAAGAAGTTAAGGGGGGGGGAGGGGGGTATTGTGTTGTTGTTTTTTGGGGGGAAGGGGGGCAACTGAATGTAAAGAATAGGAAATTGGATCTCATGAAGAAACCACTGTTGTCCATTTTATGTTTTATGATAAACAACTTCAAGTCTTAGATTCAACAGAAAACCAATTTTGCATTTTCATTCTTCATCAGTACATAATATATAATTATCAGTTCTGAATTTCACAATACACATATTGCATATTCATTCAAAATTATGCAGATTTATCTTTGATGTGATGCGCAAACTTGCTTGGCTTTATACAAACATGCCAGATAAGATAGTAACCTAAAGAAGCTGTACTGAGGTGGTCTTTATCCAGCTTGAATGAACAGATATTTTGTACATAGTGATACTACAAGGATGGTGAGGCACATGAAAGCACATCATTCAAGCAAAATTTGATAAACATAGTATCATGCAGAAAAGTGTCCCACACATGAAAATATAACTTGACATGAAGTTAATTAGTAGGGGAGAGGTGGCATCCTATTACTGGAGCTTCTTGGATATTGTACAGTTCAAGTATGCAAATATGTATGATTGGGCATGATTTATAGACATCACAGCACGCACGTGCACGCACACACACACACACACATGCACACACTGCACTCCCAGCAAATTTCCTAGTCTCTGTATTGCTTATAGAGCCTTGTTGTTACTATAATCACAATCATACCATAACACAAAATGTGAGAACAAAAAAAACCCATTACTACAAAACCCAATGAACACATCAAACCATTCATAAGGGTTTGTTTTGTTGAGAGTTTTTTTTGTAAAGAGCAAAATACTGAAAAGTTGGTGGAAGACGGGTTTAAGCTGCCTGTGCCATGTTTTTTCATAATGCTTGAACATATCTTTATTTTTCTCAAAACCTTTATAAAAAAAAAAATTACTGATGAGGTGGAACAGATCATCCTACAAAATTATTTCCAGGTGTCTATGCAAGTGTCAACTGTTCAGAATATATGTATAAACATACTGTCTGTGGTGACTTCACCAAGTCTGTCATGAAAGGAAGCGATAAATTATAAAGTGACATAATCTTTAAAATATCACACTGCTTGATGTCACATTAAGAAATAGGAAAAGACTCTACCAAGGAGTGTTACAGGGGTACAAACAAGCACATATTTATGTCATTTTCATTTATTTACTGAAGCTACTACTTTTGAAATCAGATTTGCTCTCTAACTATCTTGACATTTTGTCCAACAATTGAATCACAGAAAAACGATTCCATCCTTTTCCACCTGCACAACGAGGCCAAAAAGCTAACAAACAAAATGTCTTCAAAAAAAACCCACACACATTGGGAAAACCATTCGATGATTACATTTTCAAAAAAAACTTGTGACTTTGTGGTAAGGCAAAGAGATTTTTTAAAATTACATATCAATTACATCATCAAGATAGTTTGAATGGAATACAAGTTTGAACTGTTTATCTCAGTAAAAGTTGGAAAAAATGGAACACCTTGAAATCTATCAAACATGGATGCTATCCTTTTCTTTTAGTTTTGTATTTTAAAAAAAAATTAAGATAAAAAAGAAAAAAGAACCTGTTTAAACTTCATCTCTGTGTGACCAAAGGCATTGCCTACTAACATCCAGCTGCAAAAATATAAGACAGTTGTGATTAAAAACTCTGGCACAGCATGACAGAAAAACATGTAAACATTCACCTAAGTGCTTTCTTTCCAAGAATCATTGAGGTTCTCCCCCCCCCCCCCCCCCCCCCCACATCCCCCCCCCCCCCTCCAACCCCCCACCCCCACCCACTAACCAAGATTTTAATCAGCTGTGCCAAGAAATGCCTAAACTGTAAGACCTAGATTCACACACACACACACACACACACACACACACACACAACACACACACACACACACACACACACACACACACACAACATACCCACGCAAAACCAGATTATGGCAATACGCAAGTAGTATGACATCAGTGTCCACAGACTTTCAAAAAAAAAATTATGGATGTGCTGTGAGTACACAAATAATAAGTACTTTCCAGAAAGTGGTTTTAAAATATCAGTTTTAATTTCAAATACTTTCCTGCTAAGTCTTCTGATCATCTTCATTAAGAATGAATTAATTGCAGTTTGCTGATGAGCATGATCACAAGGTCTTGCAAGGAAATATTTCTCCCATATTTATTTTGGCAGCAGTGTACTCTTCAACTGGAATTCCTTAAATCCAGCCATTTATGTCTCATTTCAAAGATTCCTACCTGAAAAGCGTTTTAAAATTCCTGAGCCAAACAAAATTTAAAATCTGAATATATAGTATATTCTGATACCCATACATTTTATTTTCTTTATACATTTCTGATGACAAAAGCAACAATGAAACAAAATATTATACAATGCACAAGTTCACTTGTAAGCAATAACAACCTATGTGGCTGAAAGTGAGCAAATTCAGAATATGCTTTGATGACATCAACAATAGCATCTCAACACACACACACACCACGCACGCACGCAACCACACACACACACACACACACACACACACACACACACACACACACACACACACACACATTGCCCTTGATGGGGCTGTATCAATCACTCTGCATTACAAACCTCAGGACTGAAATGTGTATGAGACTTTCACCTGGGAAAGGTCACTCAAATTTTCTGCCCCTTCAGTTCAGATTGCTGCTGTAACTATGTTTAAAAACTATCAGATAATGCAATACTACCAACAGTAGATTTTGTCAAACTGGCAATTCAATGTTAATATGCTAAATTTAGAAGATATACTATTTTGACGCTTCTGCCTACCTTCACAACCCACATAATTATGCATAAAAGGTATCTATGATTTTTTCATCTCTCATTTCACTTCTCCCCCCACCATTATCCACAACTTTCATAGCAGCATTTGTTGAGCAGATAAAACTTTGTACAGTCCTACAATGTCATTTGACAGAGCAATCCTCAACAGTGTTTCTTTTTTGGTGCATGTTTCAACTAATTAGTAAAAGTTACAGCAATTTGATCATTCGTCATGTCTTTCTCCATGTAAACTTTTCAGATCTGTGAAACCTGAAATTCTGATTAAGGCAGATTTGTGTCCCACTGCGGTGGGTAGTAGCGCACTGGATTCTTAGCTGAAAGGTCACAGGTTTGAATCCCAGAAAAGTCAGAGTTTTAATTTTTTTAGACTCGGACTGATTCCCACACACAGTGAATTTGCTCTTGGCTCAGTGGGAAGTCTGGGGACACTGATGCATTATAAATGTTACAGAAACTATTTCGAGATTTATTCAAAACACTTTGTATTTGTATACCACTTTAAGTCAACCAGGCCCGAGAGTCATAACACCTGTACTTGACTAACACTGCAGGTGTTGTATCTCTCAGGTCTGGTTGACACCAGGATATATGATAGGAAGCATACAGCAGAGCGCAGCCCTGTCAAGTAGTCTCACAGTCTCCACAGCATCATGGGTGCTTCATCTTCACCATCCCCAACCACCATGCACTAAAAGAAAATGGTCTCCACTTCAGTGGCCCCTATTGGTTTGATCTCATGGTGACTCAGGTTTAGGTTTCCTTTACACTTCTGTACCTGCGGTGAGTTTAAGTCAAAACCTTCAGGGTCAAGGGATTCATGGGAGGTGCTTGTTGGAAGGATATTGTCTCATGGTCCCTACTACAGCTGGGCATCTCACTAAACCCAGCTCTTCAAATTGATAAACGTTATTGTCACTTGGGGGGTTAGCTTTTAGTTTATTTTAGATCAAAACAGGTACCACTCAACACAACAAAGTGACCCAGCAGCAGTGCAGGGCCATTATGGTGGTGCCCTCACAGGGGCCTAACACCAATAAGCTTCATGTGAACTTCTGGCCCTTGAGGATACAACTAAAATGGCTGGGGTGGTGAGATTAAAACATTTCTGCATGGGAAGAGCATGATAGAAAAGTCATAGATAGTGAAGCAGCAAAAAACAACAACATCAAAGACAAATCTGTTTCTTACTAACTACCTACTTACACTACTGACATTTCCCTGGATTCTTCACATTCCATTTGATGCCATCTCCAGGCATTTCCAACATCAACGGTGCAAAAAACAAGGTCAAGGCTTTGAGCGGGGACCCGAACACCGAGGCGAAGTTGTGACAGAAACCACCGTCATAGCTCCTGATCATATGCCACGCCTCGTGCGACGTCTGTCCCCTGGCGATGATAACCAGCTGCCACACGAGGAAAGCCCCGGCCATACCTACAAACGCCAGGTTGACATATACATGCACCAGGAGAAGAAACAGACCGAAACCCAGATTCCCAGCTAAGAACTGATAGATGGGAACAGGGGCGATGTACATGGCGTAACTTTCAGGCAGAGGGAGGGAGAGGTGGATGTAAGCCACCTGGAGGTAGGTGCCCAGCATGCAGCCCCAGATGCTGTAGAGGCAGAAGATGACAAAGTGACGCTGGTTGTAGTAGCCGATGCAGGAGCTGGTGAAGAAGCAATGGTGATCCCGCTTCAGGATGCAGTGTCCGCAGTGGTTGCAGTGGTGGGAGCGTGGGGGGCGTCCAGCTGACAGGTGGGGCAGTGTTTCCAGCCTGTAATGTGTGTGTATAGAGACAAACAGTTAGCACGTGTTCGTGTGAGCATGCATGTAATTATGTACATGTTTGGTTGTGTGTTGTGTGTCTGAACACACAAACTGTGTTATGTACAGAGAGTAAATACATACAAGTTTCCACATCTATATGCATGCACGCACGTACGCATGCACAACGCGTGCACACACACACACACACACACACAAGCACACACACGCACATGCGCCACACACACACACACACACACAGTGGGGGACTTTATGCAAACATGTGCAAACTCATGTGTAATTTGCTGCATGCATGTGAGCTAATGTATCAGTGTTTGTATTGTGCTTGAGTCAGTACGTGTGAGAGCCTTGAGAAGTCCATTAGGTATGTAGGGTAGCATAAAGCCCTCATTTTTACATTTAATCAATGACATTTAGCCTGTGCATTTGCATTTGATCCCAAACACACACTGTTGATAGTTGTGATAGAAACAGACATTATCAACATAAAAACAGACTGCTTTTTTTCTAACACATTACAAATACTATATTAGCAGTCCGGAAAGATGTTATGGAGAAATGGCAGTTTCATTTCATTTTTTTAAACAGAAACAGACAGACGGTAAACACACACACACAAACACACACACACACACAAAACACACACACCACACACACACACACACACACACACACACACACACACACACACACACACACAGCCAAACACACACAACACACCACACACACACACACACACACACACACACACACACACACACACACACACAGAAAGCTCACCTTCCGGAGTTTCAAGTTTGTCGGCAAAGAGAGCGGCCTTCATGTCTTTGGTGACCCAGTTGGGGACATCATAGTACACCCTCCACCAGTTCCACGTCACCTGCACCCAGCTGAACATCACCACCACCAGCGCCATCCACCACGTCTCCCCAAACCACCCGTACCTCGCCCGGGTCACGTTCCCTTGCTCAGGATCCTGCCCGAAGTACACCGCGGCAGCAGGACTGCCAGACTCTCCAGCAAGAGGGTGAAGATGGCACAGCCCACCATGATCAGGCCACCTTTGGACACTGAGCCAGGTGCCGGTGTGAAGTCACGATTCTGGTAGTGCTCTTTCAGCTTCTCCTTCAAGGAGACGTCAGGATTGCGCCGTAACATGGTGACAGTCTGCATCGGAAAAGTTTATTTGATTTTTTAACAAAGATTTGTGTGGATGTCTGCTGTTGAAGCAAGAATCTAGCCCCGAAATTTGACTAGCGATGTGATGTTACTGAATTCGCTCTTGCTGTAAAACTTTATGTTGAATCGTAACAATGTTTTTCCTTCTTAAAAACAAAATCAGCGTTAGATTACGCAGACACTGACTGCATTACATTGAATGTATGTTTCATTAAGCAATGTGAGCAAACTTTCAAAGGTTTGGTTTCTCTGGCATAAAAACAAGGACTGAAAATATCGTCAGTGCACGCACCTCAACACACCGTGTCCACAGGAAGTTGCGTGTAGCGTCAGTGTTGTCCTGGAGATGCGAGGTCAACATCGGGAGTTTGCATTGAAGGAACTTAACCTTAGACTAATATTCAAAAATTGGTCCCCTTTTTTGTGTTTTAATATCACTCCAGAATCACAAATGGTAAGTGTAATGTGTTTTTAGTATAGTTGATACAAATAAATCTCGTTTGATAAACTATATCAATAAGTTGCATTACCAATAAACAGTCCCTGCTTAAGAATCAGAATATTCCAGAGTGCTGTGCTCTTGGTACAAGCCAGAGCAAGACTTATCATGTCAGAACCATTCACTGACAATAAATCTGAATAGAACCGTGTGTTGGCTGCGGCTCACAGCAAAATGCTCTCCATAGAAACCGAGAAGACAAGTGTGCCGGGAAGCGAGGAAGCGTGAAAAATAATTTTTGAGAACAATTGGGATTGTTCGATTTAGTTTCTGAAAATGTCACCACGGTTGCATTTTTTCGGTAGTAATATACAGGTGTTTTTATGACATTATTTTTGTGGTATACAATGCATAAGGGGTGGAAGAGCATTACGCTATGGTTCACGTAGATTTTTTTTTTTTTTTTTTTTTTGCTTTACCTTCTCTTTAATGGATCATGGTGTGTTGGTGTTCAGTGGTGCCTGTTCCGAGTTACGCAGGACACCACCTACTAAGCCCCATGCTGATAACAGTAATTGTTCAGTCGCAGAACCAGACTGAGTGCGACACCCACGCAGGGTAGCGACCACCATGTCACTCCAACGACCTCGTTTGGTTACTTTCGTGTATGCCTACGTTTACAAGAATAGATTGTAAGACGAGGTTTGTCCTGAAATCTTCATCCTTGCATATTAAAGGTCATTCATTCATTTACTCACACTCTCTTAGCTGATCACTTCATAACAGAAGCATGCTTGCCATAAATCATGCAGGGCACGTAAAAGAGCCCACAGCAACAAGAGGTCTGTCCCTGGCAAAATTACTGTCACTCTCAGAGGGAAACAGATACACCTGAAGAGGGGGGGGGGGGGGGGGAGAGACACTGCTCTTGTGGCGACGCGCTCACTCCAGGGAGAGCAACCCGATTTTCACGCAAAGAAATCTGCTGTGACTGAAAGTGCTAGGCCTGTTCCATTCAAGTTCCACCAACGCCCCTGTGTGTCTCTTGTACCTACAGTCTTCTTGTACGTGAGGTTTATACCAGCATGCACGCCTGATATTTTCCAGCTTTTAAAGTTTTGTGGTGACGTTACCAGTGCTTTGACGTCATCTTCCAGAACTTTTATTTCGTCATTCATTCAACTGTGCAGAAATATGACGTTGTGTTGTGTGTGTTGTGTGTGTGGTTGTGTGTTGTGTGTGTGTGTTGTGTGTGTGTGTTGTGTGTGTGTGGTGCGTGTGGCGCGTGTCGGGCCATATTTTGTCTCTGTAGCTTAACCTTCTCCCAGTTACTAACATATTGTCGAGAAGACCGACAGAGGCTGACGTGTGCGCGCGCACGTGTGTGTGTTTGTGTGTGTGTGGTGTGTGTGTGTGTGTGTTGGTGTGTACATGCATGCGTGCGTGCGTGTGTGTGTGTGTGTGTGTGCGTGCGCGCGCGCGCGCCGCTGCGAAAGAGGAACAACACTCATTCTGTTTCGGAGATATTGCAGAACAGCAAAACACTGGTAAAAGAAACAACAACAAAACATTGGAACCGGAGCTGTTTATTGTCAGTGCACAATACAAATAGTTTTGACAATGTGGTGACCATTGCCAATACTCAAACAGCTTGACATCATAACTGTCACATATGGGAATACTCAAAGTGATGTGTTTTATATATATATATATATATATATATATATATATATATATATATATATATATATTATATATATGTAGTTGTTTGTTATTTTGTGTGTGTGTGTGTGTGTGTTGTGTGTGTGTGTGTGTGAGAAAAATTCCAGTTTTCTGATAAGGCATGAAAAAATAGTTTGATAGTACACACACACACACCACACCACCACCACCACCACACACACACACACACACACACACACACACACACACACACACACACACACACACACACTGTATGCATGTGCTTTTTTTATAATAAATTTCATCATCCGTTTCTACTGGCACGAAATGGCCTACTCTTCCGGAAGGCCAAGTAGGTTGTTTTTTTAAACGCGTGTGTAAGATCCTCTACGTGCATTCGTACTGGAGGCCTCGGTTTATAATCTCATCCGAAGCTTGGGGGGGGAGTGGAGTCAGTACTGAAGTTAACTACAGAGGGGAAATCCCCTAAACCGGGTGCCTCCGTGGTGGCTTGATCCAGGAACATCAGATTAGGAGCTAAAGGTTCTAACCACTAGTTTATCCCGCCCCCCAATACGTACACACTACACACACACACACACACACACACACACACACACACACACACACACACACACACACACACACACACTACATACAAACAGAGAGAGAGAGATAAATAATAAATAAGAATAATAGATAATAATATATAATAGATATAGATATAGATATTGATATATATATATAATATATATATATATATTATTCCTTTTTTTTTTACCTGCGTCTGGTATCACCGTAGGTGAAAAGATGGGAAATGAAAGAACTAGGCCTAACGAACAAAATGGCAAGGAATTCTTTAAGCACACAACTCCACAATAACATGGAAAATGCTGCTAAAATGCAAATGAAAAGCTCAATTCCTGGCAACTGTCAAAAACGGTATGCCTTACAAATGCTGCAATGATGAATTGACTATGTCCAGACCTATCTTCCTTTAATGATGAACGATTGTTCTGCAATACGAGGTTTGTTTTCTCTCGACAATATTTTGATTTTTGTTCCTCAGCTAGAGCTCCGAGGTTACCAAAGGTGAGATTTTGTGTATGTGACTGTGTTGACCCATCATTAAAGTAGCCGCATTTCGACTTCGGGGATGATGTCTAAACACGACACAGGCGTGCGTGCATGCGGCTTTTTAATTTTTGTTTTGCTTTTAATTTTATCCAACCCTAATGGCACACAATGGTCTACTCTTTCGGAAAACAGAACGGGTTTTAACGTGCGAAAGATGTCCTGCGTGTGTTCGCACACGGGACCTCGATTTATAGTTTCGTCCAAAGACTTTAGGGGGAGTGGAGTCGGTACTGATTTTAACTCTAGAGGAAAAAATGACTTTGACCGGGTGCCTGTGGTGTCTCGATTCGGGGCCGTCAGATCACGAGCCCAACACTTTAACCACCACAACCCCACCACCCCCACCCCCACCCCCGACTCACACACACACACACACACACACACACACACACACATGAATATATAAAGTTAATTATCAGTGTAAGTGCTGTTCTTCTTAAGTCTTGATGTTATTTGAGCTGGGACAGTCATTTTTGTTGTATGTGTTTGTCAGTACGGTAAATATGTCCCATAACTGTGAGGTAGTGGCTTGGGAGCAAGGTGTCAGAGACATCAGCTGCTCTAGGGTCAGGCATCGAAATGGTGGTGTCCATCTCCTCTCCCTCAGCTGCTTTACATAACTTATCTGACCCTAATGAGGGCCAGTAGGCCTATTCATTTACAGCTGCGTGAACTGGGGGGACAGTTCTGAAGCCAAGGTGTACCAACAGTCATCCATTCGTGAGGTGACCACGCTCGACACTGATTAAGCTTAACTTAGGAGCGGATAAAATGTTATTACACTATTCAAAAAACAAAGTGTGGAGTGAAAATGCTGTATTATGCAGTTTGATATAACACACTGGCGTATTGCAAGAAAACTGGCTGGGTTTGGTTTTTTTATATATAGAAAACTGGCTGGTCAAATGTTCTGGAGTGGTGATGGAAAAGACGTGGTCAGGGGGTCAATCCTCTGCTGCCCAGCTGGTCATAGCTCAGTGTGTTTCTTCTGAAACAGTGTTCACAGGCCTCGTTATTCTGGGTTGATTTGGATTGTTGTTTTTTTTTATCTATCCGTCTATGTCTGCCTGGGTTTTTTTTCTGTCTGTAAATCTGTCCATCCGTCTTTGTGTCCATCTGACCCCTTATCCATCCAGCCATCCACCCACCCAACAATCTCTCTCTCTCTCTCTCTCTCTCTCTCTCTCTCTCTCTCTCTCTCTCTCTCTCTCTCTCTCTCTCTCTCTCTCTCTCTCTCTCTACGGATAGCCTAGTGGTCAGAACATTGCGCTGGCAATTTGAAGACCCGGGTTCGAGTCCGGTCGAGGAAATTTTCTTCCTGGAGTTAACATCACTGCTGACTCCACTCTCCCCAAAAGTCCTTCGGATGAGACTTTAAACCGAGGCCCCGTGTGCGAACGCACGCAGAACATCTTGCGCACACGTTAAATCCAGTTCCGCTTTTCGTAAGAGTAGGCCATCGTGTGCCGGTGGGAACAGATGACATGATTTACAAAATTGCATACACACGGGGACCGGATGAAAAAAAGCATATGATTGCTTATTCTGTTATCCTCGATATAAAAGAATAAATAAATAAATAAATAAAAATACTTATTCCCTTTTAGAGGGCTGGATGAAAAAAAGTCATTGTACTTAATCTATTACCCTCTGTAAATAAAATTTCGTATTCGTATTCCTCTCTCTCTCTCTCTCTCTCTCTCTCTCTCTCTCTCTCTCTCTCTCTCTCTCTCTCTCTCTCTCTCTCAGTGAATTTCCCCTGTGTATGTGCATAATTGTGCACTATGCAATTATAGGCCTACACAATCTTACAATTTTACTTAGATAATACATACACATATGCATAGTCATGTAGGCCTACACACACGTATATTCACGCTTGTGCTTGTGTCTGTACGCACAAAATGATACTTGTGCGCCCCTGTGAGGAACTGTATGTGCTGTGTATGTGCATCTGGGTGTGCTCACATGTTATAGGACAGCATGTTTGTATACATGTACACACTTGCTTATCAGCAAGTGGTCAGCCAAGTGTGCATGGGCACTGAGTGTTAAAGAAGGTGGCAGGACAGTTTTGACTTTCACCCGACGGACGCTATAGCCCAATGGTTAAGACCGTTTGACTTCGATCCCATGGGTCCATGAAGTTTTGGGTTCGTATCTCGGCGGCGTCTGGGTGAAGTAAGGGGTGGGGATTTTTACAATCTCTCGCATCAACTTTAAGTGCAGGCCTGCCAGCGCCTTAATCCCCTTCGAGTATAGTGCACATGCAGACGAATATGAACATTAAAGATCCCCTAATTTACGATTATCCCCTAATTCATCCAGTGAACTAGAACACGAACATTCCCGGTATGTAACCTGTACAAAAAAAATGAGCTGCTGCTATGAAGTCCGAGTGTCTTGGTTGAGGCCAGCAAGCAGACCTCCTGAAGAGTTGCAAGCACAGGAGCAGACCAGACACCAGGCATCCCACCCAATAAGGGAAACAAGAATATGGACTCACATGCTCATCCTCTGTAGCAGCAGACTCAGTGGTAACGAGGGCGGTGTAAGCTTCGTTCCAGAAGGCACACTGACGATAGCGTCGTCCATTTTCTATACTGATGTCAGTGGGGGACTGGAAGACAGCGTAAGGATAGGTGGCGTTGTTTATGGGAGGCCACGGAGTTGCTGCGCCTTCAGAGTTAGGGTTCCTGCAAAGGTCACAGCCAAAGTGTCAATCGGTTCCAGTTTATCGTTCATAGGTGTGTATTTTCGTCATTCTTTTTGCCTTATTTGAGCTTTATTCTTTCCGCTTAAAAAGAAGAAGCAAGCATTTAGACAGCTATTTGACAAATGTTATAATATAATCAAATAGCCAGCCCTCTATTTACGATCGTAAGCTTTTTTTCATACATTTTTTTCATTACAGCAGTTTTCAATTCAGCATCACAAACTGATGCTTTCTAACCGAATAAATTCAGCAAAACCAGTTTTAAAAACCATGCCCAAGAAAATCTTTAGAATTGAACCAGTTTGTCCATGTCTTTGTCCCTGTGTTGTTTACCTAATCACACACACACACACACACACACACACACACACACACACACACACACACACACACTCTCTCTCTCTCTCTCTCTCTCTCTCTCTCTCTCTCTCTCCCCCTCCTTTCACCACTCCCACAGAAATAAACCACACCCCTCACCCGAACTTGGCGAAGTTGGCCCAGGCTGTCATCATCAGGCGGCTGAGCTGTTTCTCCTCCTCCCTGAACACCGGGCCCTGGTCCAGAGGACGGCCGAAGACGAAGTCTATCTCAGAGGCGTGCACCACGCCCATCCACTCCGGGAAAGGGCTGACGGAGGACCGATGCTCGAAGGAATACATGTACACCTCGCTAGCTGCGTGCATAGACGCCATCACTTTGTACTGAGGGCAAAAGAAAACCACATCACCGAAAACATTGTTCAGAGCAATGAGGTAGTCGTCTCTCCTCTCAGGCAAGGAGGAATTGATGTACACGTATTCCAGCAGTTTAGCCAAGAGTCTCTTATTCTTCGGCTGGTCAGGGAACATTGGAAACACACGGTTCCTCAAAACTGTGTAAAAAGCAGTCTGATCCATCTGTGGTTTCTGAGCCTCAATCGTCCGCTTCCCTGAATAGAGAGAGAGTGCGGTAGAACCATCATCTTTTGTCGTCCCTATCATCAGGTTCATCTTCTTTGCGCGTGTGGAAAAGAAAGATTCGCTCAGAGGTTTCTCGAGGAAGTAACCGTCGACAATCACCTCGAAGGCGGGAAATTTGAAGCGTGTTCGATCTGCGGCAATTTTCCCCATGTCTTCGCTGTCTGCTTGCAACAAACACGTCAACACGGCATCGTCGTCATGACCAGGACAGCCCAAAGCCTCCGCCAGTTTCCGCGTTGCAGCAATACCCCCAGCAACACTGTCTCGCGCTCCCCCTCTGCTAGAGTGTAAAGGCGCGCTCTGAATGATGGCTCGGGAGAAGAGGTGTTGCGAGAGGGGAGACGCCATATGCAGTGCAATGCTCAGCCCCCCAGCGCTCTCCCCGAACAGCGTGATCCTGTGGGCAGACCCCCCGAAGTTGCGGGCGTTGCTGTGAATCCACTTCAGGGCCATGACCTGGTCCAGCAGCCCCACGTTTCCTGGAGCCGAGGCGGTGCCCAGAGTGACAAAGCCTAGCGCCCCCAGGCGGTAGTTGAGGGAGGCCACGATGACGCACTGGGTGGCGGCCAGCACCTGGCCATTGTAGGTGGGCACGGTGGAGGACCCGAACTCCAGCGCTCCTCCGTGGATCCAAACCATCACCGCCAGGCCCTCTGCATCCGCCTTGTCCGCGCAGCCCTGGGGAACCCAGAGGTTGAGGTAGAGGCAGTCCTCGTCAAAAGGTGTGGAGGTTGGGGGGATCAAGCGGATGAGGGAGGTGTAAGGAACTTCAGGGCAGGAGGGAGGGGGGGTGGTGGCATCCAACACTCCCTCCCAGGCATCGGCACTTTCTGGTCGCTGGAATCGGGCGGGGATCTTGGCGTAGGGGATTCCCCAGTACACCGTCACTTGTCGATCCAGGACTGACGTCACCTCTCCCCTGACGTCACCATGAGTAGTGTGTATGATGACGTCAGAAGATCCTGCACTGACGGCCATGGAAGCCATAATCATGATTGGAATGAAAATGGTAGAAGGCTCCATAGTGTTAGATGTCCACTTGCATGGATTCATTCTGCAAAAGATAAACAAAAATCCCGTACAGGACTGAACCAACCAAGTCACACTTATCAATTTGTAGGCCTATAACTGGGTAAGACGTTTGTGTGTACGACTGTTTTTAAGTAGACTACCTCGCAAGCTTGAAATCTCAACATTTAACATGTTCCAAGATTTATTCATATGAAAGTATTGCTGCTGGTTTTTTGTTATTGTTTTCCTTTTTTTTTTTTTTTTTTTGGGGGGGGGGGAGGTTTGGGGGTGAATGGGTGAGAGGAATGTGGTAACTATGTGAATAAATGCTACACAATACCACACCAAATCATAATCAAACACTGAATGGGATGGAAGTAAAATGAAATGCAATACGAGATGTTTTAGGGGATTGATTTATATCATGTCAAAAATACTCGAACCATCCCATGTAGATAGTTACAAAATAATATAACTTACTGACGTTGAAATTTCAAGTACTTAAAACGATCGACACGCGGAAATCCACAGAGAGAGGTCAAAGGTGAGCAATACGATCTTTGCCCAACGGGCGTATCTCTGAAAACTGACATGGGAGAGAATAAAGAGTTGCGTAAAGGGGAGGGTATTACACACAGTGACTACTGTCGGCTCACAGTAGGTTTTTTTGTTTTTTTTATAGTCTCAGTCAAGAAGGAAGGTGGCAGGACGGTTAAGACGTTTGCCTGCCAACAAGTAAGCAGCGAAGTTCTGGGTTCGATTCCCAGCCTTGCCCTGTCTTCCCATACGCAAAATTTTCACCATTGGTGAAGCTCGGAGCCTTAGCAGAGGAATGAAAAAATATATATTTATAAGTTCAACCAAAGGGCAAAAGGAAAGTAGAGTCAGTTCCACCACCACCGACATACCCCCACCTCATTCCCATCCTTTTCTCGAAAGCTTCTTTGAATTCATAACCTTACCATTGAAGCTGTTCCGAAATTGCAAAAGGAATAAACCGAGATGACTGGTTCAACCACTCCATGTGCATTGATAATAAATCTTTGATGACAACAAGTTTGTAAAGGAGCGGGAGTTAGTCGGAAGACCTTGCCTTTAAACAACTTTCACACACACACACACACACACACACACACACACACACACACACACACACACACCAATCCAATCCAATCCAATCCAATCCAATCCAACCCAACCAGTCCAATCCAATCGTTTATAGGCCCACTGACCTCAGAGGCTGTATAGGAGCTGTCACCTTGTAAAAAAAATGTAGGACAAACATACACAAACACACTCAAAGATCATCACAACTCTCTCTCTCTCTCTCTCTCTCTCTCTCTCTCTCTCTCTCTCTCTCTCTCTCTAAATGCTCTTGAACAAACACACGCTCATTCATACATATTCTTCCATCTTTTTCTTTTTTTTTAATCTGTCAACTAATATCACTAAATGTGGAAAGACGTTAAAGTGAAGAACACACCTCGTAAGAACTTCTCAGTCTCGGATTTAAAACTGAGCGACTGTATTATACAGATGAAAGCAGATGTTATTAGAAAACCAGCTGTATGCCTACTGTCGTTCCTTTTGTCAACTCCAGGCCAACTATAGCCTATAACTGGTTCACCCAGGACAGTCACAATGCTGGGGGGAAAAAAACCCACATAAACGACACATACGCACCGAGCGCGCGCGTGCGCGGAGAGAGTAGTGTGGGAGGTGGGAGGGATTGCTGTGTGTGTGGGGGGGAGGGGTCGCTTGGGGTTGTTTTGTTTCGGTCTTTTTTTCTTCGTAAACCTTGACAGCAAAGCAAGGGGAAAGGGGGGGGGGGGGGGGGGAGGAGGCAAAGTCAGAAGGGAGAGGTGAAGGGGTGGGGGGTGGGGGGGGGGGTGGACAGGCAGGCAGGCAAAATAGTGTAGGCTAGATTGAGCCATACCTCAAAAATAGACTGACAATCTCAGTGCCCTCTGCTTTAAAGCACAGTAAGTAATACTATGGTCTGTGAGAACACAAGTTAATTAGTTCATTAAGCAACTATTTACACACACACACACACACACACACACCACACACACACACACACACACACACACACACACACACACACACACAATTCAGTTGCACCCAGTTATAAAATAATGGAAACCAAATGAACTGCAAACTTTCAGCCAGGCAGTATAAATATGAATAAAATTAGGCAACACACACACACACACACACACACACACACACACACACACACACACACACACACACACACCACACAACACACATTCAGTTGCACCCAGTTGTAAAATAATGGAAACAAAATGAACTGCAAACTTTCAGTGAGGCAGTATAAATATGAATAAAATTAGGCAACACACACACACACACACACACACACACACACACACACACACACACACATATATATATATATATATATATATATATATATATATATATATATATATATATATATATATAAACACGTTTTCCCACATTGTGATCTTAGACGGTAGGGACAAGAGGGAGGAGTGTATATGAATGAGCTTGAGTTGAATTTAACATTGGGTTAATCAGCAAATCAAGAGTTAAGTACGTAGCTTGGAAGTCATGCTTAAACTACTCATGTACAATTTGTTTTTGTTTTTTAAATCATTCCAACCGGAATGTACTCTTTCATGCACAAGTTGAAAAATTATCAGGACAGCAATGCACTCTTCATGCACAAGATCAAACCATTCAAGCAGCAATAAACTATTCGTGCACAAGTTGAAAACCACCGCAACACAAACGCACAAGTTCGAAATCATTCCAACAGCAATGCAACTCACATGTCACACCAGCACAGTGTACAACCAGCTGAACACAAAACACAACCAGCTTATGTTCAAGGTAGGCAGTCCTCAATAATAACGGGGTACTCACACACGCGGCAAGCAGGTCTGTTGGTGTCGTTAAGTGGTTTCCCTGTCATTAACTGGAGTAAGAAGTTCAACTGCGCTAACCCAGTCAAATCGTAACTAGAATCTTCTTCCCCCTTTTTTTTTTGTTTTTTTGTTACCGCTTAGCCCATCACATTGTATCAACACAGATGAAAACAAAATAACAGTAATTAAAAGAATAGACTAAAGCTCAGTCAAAACTTTGGAAGTAAAACTGGTGTTTCTTTACTAAACACAGTAAATAGCATTTCACCAGAAGTTGCCACAGAAGCATCCAGACCAGGGGATGAGTTCATGTTTTTGTTAAGCCTATCCACTGAAGGACAACCACCACATAACGACACAACACTGACACTTTCCACTGACTCATGCTTTCGCGTGTTAAATGGGAACACAACGCTAAAACACATCAGGGTTTTGTCTGTGGTTGTTTTTGTTTGCTTGCTTGTTTGTTTGTTTTTAATGAAAAGAAACAGTTGATCACAGAATCTTGTCTTGATCATTTGTCTTGATCTTTTCTTTGGAAGTGTTGTATTATATTGTATGGTATTGCATTGTATTGCATTGCATTGTGTTGCATTGCATTGTATTGTGTTGTGTTGCGTTCCGTTGCATTGCATAGTGCAATGTAGTGTAGTGTAGTGTAGTGTAGTGTAGTGTAGTGTAGTGTAGTGTAGTGTAGTGTAGTGTCGTGTCGTGTCGTGTCGTGTCGTGTCGTGTCGTGTAGTGTAGTGTAGTGTAGTGTAGTGTAGTGTAGTGTAGTGTAGTGTAGTGTAGTGTAGTGTAGTGTAGTGTAGTGTAGTGTACAGCATTGCGTTGATTTGTGTTGCGTTGTGTTGTGTGGAGTTGTGTTGTGTTGTGCTGTGCAGTGTTGTGTTGTTATGTATTGTGTTGTGTTGTATTGTATTGAACTGTATCACTTTGTATTGCGTTGTACTGTGTCGTATGATACTTTCAGTCAGGGCAGATTTCTCTTCATGAATTTCGGGCTGCTCTCCAGGGGAATAAAGCGTCACCACAACAGTATCACAACCCAAGTATTCCTTTCCCTGTCTGAGTGGATTTGTCTACAGAAGTTTGCCAGGGACAAGTCTCTTGTTGCCGTGGGTTCTTTTACGTGCACTAAATACGTGGGGGACGGGATAGCTCAGTGGTCAGAGCGCTCGCTTTCCCCTAGCCAAGTTAAGAAGCGTCGAGCGTGGTTACCAGTTGGATTGGTGACTGTTTGCGCGCCTTGGCTTCAGTACAGTTCCCCCAGTTCCCCAGCTGTCAATGGGTACCTGCCCTCTTTAGGGTCAGGGAAGGTAAAGCAGCGAGGGAGAGGAGATGGGCGCCGCCCTCAATATGCTGGCCCCTAGAGAAACTGAGGCCTCTGATGCCTCGCTCCCCTACGACCACATAGGTTATAGGATACCTTTACCTTTTTACATTTACACAGCCCTCACTTGGTTTAGTTCAGACCTTACAGATCGATTCCAAATAGTCGCAGTAAACAAGATTCAATCCAAACCTGTCAAACAGGAATGTGGAGTCCTGCAGGGATCAATTCTGGGCCCTGTTCTTTTCACTCGATACGCTACTCCACTGTCACATTATCATGAACCGTCATCAAATCAACCATCATTTATTATGCTGATGACTCTCAGATTCAAAGCAGTGATACTCCTGAAAACCTGCCTTCTCTCTTGATAAATATGTCCTACTGTCTTCAAGATATCCCAAACTGGATGATACAGAACAAGTTACAGCTAAATGCAGATAAAACCGAAGCCATGGTTGTAGGGACCAAACACAAACTTTCTTCCATTAGCCTACAACAGCTTCAATAGAATTCGGCAATACATCAGTCACTTTATCCACCGCTGTGAAGTATCTAGGGGTTGTTATTGACAACACACTATCCATGCAAAAATTCATCACCCAGATCTGCCAGTCATGCTACTATCAATTAAGGCGTGTTAGCGCAATTCGAAAGTACCTGTCCACTGATGCAACATCCAATCTCCTTACGTCTTTCACGTCTTGACGATTGCAATTCTCTTTTGGCTGGTCTCCACTTCCTTCAACGTATACAAAACTCTGCAGCTCGACTAGTCCTCAGAAAGAAAAAGCCTGAGCATGTAACTCCTCTCTTGCGATCTCTCCACTGGCTGCCTATGCCATAGAGAGTAAACTATAAGATCAGTACTCTCTGTTATAAATGTCTCCACAAAATAGCACCCTCCTACCTCTGTGAATGTCTTTACCCGTACAGTCCTTCTCGTTTTATTCCCTCCGCTCTGCTGCAGATACCTTGCGCTTAAGAATACCTAGATTCAATCAATCCACCGTTGGCCGTCGCTCTTTCTCTATTTCTGGTCCAGTGATCTGGAACGATCTCCCTCTCTCCCTTCGTCAAAAGCCTACCTACGGCACTTTTATATCGAGCCTCGAGACATTTATTTCAAAGCTAAAATCTTCTCTTCCTGTTTTATCTTATAGCTGACCTTGCTCTCAACAGCCGAAATATCCACCACCCTGCCAAAGTGTATAAAGTGTGTGTGTGTGTGTGTGTGTGTGTGTGTGTGTGTGTGTGTGGGGTGTGTGTGTGTGTGTGTGTGTGTGTGTGTGTGTGTGTGTGTGTGTGTGTGTGTGTGTGTGTGTGTGACTCCCCAAAAGTCTTTCGGATGAGACTGTAAACCGAGGTCCGTGTGCGAACGCACGCAGAACATCTTGCGCACACGTTAAATCCTGTTCCGCTTTTCGTAAGAGTAGGCCATTGTGTGCCGGTGGGAACAGATGACAATATTTACAAAACTGCATACACACGGGAACTGGTTGAAAAAAAGCACATGAGTGCTTATTCCATTATCCTCGATATAAAAGAATAAATAGATAAATAAATAAATAAATGAATAAATAAATAAACACACACACACACACACACACACACACACACACACACACACACACACACACACACACACACACACACACACACACACACACACACACACACACACACACCAATACATAATTATACGAGAGCTTGACTGTTCCCTTTTCAATTTATAAAGTATATATATAAGCCAACATTAGTCTATCAAATTTGGTCGTAAGGGTTTTTTTTGTTTATTTTTTATTTTGTGTTGTCTTGTTTTATACTGTACAGCGGACTTCACTTTAAATAACTAAACTCTAAATATCTAAACAGGACACCAATGTGCATATTTCGTTTTTAATCTCTCTTTTTTTTTTTTGACCATCCGTTCTTACCACTACGAATGGCCTACTCTTCCGAAATGCAGAACGGGTTTTAATGTGTACGCAAAATGTTCTATGTGTGTTCACACACGGGACTTCAGTTTATAGTGTCATCTGAAGGACTTTCTGGGAGAGTGGATTTGTACTCGTGTTAACTCCGAAGGTATGGAGTGTGTTGTGTGTGTGTGGGGGGGGGGGGGGTTAATACTCGTGTTAACTCCGTGGGGAGGTGTGAGGGAGAATCTCCACCCTTTGAACGGGTGTCTCGGTGGTGGCTCAAACCCAGGCTTGACCCCAAGCAGTCAGATCGCGAGCACAATACTCTGACCACAAGGGTACCCCACCCCTGAGTGACTGTTTAATTCTTCATTCCATTTTATGATTTTTTCCCCTATTATTTTTGCAATCCTAACAATTATGCTGTATAAGCTCGCGGTGTGTTTTTTTTTTCTTTAGCCTTTTTTTTTCTAGTTCTGTCAAAAGTTTGTTTTAACCATGTTTAAAAAAAACGATCTGGTGGTAAGTGCATTGCAATGCAAGCTGATATTGTCTACCTTCACACACACACACACACACACACACACAC
>CM060324.1:16047499-16057499 GCA_030674155.1 Stramonita haemastoma | reverse complement strand
AGATGTCCTGAGTCGGCGAACTTTTCAGTAGTAGTGGGAGGAGGATGAAGGAGTGGGAGAGGAGGAGAAGCAGTAGCGACAGTGGTAGTATGTAGTAGAAGTAGAAGTAGTCGTAGAAGTAGAAGTAGTAGTAGTAGTTGTTGTTGTTGTTGTTGTTGTTGTTGTTGTTGTTGTAGTGGTCGCAGCAGCAGCAGTAGTAGGAAGAGGAGGAGTTGGTGAAGTAGTAGTAGTAGTTGTAGGAAGAGGAGGAGGAGGTGGTGAAGTAGTAGTAGTAGTAGTAGTAGTAGTAGTAGTAGTAGGAGGAGGAGGAGAGGAGGAGGAGGAGGAGGAGGAGGAGGAGGAGGAGTAGACGTAATATTAGCAGCAGCAGTGGCATCAGCAGTAACAACAGCAATAGCAACAGCAGCAGCAGCAATAACAACAGTCGCAACAACAACAGCAGCAGCAGCAGCAGCAACAGCAGCAGCAGCAGCAGTAGTAGTAGTAGTGGTAGTAGTAGTAGTAGTAGTAGTAGTAGTAGTAGTAGTAGTAGAGGGACTGGTTCAAGCCTAATTATCGCAGCTTGTTGAACATTTTATCCATGTTCATTAATTCCTTTACATGGTTAGCCATCCCACTGCTGCCAAACGTTCATCACCAATATTTTACCAGTAGCCTATGTTTATATTTGTTAGCGTTGAATCTTTAAATGAAAATTTGTCCTTCTTGATTTCTAGGTTTGCGGTTTTTAATTTTTTTTTAATCTCCATATGGTACATTTACTAAAAATGTCTATTTTAGAATGAATAAAAATCATCGTATATTTTTGAAAATCTCCCCTCTTCACTCCCTCTCTTTAATTCATTCATTCCTACCAGGCTAACGTGTTCCCATTTCGTGCTCTGCTTACTCTTCAGACTCTGATATAGCCTACCTGCAATTTTTGACGTGCTATGTTGAAGAGGAAACTAATAATAATATGAAAATGAACTTGAATCAAAGAACAAAGATGTTTTCAAACGAAGGTTAATGCAAAAGCAAAGTTACCACAAACAGCACACATTATATATACATACATACATAGGCTACACACACACACACACACACACACACACACACACACACACACACACACACACACACACACACAGATATATATATATATATATATATATATATATATATATATATATATATATATTTATATACACTTGATATCACATGTTGATTACTTTTACGGATTGTTTTAAAACTAGCGCGAGGGGAGGGGGCGATTGTAGAATTTAGAGCACTGTACTCTCAAGACCAGCAAGGGTGGAGCCACAACCGAGGCGCCCGTTCGGGGAGATTTTCCCCTCGGTTAACATCAGTACCAACTCCCCCCCCCCCCCCCACCCCACCCCCACCCCCTCAATTGAAGGTCCCCTTGGATAAGACTATAAACCAACGTACCGTGTGCAGAATGCACGCAGAACATCTTGAGCACAGTTTAAAACAACTCCGCCATTTGGAAGAGTAGACCATTTCGTGCCGGTAGGAACGAATAGCAATAATTTTTAATTAATGTTTGCGCACACATGTTTTGTTCAGAACTACCCCCGAAGTCGAACTGCAGCTACCTTAAAAAAGTTAAAGTCTGTCCCGAGCCATAAGGCTCATCAGGCCGGTGCTTATCCCGGTTTCTGTGGCGTTAAGCGACTGAGAGTCATAGACTCCCCCCTGGATAGGACGCCAGTCTATCGCAGGGTTAACCCCCAACACAAGGTTGGTACCCTTTTTACATCTGGGTGGGGTGAGAAAATAGCCGTAAAGTGCCTTTTCCAAGGGCACAACGCCATAGCGGAATAGCTGGAATCGAACCCGCAACCTTTAGATTACGAGTCCAACGCCCTAACCACTAGGCCACAGCGGCGGCTGCGCAGCTACCTTACAGGTGGGTAAAACCGGTTGCATTCGCAAAACCTTACCATTTCTAAACCTAGCAGCTCCAGCAGAGAAACAGAAAAAAGCGTTATGAATGATAATGATAATAATGATAATAATGATAGGTTCCCCCCCCCCCCCCCCCCCCCCCCCCCACTAATAACTGTTATACATGCAGTGTCACAAAAAGGAGGGAGAGGAGAGAGAGAAGAGAGAGAGAGAGAGAGAGAGAGAGAGAGAGAGAGAGAGAGAGAGAGAGAGAGAGAGAGAGAGAGAGAGAGAGAAGACAGACAGACAGGACAGACAGACAGACAGACAGACAGACAGACAGACAGACAGAGCAGGCAGGCAGGCAGGCAGAGCAGACACAAACGGACGGACGCGGACGGACAGGCGGACGGACAGACAGGCAGGCAGATGGACAGACACACAGACGGATGAGACAGACAGACATGGATAAAGATAGATACAGATAAGGAGCAAGTTGTGTGTGTGTGTGTGTGTGTGTGTGTGTGTGTGTGTGTGTGTGTGTGTGTGTGTGTGTGTGTGTGTGTGCGTGCGTGCGTGCACACGCGAACAAACAAAAAAGCTACCATCCTTAACACACACACACACACACACACACACACACACACACACACACACACACACACACACACACACACACACACACACACACCACTAAACTCACTAAAGTATCTGAACCTTGGTGAGAAATAAGACTTTTTTTTTTTAAAGATATAGGGCTAAAGAAAAAGAAAAGAAAAGAAACATATAACAAAGAAATAGTAAAATAAAAACAAAGACGTTTCGACAAAACTCAATTGCACACATTGATTAGAATACGATCTACAAACAAAAAAAAAAACCCTTCATGGAAAGTCAAAATATAAAAATCAGAATTTATAATTATTAAAAAGAAAGAAAAAAGACTGCTATCTTTCATTCGTCGGTGTGATACTCAGATTTTTCCTGCTATCTTGGCGACAACTACCTTGTACATCAGGTTTTGCATGTTATATTGGTCTACATGACGAAGCTCCCACCGTCTCTATATCACGAAGTAGGAAAACACCATTTTTATGCCGTGTTTCAGATTACAGCGCGGAGTTCTCACTGTAGCCTATGTGTGTATTCCAAACGAGGAGTCGTGGTTTGCTGTGGAAAGAAGATATCGCTCCCAAGGCCACCTATGATCTCATGGTGATTCCTCAGGTGTGACGAGACAGAGTGTTTATTCTTGGTGACGACTCAAAACCTGTAACCACGTATACCCAAGTGTAGATTTAGTCAATTTTCCAAGTGCTTTCTCCGACTTTAAAAAAAAAAAGCAAACAAATTTAGCATAATCTTCACCTTCACCTATCCCATGGTCCTGTAGACTGTGGAGGCACCACTGAAGATTTTGCAACCAGCTTCCTCCACTGCCCACAGTCCTCAGCTTTCCGTAGCAAATCTTTCCAATCAAAGCCAGTCCCCTCTCTGATGTTGTCTTCCCATCGTTTTCTCTGTTAGCCTACTACATTACCAAAGAAAGAAAAAAAAACCGGAAAAAAACCACCATCGATTAATATAAGATCACAAGCGTATCACTCACCGAAAGTTGCTCTCCCAAGCTCGGCATTTTTGTGAATACGGTTTTGGTATGTAGCCTAAAAGAAAGATTATTATTTTCTGTGTGCGTAAAATGACAGATAAAATCCAGGCAGTCAGTCAGTTAGCAGAGGGGAAAAGGCAAAACACAAGTCAACTCTGGGGGGACAGATGTCCACAGGTAGCGGCGCTGAACACAAACTCAGGTCATAACGTTAATTAAAAACAAAAGCTGATTCCGAAACCAGGAACTTGACAGCTGCTCAAAATTATGCAGTATTCACTATTGTAGGTAGGACTATATTATTATAAACTCTCACTCCCACTTTGTTTTGGATTGGGGGGGGGGGGGGGGTCGCACGTGCGTGTGCTCAGGATTGTGTGCGTAGTTGCAAGTACGTTCCTGCATGTTTGTTTTTAGGTGAAAAAGCAAAACAAAACGGGGGAGGGGTCCTTTAATTCACGCAACATACACACGGGAGGCTGGATTCTTTAATATATACTTTAAAAATAAAAAGTTACGGTTTCATTTCGTTTATTCTAGTCCTAGACATCAGCATCAGCATCAGCACAATCAGCTACCTGCCTTATTTAGGGAGGAGGAAGGTACAGCAGCGAAGGAGAGGAGATGGGCGCCGCCCTCAACATGCTGGTGGCCCCTAGAGAAGCTGAGGTCTCTGACACCTCGCTCCCAACCGACCACATAGGACATGGGAACACCTGTACCTTACCTAAAGTCAGTCAAAGAACGTTGTAAGCGAATTTGAAGACTGCAAGTGTGTGTGTGTGTGTGTGTGTGTGTGTGTGTGTGTGTGTGTGTGTGTGTGCGTGCGTGTGCGTGTGTGTGTGTGTGCCCACGCGCGCGCGCCAAGTAGGTGTGGAGGCAGTAGTGTCTAGCAGACGTATGGGTTTGATCAAGACTGTTAAATATGTTTATATAAAGTTGGTAATAAACAAACAACGTAATGACGCAAACATCATAAATCGTATTGTTGTGGTGGGCTGCTTACAGTCTGACACCTGAGCCAGCTGTTAACGAAATTCTGATATAATTAATGAAACAGACACACACAACAACGTAGTAGTGGCATAGGTCCATGTTATTTCATATACGGAGAAAAATCGCAGTGTCACACACACACACACACACACACACACACACACACACACACACACACACACACACACGCACGCACGCACGCACACACACGCACACACACCGCACGCACGCACGCACGCACGCGCATGCCTACACCACACACACACACACACACACACACACACACACACACACACACACACACACACACACACATGGGGGCGGGATATAGCATAGTGGTCGGAACATTGCGCTCGCAATTTGACGACCCGGGTTCGATTCCCGGTTGAGGGGATTTTTCCTCTGGAGTTAGCATCAGTGCTGACTCCACTCCCCCCCCCCCCCCCCCCCCCCCCCCCCCCCCCCCCTCAAAGTCTTTCGGATGAGACTATAAACCGTGGCCCTGTGTGCGAACGCACGCAGAACATCTTGCTCACACGTTAAATCCTGTTCCGCTTTTCGTAAGAGTAGGCCATCGTGTGCCGGTGGGAACATATGACAAAATTTACAAAACTGCATACACACGGGGACAGGATATAAAAAAGCACATGAGTGCTTATTCTTTTTTTTCTGCTTCATCTTCTGTGACGTCCCCGTACTGCTGTTCCCACGCCGCTCATCTCATTTTCCCTGCCACAGCCATATCCTGAATCGTTATGTCTCATTCCCGGGATCGGCAGTCCACAGGGAGCACATCATTATTAGGCCACCGTTGGGCCACCAGCCAGAGGGGCCCTGCACTTCTGTTGAGTCACTTCGGTGGGGTTCAGTGGTGCCTGTTCTGATCTAACATACGCAGGATACCACCTACTAAGCACCCTACTAACGATAGTATTAGCTCAGTCGCGGAGCCAGACTGAGTGAGTCACCCACCTGAGGTGGCGACCACCACAACGTCCGTCTCCCCGCGAACCTCCAACCCCAAAGGCTTTGACACAAACTCACCACAGGCACAGAAGTGTATGGGGAAACTGAATCTGAGGTCACCATGAGACCAGAGCAACGGGAGCCACCGAGTCAGAGGCAATTTTTATTATTGCATGAAGATCAATAGTGATGGGGATGATGTAATGATGCTGCTGTGGAAGTGCACACGCTTTGAGACTACTCTACGTTTACTGTCATAATATATCCCGGCGTCAGCCGGGCCTGAGAGATACAGACACCTGCAGTGTTGGTCAGGTAATTAGAACAACACTCAAATTCGCATCTATAAAGTGGATGAAGCTCGATTGTGTGGTCCCAGTCTCCCCACTGACCCCATAGCACACTCACTCTGGGTAGGAGTCCGAAAAATCCCTATGACTCTTATGGGACTCGAACCCGCGACCTTCCGATCCGAAATCCAAGGCGCTAACCACTGCGCCAAGGCGGCTGGTTATGAGTGCTTATTCCATTATCCTCGATATATAAAAGAATAATTTTTTCTAAATGATAAAAAATAAATAAAATAATAGGGACGGGATAGCTCAGTGGTCAGAGCAGTCCTTTTCCAAGCTAAGGTTAAGCAGCATCAAGCATAGCATGGTTAGCATGGCTGGATGATTGGAATGACCGTTTTTATTTTGTGCGCCTTGGCTTCTAGTAACATGATCCCCTAGTCCACCCAGCTTGTTTTACCTATACAGGCCTAGCTGATTATTTTTATTTAAAGTATACAAGCTCAGGGGAGGCTTACCTGTGGCTAAATAGGCACGGACTATGCCCCAATTGTTTTCATGTCAACTCTTTAATTCTAGCATGCTTGAAAGACTTTATTATGAAGCTGATTACCAGTGAGGATGTCTTCAGGACCCCCACCCCACCTCCCGTAAAAAAAATCATCATCGTCACTCAGTGATGCGGATGGTGCCTGATTTTTTTTTTTTCGGCCGAGACTGGAGAATCTGATCCCTGCGTATCGATCGATAAACTTTACAATGTCACAGTATAGCCAGTCCCGATGTTTCTGTAGTCTCACATTCAAGCCAGTTTTGTCAGAAATAAATATGCACATTTCTTTCTCGCAACTAAATCAAATAAGCAAGAACTTAAGCCAAGAATTAAAATCGGGTGTGAGGGTGACGGGGGGTCGGAGGGAAAAAGACTAATTATTGCGCATGCGCAGCGCTTATACATTTCTGACAGGCTTGCAGATTATTCACATTACAACTTCCGTGACATTTTTTTTAATACTTTCTGTGTTCTGTCTTTATTTGTGCTTGTGTTCACGGATGGTTGAGATTCTTCATGTCTTGGAAACGTTCGGATACGGTTAGACTGGACCCTTAGCCATTTTTCTGTGTTGATCGTGCATCGGCTGGAGAAGAAAATGGTGTTTTTCAACGGATCTATGAAGCTGAAGTTATGCGAAGCAGTGGATCTAAAGCCTACAGACTTCTCGACTCGATTTGTGCAGATGGGTCCTAGCAAAACACAGCCCATTCTAGACCCGTATATAAACATTGATATCGATGAAGTGTTCGTGGCTAGGTCTACAACTAAACCCAAGACCACGAAACCTATCTGGAATGAGGATTTTACATCGGAAGTTCACAACGGACAAAATGTTAATTTGACTGTGTTCCATGATTCCACCATTCCACCAGACGAATTCGTTGCCATCTGCACAATTTCTTTCGATGATTTGAAAGAAAGGAGCGCAGATTTCTGGGTATGTATATTTTGTGTTTGCTCAGATTTCATCGATATTTAAAGTTACAGGACCGAAGACTTGAGTGCAGTGTGTCCGACGATAACTGGGACATTGATGCCAGTCTCAGATGTATCTCGCCATATCTCGGGATATTTTTATTTTATTTTTTACTGGGGGAAAGTATTGTTAATTTTATAGGCCTAACTGAAACTAGTTTGCAAATGTATACTATCTTGGAAATCTAAAAGAATAAGTGCAAGCAACAAAGTATTGGAATTCTTATCAAGTTGCCTATTGCAATGTAACTTAGCATCCGAAGCTTCAGCTTATCTTCAGACCTGTACATCATTTGCAGGTTGATTTGGAACCCAACGGCAAGGTACGCGTTGTGATCGAACTCAATGGATCAACATCAGAAGGTGAGTAGATCAGTGAAAGCCTGTGTGTGTGTGTCATGGTGCTGACACTGTGTGTGTGTGGTGTGTGTGTGTGTGTGTGTGTGTGTGTGTGTGTGTGTGTGTGTGCACAAACACACTGAGGGACACACACACTAACCTGACACTATGTACATGTATCACACAACACACACACACACACACACACACACACACACACACACACACACACACACACACACACACCTTTTTCATTTACTAAATCATGAAACTGATTCATTTGGTATTAATTAATTTATTGTGTACTGTTATAATTTTTTTGTTTACATTATATATAGATATACATAATAAAAATTATATATATTGATTATTGAACAAAATTTCCTTCAGATGTTCTTTATTGCTATATATATAGTTGTTATTCTCTTTTAAATGATTATTGTTGTTGCTCTAGATTTACTGTCTGGACAGTAATTTAAACAGCTGGGTTACTTTTATTGGCTCACTTTTACTTATCTTCAGGTGTTATTAATTATTTAGCATAAAAAGATGTTGAATAGAAAATTTGTGTGTGTGTGTGTCGCGCGCACACACACATACCACACACACACACACACACACACACACACACACACACACACACACACACACACACACACAAGTGCATACAATAGTACATGACATATGGACATGCACACACACAAGTTTACAAAGTACAGAACTTTTCACACACACTATGACTCATCCACACACATGCATGTTACAATCAATGAATCATGTCACACACACAGACACACACAGAAACACTGTATACACACACACAACACACACACACACACACACACACACACACACACACACACACACACACACACACAGTGACATATGGAGTGTGTGACACACACATACGGGGACGGATAGCCTAGTGGTCAGAACATTGCGCTGGCAATTTGATGACCCGGGTTTGAGTCCGGTCGAGGAAATTTTTCTCCTGGAGTTAACATCAGTGCTGACTCCACTCTCCCCAAAGTCCTTCGGATGAGACTTTAAACCGAGGCCTAGTGTGCGAACGCACGCAGAACATCTTGCACACATGTTAAATCCTGTTCCGCTTTTCGTAAGAGTAGTCCATCGTGTGCCGGTGGGAACAGATGACAATATTTACAAAACTGCATACACACGGGGACCGGATGAAAAAAAGCACATGATTGCTTATTCTGTTATCCTCGATATAAAAGAATAAAAAAAAAAAATAATAATAATAATAATAACATACCACACACTCACAGACACACACACACACAGACACACACACACAGACACACACACACACACACACAACACACACACACACACACACACACACACACACACACACACACACACACACACACCGAGAATTACAAACATGTGCACACACACATACATGTGAAGACACACAAGACACACATAATACACACACACAACACACACAACACACACACTCACACACACAGTGACACACACACACACAGTGACACACACACACACGCACACACACACACACACACAGTGACACACACAACACACACACACACACACACACACACACACACACACACACACACACACACACACAATCTCATGGTAACCTCTTTACTGGCTTCAGGTCCAAACCCAAACTTCTTTTCTTCCCCCTGACCTTGAGGAGTGGTCTTGTGGCTAGTCTTTTGCCTTATTTGGATACATGAGATAATAAATAATATGGTTCTGAATACGACCAGTCTGCATGATTTTTGAGCATATTTTGAAAAATCCACAGCAGTTTAAGAGGGTTGTTTTTTAAAAATTTTTATTTTAACTTAAAAAACATTTTTTTTTAGGAGTTTATTAAGAGTTACTTAGTTTAAGAGGATTGACTCTGGCACAATTCTATCAGTATCACAAAATAATGCTATTTTTATCTGGAAAGAGAAACTTCATTCTAAAGATACTTTTTTTTTTTACTGTTTTAGACCGGGAATTTTTTTTTTTTTAATTATTATTATTTTAAGTATTGTTGGTGATGGTGCTTTGTCTTTTCCATACTCAGTTTGAATTTTGTGCATATTGTGCCTTGATGAGTATTGTAATTTGTAGTATTGAATTGATAATTGAGTATTGGCAGTAAGTCATGTTGCACAATATTATTAATACTTGTATCAAGTTGTGGGCATGTGGGTACAAAACTGCAACACACACACACACATTACACACATGTAATGATGTATACACACACACACACACGCACGCACGCACGCACACACACACACACACACACACACACACACACACACACACACACACACCACAAATAATACACATACTAGATTATACACCTGTAGTAATACATACATG
>CM060324.1:16002499-16044999 GCA_030674155.1 Stramonita haemastoma | reverse complement strand
AAACATCAAAGGAAACAGCAACAACAAAAGCCAATTTGCAAAGATAGAATAGCTCTAGTCATTTAAAAATCCTTCCAAGAGCAAGGTTTCAAAACTTTTTTTTTTTTTGGGGGGGGGGGGGGGGGGGGTATAATCAATTTTAGAAATTGGTTGACTTCCAACATCATTCACTATATTACTCTAACTTAGGAGGTGAAGAAACCAAGCATTTCATTGAAGAAAAGATGTTTTATCCATCAAAAAAAGGGGGTGGGAGAGAAAATAAAAAGAACAAAACATTACTAATCATTAGCTTTTTATTGCTGCTGATGTATAATATATTATTGAAAATATTTTTTTAAAGTATAGATGAAGCACCTGCAGAACTTTCTGCATCTTAAAACTAAAAGTGGTATGTTGTACTTGTAGCCAACCATTGAACCAGGTTCTAAATATCGCAGTTACTGTTTCTTTTTTTAAAAAAATATATACATTTTAGGTTTTTTTACGGTAATTAAATCAGTAAATAACTTGTTATACTTTTAGGGAACCAGTGGGGCTGTTTAAGGGGGAGAAAAAAAACTGAGGGCCTTTGACTCTACTACTTTTTAAACACTGACTCAGAAAACCAAAGGAATGAGCAAAATGTCTTGACATTCCAGCAAAAATAGCCTTTTTCTTGGGGGGGGGGGGGGGAGGGACAGAGAAATTTATTTCCTGCTTCAAGTTGGCTGACATAATTGAAAATCTTATAATTTCTGTTGGAGTTTTCCATTTTTCTTGTCCAGATTTTTGGGGTGCCTGTGGAGTGTTTCAGTATAACTCTTAATCAAGATGCTTTACACTACAGTGATTGCCCTGCATTTCCCACATTTGTTAAGGAGGATCTTTTAACACTGAAACACAGTAAAAGTGAATCCATACATTTTCAGTTTGTAACCAAAACAAATGGTCTTGCTGTTTCACTGGTGTAACCTTCATACTGTAAAAATAAGGTGAAATTTTTTATAAGATTTGAAAACTTTTTTGGTTTACTTAAAGGATCAGTCCCAAAAGATGAAAATATAAAATAGGGAGTGTTGTTGACCGCAAATATCATTTGATGAAGAATAAATTGGGGAAATTGTGAGATAACCATAAAAATAAGTTAAACTGCTTTTGAAGTGTAGAAAACTGTTGGTTTTCTTTAAAAACAGAAAAAAAGTCAGTCCCAGAAGATCAGTATCTAAAGCAGGGAGTGTTGTGTTGTTGACTGGAAATATTATATGACTGAGGAAGAATAAATTGGGGAAACTGTGAGGTGACCATTACTTAAAAAAACATGGTTGAGAGAACACTAGTGCATCCTAAGTCATATAACATAATCTGCTAAAGAACACCACAAAAACAATTGAATATCTTTCATCATTTGACGCAGACATTTCCAGGAAAATAACATAAGAAGTTTTTGAAATTATGTAGTTGTAAAGAATGCCATCATCGAGGATATGACAGTATGAGTACTTAGTACTATACTAGTACTAGTAGTAGGCCGCTATCAGTCAAGTTTGATTATGGGTGTACATCCTGGTTGTCCTGTCTGTTTGGTTGTGGCAGCACTGATATTGTGGATGCAGAGAAAAACCGATGCGGGAGAAACAATGTGTGTTGCAAAGGTCGCATTTGTGTATGACTATGGTCTCAATTCTGGTCTGTTGGAGTTGCACTCCTTTCTGCAAAATGTAATGAAATTCCCAAACAAATCTTCCAAACATATTATTTCAGGATGAAAAGGACAATCAGACACAGGGGGTTACCAAACCAAACCAAACCAAACCCAACCAAACAAACAAATAAAAACATGGTGAAGATGCAAGTCACCTTTGCTATGCTGTTTCACCTTTTGAGTCAAAGACTGGGAATAAAGTCTGAAAGTGAATGCTTCAATTCTGTAAGGAAGTTGTGAAATGTGGTTGTACATGTATACATGTATCTTTTCCACCTACGTCTATCCTATTCGTATACATATGCAGAGGGATGCCATCTCTGAACAGTAAAACTGCATACAGCCTACTCAGTGTTTACTGAGTGTAAGATTACAGTGGTTACTTGCATTTACAATATGCTTTAGTTTTGTCCTGATGGTTTCTTCTTCTTTTTTTTTCGGGGGGGGGGGGGGGGGGAGGCTGTAATCATTATTCATATTGATAGCTGATAAGTCTGTTGACATCAGTTTTATCTGTTATGTACACTGAGCAGCACTTTCATCACAGTTCCATAGAACAGGATACAAGATGTGAAGTTCTGTAAGCAACAACTGCCACATAGAGTGTTTTGGTGTAAATAGTAGGACTGAAAGGTCACAGTTTAGCAGCTAAATGGACCCACGGTTAACTAACTACAACATAAACAAAACCTATCCAAACAAAACTCATCTGAATTAAACTATGACTGGTTCACACTATCACAGTCACACTTTTTGCTTTCGTCTATGATTGTGGATCAAATTACTGGTGTTATTTTTGTTCCAGATTTGGTGGACACAGGCAGCGGTCAAGCTGTCCCAGTCAAGCCTCATGGTAAGTCGCTGTTGACTGATACTATCAGTACTTGTAATGATAGATCTATATCGCAGGGTCAGTTGTGTGTCCTTGAGAGTAGGTCAGCTGTCACAAACTTTATCCTTGTTGCTCTCACATCGTCTGTCATAAAGTGAGGAAGTCCGGCTGCTCTATCGTACGAGATCCTCAACCAAAGTCGCTGTCACAATGATTGATGAAATATCAAAACTAAGTAAAGACATAATTATGGCTTGCAGTTAATCTGTGCCATGGAACATTCTGTGGCATTGGATTTTATTAGTTTGATAGCAGAGCTTGCAATCCAAAATATTTATTTATTTGCCCTTTGAAAACTCATTGTATAAAAAATATTGTTGAAACAAAAACAAGTGGTAAATGATTACATATATATAAATAAACTTGTCGACTAAGTTGAAAGTATTAAATGTCTTAAGTCAGTTGAGTCAATTTTGTCCAGCAAAATAGGATTGTATTATTTTCACTTAAGGCAAGTTGGACACATGGTAGATTTTTTGGTAGGTGTAGATTAAGTTGATAAATTTCTGTGTTACTGCCATGCTATAATGTATGCATACCATGTGGACATGTGCAAACTATGAACAAACAATGAAACATACACATAATGCACATGTCCGTGACCACTCACATGCTAGAACATGCATACAAGTCACATACTCTGAACATATAAATTTGCATTGTGTGTACATGGGATACACACAAAGTCACATGCATGCTTATGCTCGTGTGTACATGTGCAGTCACCCCCCCCACCCGCCCACACACACAGTGACACACTTACACCTCCCCCCAATGTCAAATAATGACATACTTAATCTTGTAACTTACACACGCATTTTGCAACAGTTGCCCACACTATACACAAAAATATGTGCAGAATTCTTCTCTCTCCTCTCTCTCTCTCTCTCTCTCTCTCTCTCTCTCTCTCTCTCTCTCTCTCTCTCTCTCTCTCCCCTCTCTCTCTCTCTCTCTCTCTCTCTCTCTCTCTCTCTCTCTCTCTCTCTCTCTCTCTCTCTCTCTCTCTCTGTGTTTCAGCCAATCAGTTCCCTTTGAATTGATCGTGATAACTATACAACAGTGATGGGAAACAACCAAAGTTAATCCTTATTTTTAAAAAAAAACGATCAGAATATTCTTTCATCAAACTATACAACATTCCTTGCAAACAAAATTTCCCACAATACAAGGACTGTGGACAGAAACATTTCCAAATGAATTGTTCCTCCTGTTATAGATCTCTGAGACCTTACTTGGTGTGTTTTTTGTCGGTCAGAACGCAAAGAGAAAGTGTTCAAGGAGAAGGAGGGGATGCTTAATCGTCGGCGCGGAGCAATGCGGCGCAGGGTTCACCAGGTCAACGGACACAAGTTCATGGCCATGTTCTTTCCTCAGCCCACATTCTGCTCTCTCTGCAAGGACTTCATGTGGTAAGTCATGGTCACAAGTCTGCCTGCATCTTTTTTTTTTTTAGCTTTGGAACAGGCGAGTTGGGATATTTTGTCGTGTTGTGGTTTTTGTTTATTTTGGGGGGGGGGGGGGGGGGGGGGTGGTCACAACAAAGATTTTGGTCGGGACTATCTTTGATATTTTTTTTAAAAATTTACTTTCATTGAAAAAATACTTGAATATATTTGAAGTGTTGATTCTGGGGTGTGTGTCTTTGTTGGATTCCTGTTGTTTTTTTTTCTATATCGCCACAAAATAATGTGAGTAGTGTGCCCTTACAGTCACAGAACATCCCTAAACATTGCATATTTCAATAATGAGTGTGCCACCATAATTGGTGTGTGTATAATCTCTAAAATTAAGTAAACGCTTCCTCCACTGTAGTTTTTCAGAGATGCTTCTGATTGGCTAAGTGTCTTGCTTTTGATTAATCACACAATCTGTAAACCGGCCTTGTCATTTCAACTTTATCACAGTTTCCTGTGGCGGTCATTACATTGATACCTAGGGACAGCAAGATTACTGATAGTGCCTTCCAGCTGTTGTTGTAATGAAGTGGGCACTTCTGACTTTGTACTTTGTCTTTCCACTGTGTTTATGTCATCTTCCAAGGAGCCTTGTAATCCAGAAACAAGTGATGTGATTAGGGATTAGAACAGAGGTAGCAGAAGAAGCCACATTTTTGTAGGGTTCTGAGCCGGAAGATGAAACATCAGTTTTCCAGATCTGGCTAGACAAGTATTCTTGGTTTGAGAGCAGTAATTATGGCATGCAGTATTAACTGTATTCTAAACATTGAAAGAACAATGCCTTCACTTAAGAAGGATGAGCTAATTACAGAACCAGCACTTTTGAGTGTTACAAAAAGACTGCCAATCATCAGGAGGCCGTAGGAGGTGAAAATCTTCAGATACTCTTCCATCAGCTATGCCCCCGCCCTCTCTTGCTCACTCTCTGTCTCTGTCTGTCTGTCTGTCTGTCTGTCTGTCTGTCTGTCTGTCTGTCTGTCTCTCTCTTCTCTCTCTCTCTCTTCTCTCTCTCTCTCTCTCTCTCTCTCTCTCTCTTCTCTCTCTCTCTCTCTCTCTCTCTCTCTCTCTCTCTCTCTCTCTCAATCATAATTTTCTTATGTGATATTCATGTATAATGTATACAGTATCCTATATCTCTGTGTCTCAATGTGAAAATTATTCAAATTTGACTTGGATTTGACTGACTGACCTCTCTCCCTCTCCCTTACAAACTGAAGTCCTTATGTAAATGCATGTGATGTAACATCTTGTATGTTCTTAGATAGATGGCTTCATGGAAACAAAGCAAATTACGTTTTAAAATACATTGTTTATTCAATGTATCATCTGGAAATAAAACTTTGATTTTGTGTACAGGTTAAAAACACATTGATAGTTCATAGAAGAGAGGGCTAGTTGTGATATATCACAGAAGAGAAGGCTAGTTGTGGCTGGTGGTATGGGCAACATGAACTTGCTGAATCTGCAGTTTGCGACCTGAAGAGAAAAATAGGCCATTGGCATTTCATGCCAGAAGGAACAAGTGATAAAACAAAAATAAAATGCATGCACCTATATGCCATATTTAGGACACCATCCTCAAAGTCAGAAAGTGGTTACCTTAGTGGTGGGGTAAAAAATGGTCGCATACATGAAATATGACCATTTTTGAACCTTGCAGCTCTAGCCAAGAACACCCGCCCCCCAAAAAAAAACAACCCCAAACAGATTAGAACACAGCCAAGATTGCTCAAACCTTGTGGTTAAATTTTGTTTTGTTTTCTTATTATTGTTCTTCTGGTAGACTCTGTGTTGCCACTGTTGTTATCTACCATTAATGTAGCTGTATTTATACTTTGGGATGTGGTTAAATATGTTTTTGGGTCTAAAGCAGAAACAGGAATAAGACAAGCAGGCAAAGAAACGCATTCAAAAACAGATAGCTAGAGAGATGGACATGAACAAAAAGGGAGAGAGACAGACAGACTATGAGACTAAAAAGAGAGAGGTGCTTAACTAGATGGAAAAATATATGCATGATGCTTTTGTTTTTTTTCAGGGGATTGTGCAAGCAAGGTTATCAGTGTCAAGGTAAGTGTAGTATGAATGATTGAATTCACTTCAGCAATTGTCGTAAAACGATCAGATTTGTGTGTGGTGTGACCTGGTTTTGTCTTGTGTATGTGTTAATTATATTTGTGCTTGCCTCTATGTAATGTGTGTGTACATGTATGCACATGTGGACACAATAATAATAAATGGATTTTTTTCATAGCGCTATTTCTTGCAAAGACAAAGCGCTTGCACTCGGCCCATTCTTACACTGTCTGCATGTCTTAGCCCTTTGTTTTTTCTGTTTTGATGAATATGAACCAGTTCAGTGGACGCTGTAGCCAAGTAGTTAAGACCATTTGTGGCCCCATGAAGTCGCATGTTTGAATCTTAGTGGCAGTGTCTGGTGAATTACAGGGGGCATTTTCATGATCTCCCAAGTCAGCTTAGAGTGCAGACCTGTCATGCCTTAATTTTCTTTGTGTATATACCAAAGATCAAATATACATTTTATAGATTCTGTAACTCATGTCAGCATATGGCGAGTTAGGGAAACATGAACATTTTGAGCATGCAACCTGTGCAGTAAAACAGGTGCTGTGAAGTCAGAATGTTTTGGCTGAGGCCAGCAGGCAGACGTCCTGCAAAGTGGCAAGCCAGGAGAAGACCAAGCACTAGACTCCTCACGCAGTAAGGAGGGGGGGGGGGAAGAGAGAGAGAGAGATTTGATTTGATTTGATTTGATTTATTCTTTTATATCGAGGATAATGGGATAAGCACTCTTGTGCTTTTTTACATCCAGTCCCGTGTGTATGCAGTTTTGTAAATGTCATCTGTTCCCACCAGCACACGATGGCCTACTCTTATGAAAAGCGGAACAGGATTTAACGTGGTGCGCAAGATGTTCTGCGTGCGTTTGCACACGGGGCCTCGGTTTAAAGTCTCATCCGAAGGAGAGAGAGAGAGAGAGAGAAACAGTTCATCCTGAAGCTCTTTTTTTCACAGTGTTGTGTGGCCAATTCAGTGACAGATTTTAATGACTGTGTTTTGCAGTATGTACATGTGTGGTTCACAAGCGCTGCCATCAGCACATAGTCACCAAGTGTCCCGGCTCAAAATCTGAATCAAATGCTGAGGTAAGCGGTGTCTGTTTTGTACAGTTTTGTTTTTATTATATCTGCGTTTTTTTGGATGGATTTGTTATTTTCATTGTGCTTAAAACTTTATTTTGTTTTATTCTTTGGCACATGGAGGAAGAAAATAATTGATGATTGTTATATGTGTAAACCAGGGATTTGCTTCTGACTTTTTTCTTTCCAACAACAACAACGAAAAAAAAACAGTTAAAAACTGGAAATGACTAAGTTGGAAGAAATGCTGCATTTTTGTTTGGGATAGTCACCAATCTTCAAAGCAGATTTCAGATATTTGTCAATATTATTTGTTGTTGGGTTTTTTTCTGTGGCCTTATGATTGACCATTCATGCAATAAGAATGGTGAAGTTTTACCTGCAAGACTTTAAATAAAAAAGTTTGCTGTCAACCATCCAGACACAATATAGAACTGAGACATGAATTTCATGCACCTTTCAGCTAGCTCGGCTAGATCTCTGAGGTCCACCAGTACCATTTGGGTAGCTGCATTTTGGCCTCAGGGGTATATTCTTTAAAAGTTAAGTCCATGAGTGAAATCAAGATATGGATTCTGCTGTTCTTTTGTGCACAGTTAGGTATTTGCTAGTTTTCATGGCAGTTAAATACACTTGATCGTGCTTGTTTGATTCATATAAATGTGCAAGCCTGTCAGTGCTGATCAGTGGATGTTTGTGACTGTTGTGCAGACAAGTGGAACTCGATTCAACATCAATGTTCCCCACCGCTTCAACGTCCACAACTACAAGAGGCCCACCTTCTGTGACCACTGTGGTTCCCTGCTCTACGGCCTCTTGAAGCAAGGCCTTCAGTGTGGGGGTAAGCCGCCAATGTTGGGTGGACGAGTCAGGGGATTTCTTTTTTTTTTTCTTGTCACACTCACAGACTACACAGGCATGCATTCATGTATATGCATACACAGACAGACACAAACATGCATGCACACACGCGCATGCACGCACGCACGCACGAACGCGCACACACACACCACACACACACACACACACACACACACACACACACACACACACACATGCACGCATGCTTGTGAACACACACATGCATGCATGCAAGTACACACTCACACATGTCTGGGCACACCGGCATACTATCTGATGTGTGCACAGATAAACAGACAGAAATACATGCACTCAGACATCTTCACACAGAGGCATGCATACAATTGTTCATACACTTTCTCACACGCATGCATGTGCGCACGCACACACACACGCGCGCGTGCACACGCACACACACACACACACACACACACACACACACACACACACACACACACACACACACACACACACACACACACAAAACACACACACACACACACTCCTCTCAACAACACACACACTCCTCTCACACATACACACTGCAGTATCTCCTGTCTATCTATGTTTTGCAGTATGCAAAATGAACATTCACAAGCGCTGCCAAAGAAACGTGGCCAACAACTGCGGCACCAACACACGGGACATGGCCCAGATCCTGCAGGAGATGGGCATCTCCTGGGAAAAGCTGGGGCCACAGAAAGGGCCCAAAGGAAAGAAGGTCAGTTTACACACTGTGTGTCTTTGCTCTGAGTCTGCATCTTCTTCTTTGTGGATCGGTGGTCTAGGGGTAAACTACCTGTCTGTAAAGTGAGAAGTCGAGGGTTTGGCTCTCCTGTTTGAACCCGGATTTACCCCTATTGTTCACAAGACCTTGATTGGTGGTCTGGGTGCTATTTTTTTTTGGATGAGACATTAAACTTTGGTCATGTGTGCAGCATACACACCTCATGTAAAAGGAACAGCAGCAAGAAGAGAGGTGTTCCTTGTTAAGTTCTGTAGGGAAAAAGCCACTGTAATAGGAAGATGAATACACAAGTTGCAAACCAGATTTCTTTCTTTTTTTAGTGGATAGGGCAGTTTTATGGCTGTGTTCTGTCCTTAGGGGGGCATCCTGAATTTCATGCAGAGAAATCTGCTGTAACTTAGTATGTTTTTTTTGTTTTGGTCTTTTGTTGTTCTCTGGCGCCGCCGCGGTAGTCGAGTGGTTAGGGCGTTGGACTCGTAATCTAAAGGTTGCAGGTTCGATCCCAGCTGTCGGCTATGGCGTTGTGCCCTTGGAAAAGGCACTTTACGGCTATTTTCTCACCCCACCCAGGTGTAAAAGGGGTACCAACCTTGTGTTGGGGGGTTAACCCTGCGATAGACTGGCGTCCTATCCAGGGGGGAGTCTATGACTCTCAGTCGCTTAGCGCCACAGAAACCGGGATAAGCACCGGCCTGATGAGCCTTAGGCTCGGGACAGACTTTAACTTTTTTTAACTTTTGTTCTCTGGCTAGAGCTCTGAAGTTCACCAATGATGAGATGTTGCATATGTAACTGTTTTTGCTTACTAAGGTAACCACATTCTGACTTGGGGATGGTGTCTGACTGAACATGACACCAGTGTGCATGCATTTTTTAACACTGTTTTCATCTGATCCTACCGGCACACAATGTCCTACTCTGCCAAAAGGCAGGACAGATGTTAACGTGTGCACAGGATGTTCTGCGTGAATGGAGAATGGGAAAAGAGTTGGCACTGATGGGAATGGAGTGGGCACTGATGCTAACTCCAGAGGAAAGATCCCCTTGAACCCGCATCATGGCGGTAGTTCAAACCTGGGATTGATTCCGGGTTGTCAGATTGTGAGCACAACCCTCCAACCACTAAGCTATCCTGTCCCTCAAAATGGTATTGGAACACACACACGCACGCACGCACGCACAGAACGCACGCACACACACACACACACAAACACACACACACATATATACTCACTCACTCACTCACTCACTCACTCACTCACTCATCACTCACTCACTCACACAACACACACACACACACACACACACACACACAACCCACACCCACACACACACCCCACACACACACACAGACACACACACACACCCTCCCTCCTCCCTCACTCACTCACTCACTCACTCACTCGCTCACTCACTCAACCTACACTCCTGTGAAATTTGATTTGAGTTTGTTGATACAAGTTATGTCATTTAATCTGTAATCTCATGGAGAATCATCCTCCAATGAATAAAGATTTTTATTTTTAATCCAAAAAATCTGTCACACTGTGTTGAAGATGTGTATCATAGCCATAAGTAGTGAGATAAAAAAAAGTTTTGTGTGTATCTGTATTTTCCAGCCATCAATTAGCGAATCTCCAAACAAGACACCAGCAACGTTGCATGAGCGGTCTTTATCTTCGCCCATACCTGTCAGTGGAGGTAAGCTGAATGTATTACTGGAGAAAAATGGCTGTCATTTCTGTTTCTTTTATTTTTGTTTTGTTTCATTTTTGTTTTGTTTTGGGGCCTCAGCTAGAGTTCCAAGATTCACCAATGGTGAGGTTTTTAATTATGTGACTGTTTTGCCCAAAATTAAGGTAGTCTGCATTCCAACTTCAGGGATGATGTCAAAACACAACACCAGTAAGCTTGATATTTTTAAAAATATAGTCATCTGCTCCTTCCAGTAAACAAAGGTCTACTCTTCTTAAATGCTGAACAGGTCGTAGCCATGTGCATAAGATGTTCTTTGTGCTTTTGCACACTGGGCCTCAGTTTATAGTCTAATGCAAAGGACTTTCAGGGGAGTGGAGTTGGTAAAGGTGTTGATTTCAGGGAGGAAAATTCCCTCAAATGGGCGCCTCAGTGGTGGTTCAAACCTGGGCCATCAGATCATGAGCTCAGCACACTAACCACTAGACAGACTATCTTGCCCTCCCCACCAAGCTGTAAGATAATACTAATGATTAAAGAGGGTGTCAGTGCTGTCAACTATATTACCCTCATTTGTTTAAGCCATAAGCATGTGTCATTTTTGGAATAATTTACTGTCATTTTGTTTTCAGGAAATACAGAAGATATGTCTATTTTCAGGCGTGATGTTGTGTTTACTTGTGCATATGCACAGGCAAATTCATATAATGCTTACAAATGTGCAGACAAACAAAGACACATATTCATTCATGGAGCTCACAGACTTGCTAATATACACTAGCACATATGTTCAAATGCGAGCATACATACATGGGCATGCACGCACGCACGCACGCATGCACGCACGCACGCACCCACACACACACACACACACACACACACACACACACACACACACACACACACACACATGTCCTTACTCTCTCACTCAATCACCTGCTCTTGAATTCACAAAGATAACCTGTTGAACATTCCTATTATGACAAATCTGATTTATATAGATGCATAGGGTTTTTTCTTCTTTTTTTTTAACTGAATCCACATGATGAGTTATCATCACATTAAGAAACAATCCCATCATGAACTTGTGCAAAACTGATTTCCAGCTTTGTTTTTCTTTCCATCGCTTCTCTCTCTCTCTCTCTCTCTCTCTCTCTCTCTCGCTCTCTCTCTCTCTCTCTCTCTCTCTCTCTCTCTCTCTCTCTCTCTCTCTCTCTCTCTCTCTCTCTCTCTCTCTCTCTCTCTCTCCCTCCTAATCAAACTGTATACTGATTGATATTGTATGAGGAAGAGGGGAAAAGATCAACAGTCTGAAGAATTATGAACTGACTTAAATCATTAAAACCTCTCTTCATCACTCTGCCTGCCTGCCTACCTGCCTACCTTTCTACCTACCTACATACCTACATGCATGTATACATACCTACATACAGACATAGCTGCCTACCTACCTAACTACCTACATGCATGTATACATACCTATACACAGACCTACCTACCTACCTACCTTCTCAACTTCCTACCTACCAACCTACCTACCCACCTACCTACCTACCTACCTACCTACCTACCTACCTACCTACCTACCTACCTACCTACCCACCCACCCACCTACTTACCTACCTGGCTGGCTGGCTGGCTATCTGGCTAACTCACTCACTAGCTGATATCACACTTTCAGATCTGCATCATTCCTTCAACACAAAGTATTTTTAAAAAAAAAATTTTTTAAAGGGTGTAAAAAGTTCACTGTAGTAATCATGACCTGCAGATTCTGAAGAGTGCGAAGGGGGCCGGCACGACTTCAGTTTACCCAGCGACAAGGACTTCCTGCTGGGAGAGGGGGGACTGCTGGCAGCCAATGACCACGGCAGTCTACGAGCCAGGTCCTCTTCCTCCGACAGGTCTCGCTCCTCAGGTCGATTCCACCTGCACGACTTCAACTTCATCAAGGTGTTAGGAAAGGGAAGCTTTGGAAAGGTGAGTGAAGTTGTGTGAAGTTGAGGACAATGCTTCCATGATAGGGTTTGGTTGGTGCTTTTTTTTTGGGGGGGGGGGGGGGGGTAGATTTTTGTTTATTTGTTGTTTTCTTGTGTTTTTGTTGTAGGATGGTGTAATAATTGATGAGTGTGTACACTCCGACATTTTATCATTTGCTTTAAAAAAAAAAAAAAAAAGCTGAGAAAGATTTTAATTTTTAAAAAAAGAGTAGAGTAGAAATACAAGACAAAACCTTTTGATGGTAGTGTGTGTCCTTTGTGTGGTCAGTTTGTGTGCAGGGACATGATAGTATGAGCTTCTTTATAAAGATTATTGATGGTGTTAACTTTGTAGCTTTTGTTTTTTTCTTCGTTAAGGTTTACCAATGGTGAGGTTATGTGTATGAGTCCGTATTTGCCTGCCATTAAGGTAGCCGTATTCTGATCTCGTGAACAATGTCTGAAAACAACACCAGTGTGCATGGGGTTTTTTTTTGGGGGGGGGGAGGGATGTGTTGTCATCTGTTCTTCCCAGCCTGAAGTGGCCTACTCTTATGAAAAGCGCAATGTGTTTTAAAGTGTGCGTTCACAAACATGACCTTGGTTTATAGTCTTATCAAGAGGACTTCCGGGTAAATGGGGCCAGTTGTGATGTTAACTTCAGAGGAAAAGCCCTTGAATGAGTGCCTGGGTGGTGGCTCGAACCTGGGCCATCAGATACCAAGCACAGTGCTCTAAGCACTAGGCCATCTTAACCCCATTATTGCTATATGAAAATGATTTTTTTTTAAAAAGATCATAATGATGGATGTATTCATTCTTGTGTTTTAGGTGATGTTGGCAGAGAGGAAAGGGACCGAGGAGGTGTATGCGGTCAAGGTGCTGAAAAAGGATGTCATCATCCAAGACGACGATGTAGAATGTACAATGACAGAAAAACGCATTTTAGCATTATCAGCAAAGCACCCCTTCCTTACAGCACTCTACTGCTCTTTTCAGACAAAGGTGAGTTGGTGTGAGCTGTGCAGCAATGTTTATTCCCATGCAGTCTGCACACATATTTATACATTTATCAGCACCATTGTATATTTTGAGACTATCTGGGGGAAAAATGCAGGAGAATGGACCAAGAAAGCAGAAAATAGATGAGAAACAGGTGACAGGAAGAAAAGGAACAAGGCAGAAACAAAGAGAGGAATAGAAAAGAGGGGATTTCTAGCACAGAATTTCCAGAATGTGGGATGTTATTTTTACCGAGAGGTCCCCAGCATCCCCCCCCCCCACAGGGGAGTATGGAAGGGTGAACAGCATGCATGTAGCAGCAGTGGAATGGCACAGAAAATGAACCAAACAAAAAAGAAAAATTGAGTAAATATTTTTTGTCAGCTATTTGTCATGAACAGTGTGTATAGTCCTTATACTTTTGTTTTCATTCCTAGGTTAGAGCTCTGAGGTTGTACAAGTGGTGAGGTTTTGTGTGTGTGATCGTTTTTGCCCACCTTCAGGGTAGCTACATTCTGACTTCGGGGATTAGTCCTCATTTGAAATTCAGAAAATCAAGAGATGTTTCTCTAGCTATAAAAAAGTTTTGAAGTAACCAGAAATGATTGAATCTGTCATGACATTTGCTAGTTGCAGGAGAGATAGTTCTTTGTGATAGTTTTGTTTTCAAAGTAACAAGAAATGATTGAATCTGTAATGACATTTGCTTGTAGGAAAGATTGTTCTTTGATTTGTGTACTCTACAAGAATCAGCGCTATATAAATCCCATATATTATTATTATTATTATTCTTTGTGATAGTTTTGTTTTCAAAGTAACAAGAAATAATCTAACCTCTCATGACACTTGCTTGTTGCAGGAGAGATTGTTCTTTGTGATGGAGTATGTGAATGGAGGAGATTTAATGTTCCAAATTCAACGAGCCCGCAAGTTTGACGAGCCCCGAGCACGGTTCTACGCTGCAGAAGTCACTTTAGCTTTGATGTTTCTACACAGGCATGGTATTATTTACAGGTCAGCACTTTCTCTTTTTTTTAACATTTTAAAAAAAATTTCTCAGCTGTTAACGTTTTGTGGAACACAATTTAGATGTTTATTTAATCACTTATGTATGTCTCATATGTATTGTGGTGATGATAGGAGGGTTCACTAGAATGTATTGTTAATTAAAGGAGTTATGTACTGAGATGTGTTCTGTAGATTATTCTGATAATATGCACTTACATTTCTTTTGGAAAAAAACAACAACAAAAAACCAGGAAAACAAGTAAATGACATAGCAAGATAAAAGTTTCCTTGTTGTCCTTTTTTTTTGTATAGAATCTTGTGTGGGTTTTTTTGTTGCTGCTTTTTTTTTGGTGGGTTGTTTGTTGGGGTTTTTTTTGTTCCTCAGCTAGAGCTCTGAGGTTCACCAGTGGTGAGATTTTGCGTATACAACCATTTTTACCCACCATTAAAGTGGCTGCATTCCAACTTCAGCGATGGTGTCTAAACATGACACCTGTGTGCATGTTATCCGTTCCTACAGGCATGACTTGTACTAACCTTCCAAAAGGCAGAATGGATTCTATCGTGTGCAAGGTGGGAAGTGGAGTCAGTAGTGATGCTAATCTGATATCAGCTAATCTGATATCAGCTAATCAGTACTGGTGTTAATTAATCCAGGTGTAAATCCCCAGAAACAGGTGTCTCCACCCAGGACAGTCAGATGGACTTTTGAAAGTATGCTTAGTGCCATAAAACGACCATTATCACAGTATTCCAGTTGAAAAGCTCCATTCAGTTTTGTTGCAATGTAACAGTGCTTAGCCGCATGCCAAGGATATATATATATATATTAAGTTGTATTCCACTTTTTTTGTGTTGTCTGTGCCTGTAATAAATGAATGGCAACGCATTCCTTTTTTTCAGAGACCTGAAGCTGGACAATATTTTACTGGACGCAGAAGGCCACTGCAAAATAGCGGACTTTGGCATGTGCAAGGAGGGCATGTTTGAGGGCAAGCTCACCCAGACCTTCTGTGGCACTCCGGACTACATTGCCCCAGAGGTGGGAAGAATTTCTTTTTGGAAAGGGGGTAAAAGGTAAAGGTGTCCCGTAACCTATGTGGTCATAGGGGAGCAAGGCGTCACAGACCTCAGCTTCTCTAGGGGCCAGCATATTGAGGGTGGCGCCAATCTCCTCTCCCTCACTGCTTTACCTTCCCTGACCCTAAAGAGGGCAGGTACCCATTTACAGCTGGGTGAACTGGGGGGACTGTACTGAAGCCAAGGTGCGCAAACGGTCACCCATCCAACTGGTAACCATGCTCGATGCTGCTTAACTTGACTGGGGGAAAGCGAGCGCTCTGACCACTTAGCTATCCTGCCCCCTTTAAAGGGGAGGGGGTAATTTGCATAGTGCTGAGGCTTAGGGCACCAGGCCATTTAAGAACGATTTTGTTCTTTGATGTATTTCATGGCTATGTTCGTTGTATTTGTATAGCTGTGTTGGTTTAATGTTCATTGGTATAGTTTGAATAGCTTGTAATGTCTGCAGAAATTACGGTTATTACTGGTAAATTATTTTTAAAAGATAACTGGGAGACAAACTAATTTATCAAAAGACAGGGATTGCTTTGTAATGGGTCTGTGTACTTTTCAGGAAGTCAGAATTTCATACAGGGAAATGTTTAGTGACAGGGAAGTTTCATAGTGATATATATATATACCGTAAAATCCCTAGCATAAGCCCACCATCTAGCAAATGCCCACCCCCCACTTTGGGCCAAAAGTTGTGCACAGGGGTAACTACCTAGCAAACGCCCAGCATGCTTTTTTCAAAGAGACTATGCTCACTTTCACTAGGACTGGTGCAGACTGTTCTTAAAGTCCTTTGACGACGCTTCCTGATGGCCGGAAGTTGGTTCTTGAATCTCTCTGTGCCATTTTTGCAAAATGCCAAAGCGACAGTCTTACGCTGTATCTTTCAAATTGGAAGCCCTCCAGTATCTGGATAACGAAGCAGGTGGGAATGTTTTGGAGTGTGCCTGTGAATTTTCTGTAGATAGGAAGAGGATCAGGGTATGGAGTGAAAACAGAGATAGACTTGAACAACAGTACGGTAAAGACAAACAAAAAAGGAAACTGTCAAAAGGACCAGCAGTTAGATCTGAACATGTCGACCAAGGTGTGCTGCATTATCTGGAAGATGAAAGATCTGAAGGCAGGGTATTGCGAAACGAGGACCTACAACGGAAAGCGATGGAACTCGTTGGCTGTCTTTGCCTCAAAATCCCTTTTTTTCTATTTTCCTTCACTTATACTCACACGACCTAACTTACATGCTTTCGGGGTTTGTATTCACTCAATTACACAGTTGAGCACAAAAATTATTTTGTGCAAAGGGGTCTGTCCCTAGCAAACGCCCACCCCCCAATTTTGCCCTAAATCAGTGCACAGGGGGGGGGGCGTATGCTAGGGATTTTACGGTATATATATATATATATATATATATATATATATATATATATATAATATCATACATAGAAAGTGAATCAGTCTCACTTGGCCAGACTACTGCACAGTTGCTTCCTTAACCTTTTTTTTTTTTTTTTTTCCTTGAGGTTTTCCTCCCTTTCCTCTAAAAGGATTGCATGCACATATGCTAGTGCATGCACACTCAGACATACATACATACAGACAGACAGACAGACAGACAGACGCAGGCAGGCACACACACACACACACACACACACACACACACACACACACACACACACACACACACACACACACACACACACTTACACACACACACATACACACACACACACACACACACACACACACACACACACACACACACACACACACACACACACACACACACACATATTGATTGGACTGCAAAACAGGAAACTACAGTCATTGTTAGACAAGAGTCAGTGACTTTACATGTTCCAGTTACAGTACAGTAAAGCCATTGTTTACAAGTATATTAGCTTTGCTTCAACCCAGGACAAAACAATAAGTGATACTAACCTAGTATGAAACAATAGCTATACTTATAGATCCTTCTCAAAAGTTCAATCAAAATCACACTTAAAAGAAAGATAGTCATATATTATCATCCTAAGATGCCTTTGCATCCCCTCCACCCTTTTCTACTCTTAATTTCTCACTCCCACCTCATCTCACAGTCCTCACTCACAAACCACAGACATATCCTACATGATAATCCCACAGCATGCAAAGCCAGCATAACTCAACCAAGAGTCCAGGGCCCTCTGATAAAATTAGCATACCCCTTTCTTTCACCAAGTCCAGGCACGGTCAGTTGCTGCTATGATTACCACCAGCCAGCCAGCCATCCCCAGCTGGGCTGAAATGGGGTGGAATGGATAGCAGCTGAAAGTAACTAAAAGTGGGGGAAATGGACAGCTGTGACCCAACCTGTTTGTGCTTTCAGATGTGACGGGGCGGTAATTAGATTAGGCCTACCTCCCATGTGATCGGAACTGCCAATTGATGCGTCATGTGTCTGTATTTAGAACACACCTGCGAATTGTGCAACATTCCGTTTCGTTGCGGGTGGTTGAAAACCATCCGTTGCATACACTTTGCCCGTAACGGTTAAATGTAGTATTTATGTAGCCTCTTTATAGAGGCCGCATTTCCCACTGTCTGACTGTGCTGTTGTCGTCAAGTAGTATAGAGACGCTGCAGGTCAAATATCTGCACTCTGTTACACAGATTTTACAAGAGCTGGAGTACGACGCCTCTGTGGACTGGTGGGCCCTGGGTGTGCTGATGTACGAAATGATGGCGGGTCAGCCGCCATTCGAGGCGGACAATGAGGACGATTTGTTTGAGTCTATACTGCACGACGATGTCCTCTACCCTGTGTGGCTCAGTAAAGAAGCTGTCTCCATACTTAAAGGAGTAAGAACTTGCTGAACTTTTCATGCTGTTGTTTCTACCTCAGCTGACCATTTGCGAAAATAATTTGGTCTCAAAATGCTTGCTTTCTTTGAATCAAATATTTGAATACTCTGTTTTAATGGTCTCAAAGTACTTTGTTTTGTTTTAATCAAATGTATATACTGTTTATTATTTTTATTACTTTCTCTCATGTCAATGGTCTCAAAATCTTTTCTTTGAATTAGATGTATATGCTGTTTATTTTTGGATTACTTTCTCTACTTCAATTGTCTCAAAATGCTTGTTTCTTTGAATGAAATATATATACCATTTATGTTTAAACACTCTATTTCTCACTCTTATGGAGTTAATATCCTTTGGATTAGACTTATAGACTGAGGTGCCCCGTGTAGGAAAGCATGCAGAACATCTCATGCACACGTTAAAACCTGTTCCGCTTTTCACAACAGCAGACCATTGTGTGCCGGTAGGAACGTATAACAAAATTTATAAAAAGGCATACACACAGGGACTAGTATGTAAAAAAAAAAAAAATCACATGAATGTTTGCTTCATTGTCCTTGAATTAAAAGAATGAAATGAAAAATAAGTTTTCTAACAGGACTGTTTTGATGACACAGTTCATGACAAAGAACCCTGCCAAGCGTCTGGGCTGTGTGAAGTCGCAGGGAGCGGAGAAAGCCATCTTTGTCCACGCCTTCTTCCACCAGAAGATTGACTGGGAGGCCCTGGAACAGCGCAAGTCAAGCCACCCTTCAAGCCCAAAATTGTCAGTGCCATGAAGGATGGCATCTTTGTGTGTTTTGTGTGTGTGATGATAGTGTGGTGTGGATGTGTGTGTGTGTGTGTGTGTGTTGTGTGTGTGTGGTTGTTGTGTGTTGTGGTGTGTGTGTGTTGTGGTGTGTGTTGTGTGTGTGTGTGTGTGTTGTGTGTTGTGTGTGTGTGTGTGTGTGTGTGTGTTGTTGGTGGCGTGCGTGCTGTGCTGTGTGTGGTGGTGCGTGCGTGCGTGCGTGTGTGTGCGTGTGTGTCTGTGTGTTGAAAGTGTTGATGGATATGGCAGATTGCGTGTGTGTGTGTGTGTGTGTGTGTGTGTGTGTGTGTGTGTGTGTGTGTGTGTGTGTGTGTGTGTGTGTGTAGAGGAGTGGGGAAAGAGTGTGGATGTGGTTTGCTGTAGTTTGATAAAAGTCTGCAACATAATTTTTTTGGGGGGTAATCATTTTTTAGTTTGTTTCATTGTTTTATCAGTGTGCTTTGATCCTGTTCTGAAGAAGGGCACTGGTTGATTAGGTCCTTTTTTTTTTTTTCTTTTTCTTTGCAGTTTGTAACAAAGACTCGGAATGAATTTTTAGAATGCCTGCATAGAAATGAACCCTCAGTCAGTGATAGAAAATATGCTAGGAATATGTTCATAGTCCATTCTAACATTGTAAAGAATAAAGTTGTTCAGAAGTTACGCTATTTGTGTTATAACAACAAAAAACGCTGGGAAGCATTATTGTTAAACGCTTTTTTGATTTCTCAGTAAATGTTTTTTCACAGAGACTAACACGCTTCGTGTCACCTTTCCAGAAATCCAAAGTGGACGCCAACAACTTTGACCGGGACTTCACCTCCGAGGAGCCGACCTTGACTCCTGTGGAGGTGGCGGTGGTGAAGGCCATCAACCAGGAGGAGTTCCGCGGCTTCTCCTTCGTCAACCCCGACTACGGCAAACTGCAGGTGGAGGGTGCAGGCATCCTCTGAGCTCCTCACTCAAACCAACGTCCTACTACTCCTGGGTTCTCATTGTTTTTTGGTTTTTTCTCCTCACACTTTTTGTGTCTCCTTGGGAGTTGTGTCATCACCACAGCCAGCATTTCCAAACTGCATTTTGGACGTAAAGGATACCCAACAACAACCAGAAAGAAGAAAAAAAAGGGGGGGGGGGGGGTGACAGATTTTGCGGACAACTTGAAATCGGAAGACTTGTGGTGAGAAGATGCCAGCAAGGTTTTTGCGCAGCTTTCTGTGGATGTGTGGTGGATGGTGGGATACGTTTCTTCTCTTTGATCATCAGGAGGACGTGCGAGGGAGGGTGTGGTCCCGGGGCTGTGTAGGCTCTTGTTTTGTGGTTCTCTTCCCTGCATTAGCTTTGTGTGACAACAACCATCATCATCTATAGCAGATCCCTGGTGGGCTTTGGCTGGGACTTTTCATTCTTTTCGCCCCTGAGACAGACACAACGTTTTCAAGAGTACCAGTTATTATTATTATTATTATTATTATTATATTACTGTATGCATCGATGTGTGCAAATGTGTGTGTCAGATAGGGGAGTTGTATGGTTATAAAGACATCCTGTAGATGACTTGCCAGATTTTTTTTTTTTATTCCTTGTTAAGGGGTGATTTATCTTTTTTTTTCTTTCTTTTTTTTTTTTTGGATGTGAAAATGGCAAGATGAAAATAGTGCGTTGATTTACGTTTCTGTATTAACTACAGCAGTTTGAAGCAGAACCTCCTTGAAATGTGTTTTATGTTTGTAGTTATTGCAACAACAACAACAAATAAAGAGAACCCTCCCCACCCCTCCAAAAAAAATGGAATAACCCCCCCCCTTCCCAAACCGGTAGCATTACAGCATACAAAAAAAAAAATCAACATGATGATACTGGTTTTGCTTCCCAATTTGTTGTCCATGTCAGTATTAGTCTGCTTTGCCTGATAGGCTCGTTGTGTGTGATGTCGACAGCTTTCTTCAATCCTGTGCTCATCGTCCGTGATGTCAAAAAGCTTCGTCAGCAGGCGGTTAGTGTGTGTATGTGTGTGTGTTTCTCTTCATCTTCTCTTCTGGTTGTAACGCAGTGCAGTCAATTTGCATTTTATAAGTGGGGGAGTTTAACTAGTTGATACGAATAACTGCAGCTGAATAATAATAATAATGATACATGGAATTTGTATTTCTATATCTTGTAAAAACAAATCAAAATGCTTGCATTCGACGTATACAACACACAAGCAATCAGTGACAATTTACAGTTTCAGCAAATTCAAATGTACACACACACGCACACACACGCGCGCGCTCACACACACACACACACACACACACACACAACACACACTCTCACACATGCACACACACACACATGCACACAAACACTCATACACACAAACACATACACACACACCACACAAACAAAACACACACATACACACAAACACACTCACACACACACACACACATTCCATGATTTCTAAATTCGCCTTTGCCTTTTTATTTTTGTATAATCCTTGACAAAGAAAGCAAAATGATACAAACTTATGCCTAGGGTATATTGTAAGTTTGTTGGCTTGAGTGTATGATTTTTCTCTTTTTAAAAAACTTTTTTTTTTGTTCGGCTTAGCTCCTTGTTTTCAGTTCTGACACAACATTAAGATTATCATTCTATTTGAAGGCAGAGCATACACTCACAACAGTTTTTAAGTTCTCCCTGATTTTCAAAGTGACATCTATGCAGCAATATTTAATTTACTGTGAAATGTGCAGTAATAAACCAATGTTGATGCTAATATGTCAAATGTATTCAGGATGAATCTAAGTTTCAAATACATTTTTTTAAAAGTCTTTGTGGAACATAATCAGTTTCATGACCATTGACCTCTGTTGCTAAAAATAGAAAAGGTAAAACATCTTTCAACATTTTTCTCATTCTCAATGAATAAAGTCCAAAAGTGTGAGTTCATGTTCACAATTTCAAGTTTTATGACAAATTAGTCATTTCCCATTTGAAACAATTTTGATTGTACCATGTGAAAAATTACGTGTTCAGTGCTCTGAATAAATACATAACCATATTTTTGATTTATCATTACAAATCATTAAAGTCATCTCTGCCATGACAGACTACCTGTTTTGCAGGAGAACACAAGATTTCACATTTCCAACACTTCTCTAGTATACTAAGGATATGATTACAGTTATATTCATGAACTGGATGAATGGCTTTTTTTATAATATATTTCTACATTTTGCTACTTAAAATAGACAATGCTTCTGTATGCACAATCAACTTGCATTTATAGAGGACACAGTTGTTCTGATTTTGTGGATACAATGATCGTGAATAGAAAATTAAACATTCATCTATCTGAAAGATTTTTTTTTTCAGAAAAAATGTTTAAAAGCATCCAGAGGAGGACACCAAGAGACAACACAAGACAAAGAAACCGTTTCTTTAACAGATCATCATCTTTCCACTTCACCTATTGTAATATTTGGCAGTAGCAAAAGAGTACACATGGTTTTTTTGGTTTTTATTTATCGCTTATCTCTGAATGGTAGCAAAAACAAACAAAAAATGCCAGCCCTGCCACAAACTCTCATGCATTTCAGCCCCACATACTTACGTGCATGCATGACCCAGCTTTCATGAAAACTGGGATGACAGTTCTTGTCACCCACAAGGCACAAGTACTTTCCAAAGGCAGCACACATCACATAAATTAGTTTTTTTGTTCCTTTTGCAAACGAGCATAAAAATTCTTTTAAAGTTTTTCCATTCCTGAGTTTTTACAGGAAAAACTTAATGTTAGGAAATCAGTTTTGCTAGATGCTTCTTTACTTGTTCGTATTACTCAGACTTGCAAGTTCTCTCATTACTTCTTCAGTTCAGTCTAAACAGCTCATATCTGTCTATTATGATGTCTCTGTAAGTTTGGAATGTCAGAATGTTTGTTTTCCAAACTTTGAAATAAAAGAAATGTATATTTTACCTTGCAATGTCAATGAAATGGGGAAAAAATGTTTTCCACCATTTACTAGGTTCACAAAATGCATTGTACTTTCTTATCAGTTAATCACTTTTATCCACCCCGACCCATATTTTCACTGTAGTTTGTTGTTGTTGTTTTTGTTGTTGTTTTTTTTGTTTTTTTTACTATATCTGGCTGTCAGATATTGATTTTTTTTCTAAACTGCTCTGAAATTTTGATCTACAATGAACAAACCTTGACCTTACTGCAGTGTGAGTGGATGACAGAAATGAAACAGTTTTATCATCTCTCCACTGCAAAGGAAGTACGTTCCCCTCCCTCAGCCATCTAATATCACCCATATTTAACTTTTTTCAAACATTTAACATTTTCCACCAATGCTGAGGAAACCCTCTCTTGTTAGCTTTAATGGTCCCACAAGCTCTAAATCTTCTCTAATGAAATCCGATACCAACCCAGGATAGGTGTAGAGATGATAAAAAATTATATTGATAGCCTTGATTTAAAAAAGAAGAAGAAATGAGCTTCATCTTTTTTTTCTCCCTGATACACACACACAGACACACACACATGTATACACACATGTACGCATGCATTCGCGCGTGCACACACACACAAACACACACATGCGCAAACACGAAAGGCACACATAGATCCATGTTGTCGTGTGAAAAGATGACAAAACCATGAACACACCCGATACAACCAGTGGAGCATAGGTAAATTTTGTATGTCAGTTCAATTTGTGTCTAGATCTCCAAAGCAAAGTGCTCGCCGACTGCTAGCCAAAAAATAGGTCAGACTGCTTACTGTGGCATGTGAAGTGTTGAATTAAAATTTGATACCACTATGCTACTAGCTGTAAATTGGTCAGTAGGACATGAAAATGAGTTGGGGGTTTTTTGGTTGTTGGTTTTTTTTATGATAATCACGTTTTTTTTTAAGAAGCCCCAAAGGCCATGTTAGTGGCCTTTCATTTGAGTGACACGTTTTATTAACTGCCAACGACAGCTGTAGAAAGTACCTACATGTGGCGGCATCTGCTACTATCTACAAAAGACATTGAAGATCAGTCTTTGTCCGTTTCACTGTCAGACATGGTCTCCTCTGGTTTCATGTCCCCTTATCTGTGTTATCAAATGCTCCATTTTCCGTGAAAGAGTTGTCAGAGTTCATATTTGCGGAAAATGTTGGCCAATGCTTGTTGGGGACAACGTGGAAAAATCAAGATGGCTGCAAAAAGGAATGTTCAAGTTATGCTCATTGTTTGGCTTGGATTTGGCAAAATATTTAGATAGTTCTTTTCATGATAAATCTGTTTGTTTGGGTTTGTTTTAGTAAACAATTGCTTGAATTTAACAACAAAAAAATCAAGTTTTATATAAGATATTTTCCCAAAAAATTCCATTGATAACCCGTTACCAAAAATCAAGGGAAAGAAGTGCAGGAGTTAGATATCTTATGCTATCATGTCTTTCTGTTCACTGTTAAATTGACTTAAATATGGAACAATTGTAAGTTGTATAAAGTATCATTGATTAGGTCATGTCAAAGTTTGAATGGTATATTGAAATTGTACATACTCGCATCCTGTTTTCAAGTCTTGTTTTGGAAATCAATTTATGCATAAATTTGATATTATAAAGTAAGTTATGAAAAATCTTTTGAAACGATATCTACTACACATATTTGATAGTGTTCTGTTGTGGTTAATTCATTATTGGGAAAATCTGGCTGTGGTGTATAACTTAAACTGGGTGAGTGTCAGCTCTTTTTTTTGTTTGTTTTAGCACCAGGCAATACGCATAAATGTTCGTCCATACAAGTACTTTTTTATTTTTTTTATTTTATTTTTAGAAGTACTGTGTCATAGTTTCTGGTTTCTGTTACTACTTCTTGTATGTTTCTGATCAACTGCTTCTTGTTCTGCCTTTCAGTTCTTTCAATGAGGTCTGCTTCATCATTCATATTCTGTCAGATGCATGTTTATTTCTGCTGCTTTTTTTGTGAAAGGATCTTGTATTCTGCTGAGAGACTTATTCTTTTTGCGACTGTTGGAAGTAAACAAGAGTTTCAAAAGAGTCGTGATGATAGTAACTGCTTTCGGTGTTCAAACTGTGATGTTTTTTGCTTTATTGAAGCCTGTTATGTTCCCACAGGAGTGTTTGATGAGAAGGACCCATTGCCTGGTTAGTAACCGCTACTTGTTCATTCTCTTTTTACTTTAACCTTTAGCCTGCCATGTGTGCCATCCCGTAATGATGTCAGTCATGAGTCGCAACCCAGCGAAAAGGCTTTCTTTGTGTGGGCCGTATGATTCCTTAAATGAGTTCCCTGTAGTTGGAATGGGGTTACCATAATGGTGGGCAACAATAGTCGCATAGACAAAAATGGCACCATTGGTGAACCTTGGAGCTCTCACCTAGGAGGGGGCGGGGAGATCAAGAATGAAGCATTCTTATGTATTTAATACTCTTTTGTTTCTTTCCAGAAAATACATACTATCATCTCTGTAATATCATTTAATCCAGATTTTAAGATATTCATCCATAATGAGTGGAAAATTCCCATGGCAGGCTAAGGGTTAATGGTGAGAGAGGCATATTGTATGGGTTCACAGGTATTGCTGATGCTCTTACTTCTTCAAGCTGTTGTCATCACATGTTAGAATTTTAATCCTAGCTTTCTGGGCCACAGTATATTTGACTTTTGGTGGGTTTTTTTTTAAGTCTGTCCATTTGTCAAGACCAGGAAGGGTCCTATCAGTTCTCAAACATTTTGAAGTGATATATTTCTTTGTAACGAGAGTAAAATTTAAGATTGAAAGCAATGGATGATTTCTTTCCTTTGATTTTACTATGGAAGCAATTTGTGATAGTTAGACGTCCATAGATAATTATTAGGTCAGTTTTCTGCACATCTTTTATAAATTATTCACTGTAATAGATGTATTGAATCTTGTCTGGTTATATTTCAATGTTGATTGATCGGTACAAAGCAGAGAGAGTATAGGCTGTATGACACGTTTCTTCAAGAGTGCTGTTTTGTAAGTTGAGATGATATTCTTTTGATGTGAAGTACAGTGTATGGTTCAAATTCGTCTGCTTTTGTACTGATGAGCACCACCACTTCTGTTCCAAATCAGAGTCATCTATAGCAAAACAAAAAGAAAAAAAAAGAGATTTTTTTTTCAGTCACTGTGTGTTTGCTTGTACTCATTATTCTCTGTCCATAAGCAGGTCCTCTTTTTTCGCTAGGTATTCGGATATACTGTTACCTGGCTTTATTTCAGGATGTCATGGGTTTCAATATTATGCAGGCACAACATTTTTTTCATAAGACTGCTCCAAAACGAACTCTGTCCTTTTGTAGTTGAACAGCTTATTTGATAATCTATGTTATTGAGAACATTCAAGGTAAACAAGGGGATGTTTTGCTTTACACAAGCGTCATACACTTTATATATATGTATGGATATTGCTTCATTTCTGTCTTATTTTGCTTGTTGAAATCTGGATCGTATTGAAAGATATTTAAATAATTTTGAAAGTATTTATCTATCAGATGTTAAGATTTTCCCGTTAGGCTTTCAGCCTCTTTTTTTGCCATGCGGTGTGTTAAAAGCATGATGAATGATTTTGATGAAGTGTGTTGCTGTCGTGACTTTGATTTTTTGTTTCTATGTAATCATAAATGTGTATTGTTGACAGAGTTGTCAGTCAGTAACAAGGTCACAAAGTGAAGTGATGTATGTATGGAATAAGTGATGGCTAAGTTATACTGAAAGAAGAAGCTGGAACACATCTGATGGAGCATGCAAGCTGCTCATTAAACACTGCAGTTCTGTGGTCATGTCTGTAGAATTATAAAATTGAAAGCTATGTAATGGGTTTGCTTTATCTGAGCTTTAAACCCAGACTTCAGGCTTCAAATTGTCTGTACATCTTGATTTTTTAAAAAAATTCTTGCATGTGTGCATAAGTAGATGCGATAAAATTCTAAAGGTTTGAATACAAGCTATAAAGAATCATGAAGGATACATACGGCAGGTGATATGTTAAAATTTGAAGTTTCTTTTAAAAAAAAAATTCAGGAAGAGGTTATAAAACATCAGGCTCTCCTTTTGAAAAGCAGCTTTCTTTTCAAAGTCTTTTATCAGATTAGTGCCAGCACTACCGTCCTGCTTCTTCAGGAACAGCTAGTGATGTAGTTCCACCTTCACAGCAGTCCCACTGAGGCAGTGCTATTGTGGGAGGGCCAACAGGCTGGACACGGTGCTGGAGGTCAAGCTGTGAGTTGTGAGATCATGGCATGGCAGCAGCCATGTACAGAGATGTTTCACAGTACGCAGGCAATACTGTATTGCTAGCAATGTAGTGTTGAGGTTATGGCACAGCGCTTGACAACATTCAGCAGCTATGGAGAGAAGAGAGGTGTGATAGAAGTACAATCTTTATTTTGGTGAAGACTAGCTGGCTGTCGTGTTGAGAGGAAGGGTAGGATATACAGATGTGTAATTTGTCATGGCCCCTAGTAAGTTATGTGCTTGACAGACAAGACTGCATTTATGCAGCAGGCAAGCATTGGATTTGGATGCTGAGGCTATGTGGCAAATACATTTAGTGTTTTTGGATGTGTCGCATCCCACTTCAGACTTCATCTGCACCAAATAAAAGAATCAGTGCAGAAACAACAGATTAAAGAATTGGTGCAGAAACAGTGAAGAACCAAATCAGGTTTGTTGATATTTTGTAAAGGGCTTTTCTTTTGTTGAATTGTTAAAGTCAATAGTGATATTGTTGCAAAACTTGAGGTGGTTTACATTGTTTGTTTCCTCTTGTTTTCACGTTTTTAAAGTCCAAATGTTTATGCATGTTTGTTCTAAGCTTTAAGAATTGGAGTCTTGTGCATTTTTTAATATTGTGGAGTGCTTTTAATTAATTGAGGCTAGGGAGGAAAGTATTGAAATTTTCAAAACTACACAGAAAACTTAGGTGTAGTGTTTTTCCCAAATGCTTATAAAGCCTTATTCGGAAAAGGTCATAAAGGGAAAAAAAATGGAGTACAGACAGAAAGTGAAAGCAAGTTAACAGAAAGTGTGGAGGATCTCTTGATATAAAAGATCTCTGGAGGGGGGTACAGTTGGATTGTAAAAGTTTTGGAATAAAGTGACTTTTTTAACCTTAACATGTACCATCCTGTATGTGAAAAAAAACCACACACAAAAAACTTCCATTATTGGTCTATGGAAGATGAAGAAAAGGTTTTTGTACAGATCAAATCTCACAGAGTTTGTACTGCTATAATTATGAAATCAAAGAAACAATGTGTTTAACAGAAAGTTGTCTAGGAATCACTGCAACTTCATAATTTGGCAAAGCAGTTTCTCTCTATTTGTTGGAATATTTTTTAAAATGTTTTTAGATTCTCCTGACTCGAATTTTTAACATGTATGATCTTTTTATCGTACAATTCTGCTTTTTTTTCTTTCTCTCAATTTTTCAAAAATTTGTCTTTAAGTGTTGATTCTTTCATTCTTTAGGTAAGGCCAAGTCATGTTGAAGGGTTTTCTCTAGCACTATGTCTTTTGGATGGTCTTTATAGGAGGGTTACACTATATTTAAAAATTTGTTAGCATAAGTTTGAAATGAACTGTTGGCACTGACATGTCAGTGTAAATGAGCTTTGGTTTATATGGCAATTATAAAATAACACAAAAACACTGTTTTAATAGAGTATTATTTTCTTTTCCCTTGACTTCATCATAATTGTTAACACGACCTTGATTAGACTGTGACTCTTTCCTACTACTTCAGCTGGGAAGTATGGGTTTTGGGGTGAAGAAACTGGTGACTTGCAACAGTTAAATTGTGTTGTTAACTGCCTAACAGAATGTTTGTTTGCTCATTGTTTATTACAGAGAAACAAGTCACTAAAATTGGAGGGGAAAGGATTTCTTAACCAGTCTTCTAAGTTTTATAAGTCTTCATGCTTTAATGAGTTTAAAAAGTCATATAGTGTGGTAGGATTTTGGAGTTCTAAGCAAAGCAGGAATTTTTCTCCCCTTTGATTGTTTTGGAGCCGCCGCTGTGGCCTAGTGGTTAGGGCGTTGTACTCGTAATCTAAAGGTTGCGGGTTCGATCCACTATTCCGCTATGCGTTGTGCCCTGGAAAGGCACTTTAGTATTTCTCACCCCCCAGGTGTAAAAGTGGTACCAACCTGTGTTGGGGTTAACCTGCGATAGATGGCGTCCTATCAGGGGGGAGCTATGCTCTCAGTCGCTTAACGCCACAGAAACGGGATAAGCACCGCTGATGAGCCTTATGGCTCGGGACAGATTTTAACTTTTAATTGATTGTTTGGACTCAGAGCACGGAAGACAGCAGAAACAGTGATCGAATCATGTTGATAAAACTTTGGAAAATGTGGAAATGCTCTCACAATCAATGGTGATAGTATCAAAAATTGGCATAGCAGTAAATATTGGTGCAAGATTATTGTGTGATCACAGCATCTGTTTAGTTATTCAGTAGGACTGTCCCTAATATCTGATCTCTTTTTATCTCCCCCCCCCCCCCCCCCTTGAAATGTAGTATTTCTTCATAATAAGACCATGACAAAAGTCTTGTTAAAATAGAATTTAATTTGAATGTTTGAGAGAAGATATTTGGAAGCTCATCATATGCTTGATGAAGCTTTTTTTTTTTTTGGTTGTTGTTGTTAATTATGTGAGGTATATGCTAAAAAAAATGGGTATAAGTTGGAAAGAGACATCAAGAATGCGTGAATGCACAAGTTGTAAGATATAATATAATATAATATTATATATATATATGTGTATGTACGTTGCCCTTTGAATCAAAGAGAATGGTGATACTGTTCCCAGTTTTGTTTTCAAACCAAATCATGAAAAAAGATGTCCCATGTGCAATGTTGTTTCAACCTGTTCAATGCTCTGATTTTGAAAAAATAAATATGATTTGATTTATTTTGCTAGTATTGTTAACATTTAGGACAAAGGGATTGTCTGTGAAGTGAAATAATTTTTTTTATGTAAATTGTTATTTGAATGGTGTGAGGATAACGAGATTGTGAAGTGGAAGAAATGGGGTGACGTGTCATGAGATATTGAGCTCTGTTGCTTGTTTTCCTACAGTGTGGGTATGAAATGCAGTAGAAAGAAAACAGGAGAGTCTTTTATTCGTCGTTTCAGTATTTCATACTTTTTGTATATTTGTAAAGCTTTTTTTTTTTTTTGAACATGTTGATTGATTTTGCTGCAAAAACAGATCACATGCAAATGGTTTTCAGTGATATTGTTCAGTGATGTTAAGATTATTCATCGTGTGATGGTACAAATAACACTTTTTATGGCTATGTTGGGTAGGTTCAACGCAGCTGAAGCAGGTGCACTGGAAGGTGGTGAGATTTTAATTTCAGGGTAATATTCTTGTCCACACACTTGATCATGTAGAAAGGTGCCATAATGAACTCAGTTATGCCCCAAACCTATGTTTAGTTCACATGTTAACATAATTTTTTCATCTCTCTCTCTCCCTCCCTCTCTCCCCCCACCACTCTCTCTCTCTCTCTCTCTCTCTCTCTCTTCTCTCTCTCTCCCCTCTCTCTCTCTCTCTCTCTCTCTCTCTCTCTCTCTCTTTTCAAATTTTTTGGGTGATAGGAGGGATATTGGAAAGAGGTCTTTGTATACAATATTGGCATAAAGATAAAAGGCTCGAAGAATTGTTATTACTCCTGTCCATCTGTTTATGAAAGATTGATGAAATTTTGTTAGAACTGTTTCCCACCGAAATTGTTTTGTTCTCTTGGGTTTTGTGTGTGAGTGAGTGAGTGAGTGTGTGTGTGTGTGTGTTGTGTGTGTGTGTGTGTGTGTGTGTGTGTGTGTGGATAATATGACGAAATGTTTATGTGAAATGCATGTGTTGGACGTGACTTATTAGGAACAGTATGACATGGGTTACAAACTATAAAAAAAACTCATGTATGCATGATTGTATTCTTTTATTTGTCAGGTTGATAGAGGTAAAGCAGATGTTTGATATGAAATAAAAGTAACAAACAAAAATAATACATGCTGAAGTCAGAAGTGCTGGGCCTGACTTGTCAGGCAGTTAATGGCAGTGCAACAGGTTTTTGCTCATGTGACAGACAACAATAGTTGTTGTCTAAGTGTTTGATCAAGAAGAAGAAGAAAAAATGATATACTGCCAATGGATAAAAATACCACTTTGGTTTAGCTACTTAAAATGCAAAGTTGGGGACACACTGAAACTGAAGGAATATTAGCATGATTGTCTTTTTTAAGTAGAATGAGACCCTCAAAAGATTTGGGGGGGGGGGGTTGCTTGTTTGTTTTTTTTCTTTTATAGCATTTCTCTTTTTTCAGTTTTAAGAAATATATAGTACAAAGCATTAATGTTGTGTATTATAGGTCTGTACATTTACGACCGTCAATATCTATATATTTTTTTGTAGCCACTGTTTAGGTGGTTTCTTTTTTTTCCTCTAAATCAGTCATTTCAATGAAGTTCATTAGTATTTTTTTTTTGGTTACAGCTTTTTATCTGGAACCGCTTGGCTGTATGATTTAGTGTTACTTTTCTGTCTTTTTTTTATTTTTTTTTTATATGATCCTGCTTTTATTCTATTTATTTCCTACTCCTCAAGCCCCTCTATTTGTGTTCCTTTTTTCATTTTCTGTTGTGTTGTTCCAAGACACAGCAGTGTTGGAGAGGTGGTTTGGGCCTCAAGGCTAAGTTTTTCACTTTCCATAAAATTTTTCTTTTTCCCCCTCTAAGGCTATACTCCTCACAGTTCTTATCATGCTTAGTCCCTTGAAGTATTTAAAGATGGTGAATATATTTTAAATCTATATATACGCATCTGTCTGCATGCTTACATAACAACACCTGCATCATGTATAACAGACTGTGTTTTGCATTCATCCAATCTATATCCAACTTGAATCGGTGACTGTCAAAAGCATAAATGCTTTTTTTAATTCTTCAGGGCAAAGGTACAAGATCTTCAAAACAGCACAAAGACGAAAAGTTTGGGTATTTCAGACGGATCATATCTTTAAAAGTTTGTCAGCCTTTTGCACAAAGAGTGATCATATAGTTCAAAGCTTGATGAAATTCAGGCTTTGAAGGAGAAATGTAAACACCATGCTAATCGGACGATGTCTTTCTGTTCATCATACAAAGATCGATTTTAAGAACGAGCATGACTCAAATTTAGGCTAGAGAATAACCACAAAAATGCATGTATGTATCCCTCATTGCAATAGTCTTGTTTTCTTATGTATCATCCCCTGTTTTCTATGTTTTTCTGATTCAGTCTGTAGTCCAGAAAAATAAGCAAGCAAACAGACAAACCCAAACGAGAAAATGAGATAGTGTTTGGTACTGTAAAGAAACCATTTCTTCTTCAAATCATCTGCTGCTCAATTTCCTTTTTTTTTGTTGTTGTTGTTTATTTTCATTAGTAAATGACTGTATTTGGAGCATTTTTTAGTTATTTCATATTCATGAGGTTATTTTCTTTTGTGTTTTTTTTGTAAATTTTGTTGTTATCTAGTGTTACCTTTTTTCCTAAACAAGTGAAAGTAAGAGTGTTTGCTTTTTTGTAATCAGGAGATGTTTTATTTATTTCTCACTTTTTAACATTTTAATGATTAAAAAAAAAAAAATTAATTGAACATAAGCATATACGTGTGTGTGTGTGTGTGTGTGTGTGTGTGTGTGTGTGTGTGTGTGTGTGTGTGTTAAGAACATGAAAGGTTGCATGTATGTATATATACATGTATGTATGTACGTATGTTTGCTTGATTTTGATGACTAGTGATGATATCATTAACACTGTTGTTGTTGACAGTGCCAAAAAATCAGCCTCAGGAGTGGGTTGACATGTGATAGGATTTTTCTCTTTACCATTCGCACCATTCATTCAGCTAATGCTAAGCGGGTGGGTCCATTCTCTGATATATCCTGCCAGTTTTACCTGCAAAGTTCAGGCAATGCACAGCACAGGTCATTGTGAACGATAACATTTTGATGGCACACAATTCACTCAGTATGTCTGGTCAGGAGTGAGCAGAGCTTTTAGTAGGGAAAATGTATGTGATTCAATTTTGGTCTTGGACAAGAAAGCCAAGAACCTAGATTTCTTTTTAAAAGATGTCTGTGTGTTTATTCAATTTATCTATGTATATATTTGCTAAGAATACCCTAATCTTTACAAAAATTTAATCTGCTATTTTTAGAAAGGGTGTCTTTTTTGTTTGTTTTAAAAAGTTTACTTAAGAAAAAGTGATTTATAATTTTCACCTGCACCAGTGAGAATAAGAATCTGAAGATTGGTGGACACGGTTCTATGAAATCATTGGATGATCTTGGGGATCAGAAATGAAATAGAATGGCTGACGTTATTGTATGAGAAACAAGTTATTTTGCAGAATGATGTGAGTTGTGTGAGTCTGAGTATTTCCATACAGTTAAACATCATTTCTTGAGTTTTTGCCATGCACATTGTGTCCAACTGGTTTTTGACATGGTTTTTAGAGTTAACATATATAACCCAGCATGAATTTAAGTCATAGTTATACCAAAAAGTAAATCACTGTATTCATAGAATGGAATGGAATTGCATTGCTTTTTTTTTTTTTTTTTTTTTTTTTTTTAAAACTATAACTCAGACTATATATGATGTTGTGTATTTTGTGCATGAGAAGAAATACTGCCATATTATTTTTTTTGATGACCTCTGCAGTTGTCATTCTTTATGAAAACATATGTTGTATTGTGTGCTCTTTAGGAAAGCTTTTATTTGTACTTTACCATTTTGGCATTTTTCTTATTCTATCTTTTCTCAGTTTTTGCAATACTTTTGCTGACCCTTTCCCCCTTTTCATCTGTTACAGCATTTTTTTGGTTTTTGTTGTTGCTGCATCTTTCATAGACCTTTATAAACCGGATTCAGTCTTTTTGCTGAATGTAATAGCATTGCAAATTTGCTGGGAGGATTTACGTTTTATAAGTCTTTAAATAACACATTACACATTATTGTTAGCAATGGTATATTTTTAAAAAGTCGATGTTGATTACATGTACTTGTTTGAATGTTGTTTTATCGCATAAAAAAGTGATAGCCTTTCTTATTTCTATCATGTTTTTAAATAGTTTAGCCAATGTACAAAGTATGTTAGAAGTTAGGTTATTAGTGGAAAAAGCATTAGAACAATTAAACAAGTCATTCAAGGATAGGTCACTTTGCAAGTTAAAGTAAACTTGTCATGTGAATTCTGTTTGTAAATCTTAGATTTTCTCTTTCATTTGTTTTGGATTTTTTTTTAAAAAAACATTCCTCAAGATAAAATATGCTGGATACATATTGGCTTGGTGTGTGTGTGTGTGTGTGTGTGTGTGTGTGTGTGTTTTGCTCACGCATGGCATGCAAGCTTGTGAAAGTAGTTGACTGAATGAATGTTGCATGTGTGGGTAAACATGAACAATTGTCTTGTTTCCTGTGAATTATTGTTCAAACTGATGACAAAAATAATTGTCAATTAAAAAAATATATATTAAAAAAAGCTGACATCTCTGTAGGTGGAATGTTTGCTTATAACTTTAAATACTTCGTGGAGTCATATAAGCAAAAAAAATAAAGAGAACACTGGTGATAAAAGACTAGCAAGAAAAAAAACAACAACCAGGGTTTATTACTTTTCTTCTTTTTTTTAACGTGATCTTGCTTTTCATGGTTTTTCTGGGGAAAGGTAAAATTCAGCAGGAAAATTCTACATGAAAAAAATCAGTTACAGTATGAACAGGTGGTTTTGTACCATTTCTTATCTGGCATTTTTTCTTCTGTTTTCAGAAGCAAAATCAAATGCCATTTTAGAGCAACTCTTTCTGTTCCGTGAAATTATAAAATCAATGAATTCTCCTCTCTTTTATTTGCTGGTTCAGAATGAATGGCAAGAAAATCATTCTTGAAATTTGCAAGGTTTCTTAGCTTCCTGGTGTCTTGGACCAGTGAATCTATCCCCCTTGTGAATGAAAATGATGACTGGGTATATGTACATGTGCATAAGTGGCAAGTTGACTAGAGAAGTAGTTTCCCTGTTGTTTGAAGCCTGCAACAAGATGTTTTTAATTTGCGTTTATGGTTGGTGTAATCAATATCAATTATCACTATTTTCAGAAGGCACCCACTTGCTAAGCGATACATTTTGATGATAAATACTTGTCATTATGAAAATGCAGTGTTTCATGCTCTCTCTGTCTCTCTGTCTCTCTCGCTTTTTCTCTCTCTTGAGCAAAATGGTAGTTAAGAAAAACAAGTGCAGGTAACCAGTTGCAACTTCTTGATCATAATAAAAATGATTTATCACAGATTCAAAAAGAATTTGATATGGTGAATAGATAGAAACAAATTGCCCATTTTTTTGTTTAAATGTCTGTAATACTTGTTAACAGGAACTGTCATTGTTGACACCTGAAATATGTACAGCAATTTTTTTTTTTTTAAAGGTAGTATGTGTAGGGGAATATTTCTATTTACATTTTAGCTGTGGTAAATGTGCAGTTTTTGAATGTGAGCTTGTGATTTTGTTTTGAAAATGAGAAGAAAAAAATATATGAATGTGTATTTTATCAATTTTGAAAATTGATAACAACTGAGTCCTTTTATTTTTAAATGTATGGGTAGAAAGATATTGCTGAAAGCAAAACTTTTTTGTAAGAATAGTTCTCTGTGTACTGCTTTTTTCTTAAACTGTGTAGCTGTTTTCATGCAGAACTGTGCATACATCTACTTCTTTCCTTTGTGGGTTTTTTTTGTTGTTTTTTTTGGCAACATAGTCTTAATCACTGCTATTTTGATTTTGGTGCACCTGTTAGATGCTTTTCAGATTGATGCTGTCAACAACTGTATGGCTATTGAAACAACTTGTTGTTACTGATATATTCTATCGTAGAATGAATGGTTCCTTCTTCTGGTCAAGAATTCTTTTGCAATATATGTGAAAAGCATTTTGGATAATGCATCCATTATTATTGACATATATATATATATATATATATATATATATATATATATATATATATATATATATATATATATATATGTATATATGTGTGTTTTTCTGCGGATACTCTTGATTGTGAATGTGAGTCATATTATTACAGTTTAATATATTTGTGCACTTTTTTCATTTATCACTGAATACGTAGTGGACAAATCTGGACACTTTATGTATTTATTTATATATTTATTTGGCTCACTTGCCCTTGTTAACCTGTGGAACTATTTCTTAAAATCTGTGTGGAGTGACTGGTGTGTACAAGGTAGTAAATGTTTACGCCATATGCTCTAGTAAGTGAGGAGACACCAAAGCTCATCACACATACATTACATGTATTCTTTGTGATACCATTACTGATGATAACATGTAGTAACTCGGTTCATGTGCATGTGTAACTGGTTTTCATTTTTGGAATGGAAGAGAACGAACATACTGCAGCCTGTAGCGGGTCAGAGTGACTTTCATCTTGTATTTGTTCATCGGAAAAGCGCACAGCTGATTCTTGAGGACTCCTGTTTTGTCAATGTATAGATAGATTTGAACAGATTTGACTCCAGTCAGTGTCTGATCCTCCATGTTGTTTCAGAAGTTGGTATTTCTGTGCAGTTTCTTTCTTCGTAAGTTTCCTCTACCTTTACAGCTGAAAATATTGTGACTCCATTTTTTTTATGCATTTCTCATTGAGATTCTGTGTGTCTGTATAGAAGGGAAAAAAGACATCTTCAAAAGGGCGAGACAGGAAACAATTTGTGATAAATCTTTATAAAACAAGGAGAGCAACATCAGGTAGGTTGGCTGGCTGGCTGTCCACCTGTATCAGTGCGAATACAGTTCCTTCTCAACATGGAAAACTCATGTACTGGTTTTACATCCATGTGTAATTACTACAGTTCTGCCATACGAGTTATTTTTGCCATAGTTCTGGATATCTATGTCTTAAAAAAACAACAACTTAACAGTCAGCTGATTTGTCATAACACCTTTAAATAGCCAAATGAAAGATTTTCTGTTAAAAAATACTCAAAATTTTAAAACCAATTTAAACTCCAGTGAAAGTAAGTCTTTTATAAACAGATCATTCGTTTTTCCTCAATACATCAAGGCATTTTTCACATTTAAACGCAATGCTTTATGTATCAGCATAGCCCATCTTTAATTGACCATTCTCTCTTCAAGATCTTTCCAAATTTAAATCAAAGGAACACGAGGATGACAGATTAAGTTGGGGTGAGCAGGAAAAAAAAAAGTTTTCACAGGCATTTTTGCAAAGCCTCATTGTTCACATTTCCCATTTTGTGTTCTTTTTATGGACAAAGATTTCTGTGAGATTTAGATTTGTCATTTTGATGTGTGTTCTAGTTTGACTGGCCATCCATTTTTCCCTGTCTGATTTTGGAAAGAAAAAAAAAAGCTTCAACTGCCTGTGCTGTGTGCCATGAAGGCAGTGTCCCAGATTTTTTTTTTTTTTTTTTTTTAAATGGATAGGCCATTACAGGGGGACTGACCCATGTCAGACTATTTCTATAGGCTGTGCCCTTGTCATTGTCTCTTCTTTGTTTGTTTTTTGTTTTTTTGTTTTTTTTCTCCTGTTGGTACTTGTTTTGGTTTGAATCTTCCTCCCCCTTCCCCCCTTATCCCCTTCCCTAAGAAATAAAGAGTTACTGTTATTCTAGTCAATGGGTGTTCAATGTTGTTGTTGGTTTTGTGAGAGTGTGATGGGGGGAGGGGGTTGTTAAATGTGCTTATTTCTTTTAAGGATGTGTGATTTGAGGTTTCTTTGCCACTTTTTTTTTTTTTACAACACACTCACACACACTCACACACACACACACACACACACACACACACACACATGATATACATGTATGTGCAGACATACGCACACACTTACGACAACATACACCACACAACACACACACAACACACACACACAACACACACACACCTCCCAGGTATACAATACTGCAGTCATTTTTACCCAAGAACTACTTCAAGTCAAAATGGCACACCCATAATTTCAGTCTACCACAGTGTAAATGATGACAACTATTTGCAAAAGATAACAACATAATTAAATACCACAGTATTCATTCCAAATGACCTTAAGTCAACGTATTAGATGGAAAATACCGACTCCTCTCCTTCTCTCTCTCTCTCCTCTCTCTCTCATCTCTCCTCTCTCTCTCTACCCATTCTCATCTCTCTATCTCCTATCTCTCAACTCTCTCTCTCTCATCCCTCTCTCTCCCCTTCCCCACTCTTCTCTCCCCTCCCCCCCCCTCTCTCTCTCTCTCCCCCTCCCCTCTCTCTAGAGGCAAAGATGGCTGCAGCAGGACAAAGGAACATAGACCACTGGTCATCCCTTTAAGGTCATGAAAGCACTAGCTGGTGAAAACTTAATCCTACTATACCTAACATAACCAGTGAAATGTATACAGATGGCAAAACCATTAGTGGTTTTGTACATGAAACTCATTTTTCTTCGTCAAATGCTCAGACAGCAACTATTGTAAAAATGCGCTATGCTGCTGTTAAGCACCTGACTAGTCAGGCCCTGTGCACCTAACTTCAGCACAGGAGAGAACTGTGGTTTTTGTTATATGTCTTTCCTGAAAAAGGCATGAGAATAGACCAAGAAGGCAGAAAATAGAGAAGAAGGAGGTGGCAGGAAGACAAGGAAGAAGGCAGAAACTAAGAGAGGGATAGAAAAGAGGGAGTTCTAACTCAATTTTTCAGAAGGTGGGGATGCTATTTAAACTGACAGGCCTCCAGCATCCTCATAGTAAAAGTACAAGAAACAAGATGATGAACTAGGAACTTCAATGAAAAATTGACCAAGCCTCCCTCTTCCCAATCACTCTTTCAACTCTCCCCACCAAGTAAGCAAAACCTCCAGCATCTCACCAGCATGCACCTACTTTCTGCCTTTAACACTTAACCCACCTATCAAAGTTCAAGTCATCCAAGCCTTCTGAAAGACAAGTGAAGCAACAATCCCCAACGACACATATCTGAAGCATTTGAGACCAGACAGCATTGTTGGCAAGAAAGAATGAGAGCTGAAAGACTAATATGTAACATCACCTGTGATCGTAATAATCGCATTATTCAGTAAGTGTAAGCTGCAGATTTCGGGAGTCTTCTCAAAGGAACTGTCACCATGTGCCTGGAAGATGGAATGTGGCTACCTTCATGGTGGGCAGAAATGGTCGCATACACAAACTCTCACCATTGGTGAACCTCCTAGCTCTAGCCAAGGAACAACAACAACAACAAAGTCAGCATGTGTTGTGTATAGCCTGCACGCATCATAACACATGAAGAGAAAACAGTTGAGTGACTGAATAAATCTCTGCACTGGTCAAGCCTTGTTTATGTATGTGCTGGCAATTTTTCTTCTATTTTTTTATAACTGACTAAACCCATCACTTGAATGCTGATACAAATTGCATGATCTTTAATGTTTGTATTTGATCTTCTACATGCATGTACATATGTTGGTAAGTACAGGTAGAGTGCTGGCAGGTCTGCTCATAAGTCGATAATGTTGATGATTAAAAAAAAATCCCCACTATTAATACACTAGGCATCGCTTGAAATCCAAACTCTGCATTGGTTTAATGGGCTGTTATGGTAAGTATTACAGAGAGGACGTTTGGTTGCCTTAACTGTTTGGCTGTCTATGAAAATTGGTGAGGAAGTACATGAATATATGGGAAAGAAAATCATCATACAATAGGGCTCTTTTGCAACAACAGATGAGGAATTATTTTGCTGTCAATCTGCAAAAAAAATGACACTGGCATCTGAAGATGGCCTTAGATAAGAGGCTCCGAGAAGAACAGTTTCCTTCAAACTGATTATGATAGACCGGCCAGTGACATTCAAACTTATTTGTCGTCTCTGTGGTGGTATAATCATAAGTTTTGTGTGGAAGACACACCAATTTAAAGTGTTAATCTGAACTGTCGGGTGCCTGTGATCTAGGCTGTGACCTTTAAGAAAAAAAAAGGGAAGGTTCTCTTTCCGGGGCATCAAGTACTTCCGGCACAGAACCATGTTGCTGTAAACAACAAACCATCCAAACATGTATCGGTAATTCAGTAAGTAGATTGTCGTTTAGCAATTCATTCTAGTCAATTTTATCTAAAATTAAGGAACCAGTCAACAGAATGGACTATCTCATGTTGGGACGTACTTCCATCAATCATTTTCCGATCGTCTGCTTCGATCTACAAGCTTCGATAAGCGTCTGATCGTCTGCTGGAGCAACGGTTCGGTGAGCACGGTACGTTTGCTTGACTAACAGCTTGCTCAGCAATCAATAGCCGCAATTACTGTAAGGCGTGTAAGGATCAGCACACTATGTATTGTTTTGCTAGGGAATTTAGGGGCCATTGATCTGCTTTGCCGGCTGTAAAAACGAGTAGCTGTCGGGTATAATATTATGGCGTGATATATCTTTTAGTAAACATCGAACATTACTAGACTAGTAGGCTAATGTAGTATTACTGTTACTGTGTTAGTTAATGCTTTAGCACGGTGACTCATGAGGAGAAACGAAAACACAGCAAGGTGTTTATATAGTGTACAGTTGGTGGTGGTTGGTTAATGACGGAACAGTCCCTAAATCGGATTCTGTTGAGACTCTAATACAATCGTATCTAACCAAAAGCTGAAGGGGAAAAAGTGGTTGTGACGTTTCCAGCAGCATTGCAGAACAGGCCCGGCAGCATTTTTATCCAGATGCTGAAGAAGCATGGTAAATTAATAATTGATCTGGACCCCAGCATCAAGACAGTTAATACTGGATCTATTCAAACTGTGATCACTTCTTATAGAGTCAGAGCCTGAGTTCCTGACTGCTATGAACAGTTTGTTTGTTTTTTCATCATTTTTGCTTTTTTGCAAATTTAAATTAGACTTAAGACTTGATGTACATAATTATGCTGAACATAGTTGTTGGTTTAGTATTATTACCAAGCACAAAAATTAACATGTACATGAAATGTTGAGCAGCCCTGTAAGGAAAATAATTATCAATATCATGGATGGGATAAACTATAATGAGTAAGACTAAGACCCAGGGCTTAAGCTTGAGCCAGTCCTATCTCTACGACTATTACTTGATCAGACTGTAATCTTCACCATGGTTTAAAAAGCAGTAAGTACTATCAAGATAAAATTGAATCAATACTTTTGATGTGTCAATGTATGGCAGTTCTGACTTCTAAAAAAGAAAAAAAGTCATCAAACATGGTGAAAGTAACCATATTCATGATATTGTGGGTCTCTCTTTCCTTAACTTGTCATGTTATCCATCCATCTGCTTTTTTAAAGTGAAGTTGTTCATATTGAATTTGTGCTTTTGTTTTTAATGGCCTTTTTTTTTTTAAGGAGAATCTTTAAAGAGCTAGATCACAGATGTGAGGTGTACATATAATTTACAATTTTGTGGTTTTGACCATTTGAAATTTGATTAAAAAACATATATGTGACGCTCCACCACATAATGAGACGGAGTGCACATGAAGTCAATTTTTAGTTATTGACATGTTATTAATGTCCAATAAAGTGGCTATCAAATACAAAAAACAGATTGAAAATCGGACAATTCTGTGCAACATTATTACAAATTGAAATGGTAGACTGCAGGATGTGACAAAATGAGAAACGGGCAAATTATTTTAGTAACAGGTTGTCAGAATGAGTGCTTTGTTATATTCAAAACACATTTAAAAGCAAAAGGAATAAAAATTATGCCTTGATATTTCATTATAAGATAAATAAACAGATCTAGTTTAATAATCAATCAAAATATCAAAATTGACAGCTTGACCCCCACCTGCCTTTAAAGGCTCCTAGCACAAATTGGATAATGTGCTAAGCGACTCATTTCATGGTGGAGCGCCACATATGCGTACATGCAATACAGAGTATACTTGTGTAAACGTGTGTGTGTGTGTGTGTGTGTGTGTGTGTGTGTGTGTGTGTGTGTGTGTGTGTGTATACATGTATACATGTATACATGTGTGTCTGTGTCAGTGTGTGTGTATGTATGGTATGTGTGTATTTCATCTGTATGTGTGTGTGCACACATGAAAAAACGTACTTGTAGACAAATTCAAGCATACTAACTGCATAGGTATGTGAATGGTTAAATTAATTAAAAAATAAACCTCTTTAGTTCATGGAACAACCTGATTCAACTACATTGCAGAATAATCTTTTATGA
>CM060324.1:15992499-15997499 GCA_030674155.1 Stramonita haemastoma | reverse complement strand
CACTCACGCATGCACCACGCATGCACGCACGCATGTACACGCACGCAGCACAACCATGCTCACAAAATGCACACACAACACACACACACACACACACACACACACACACACACACACACACACACATACATATACATTCACATACACACACTCATACACACATCGCAGAACATCTTGCACAAACGTTAAATCCTGTCCGCTTTTCATAAGAGTAGGCCATTGTGTGCTAGTGGGAACAGATGACAAGATTTACAAAACTGCATACACATGGGCACTGGATGTAAAAAAAAATTTAAAAGCACATGAGTGCTTATTCCATTATCCTCAATGAAAGAATAATAGATAAATAAATAAATACACATACACATACACATACACATACACAGGCACACACAACACACACACAGCACACACACACACACACACACACACACACACACACACACACACACACACACACACACACACTTGCACACGTAAATCCTGTCCGCTGTTCGTAAGAGTAGGCCATTGTGTGCCGTGTGGAAACAGATGACAAGATTTACAAAACTGCATACACACGGAACTGGTTGTAAAAAAGCACACAAGTGCTTATTCCATTATCCTCGATACCACACACACACACACACACACACACACACACACACACACACACACACACACACACACACACACACACACACACACACACACACACACACCCCTACATACACACATATACTGCTGATCACATTTGTCCTTTAAAGTATCAGTTTATTCAGATTTAGCATAAATCATAAAATCTAAGTATTTTCATGCTCAAAAGCTTCTAAAGAAATCTAAATCAGTGACCTTTTTGAAAAGGAAGTTTTGAATAATCAGTTATGTAACCAGCCAGAAATACATGAATTTGTTAAGCAATTTTTGATATTTTTTCACTGTGAGCAATTTAGAATAGTTGTATGTTCATACACTATGTTAGCTTGAAGAAGCATTTTTAGTGCCCATAAAAATTGCCTACAGGGGATGAAATTAAAGTAGTATTAATTATTACTGAAATGATATGAGTGTTTCTTGTGATACATGTTCATTATGGTAACAATGTTACATTGTTGATTCTTTCCATCAGTTAATCAGGTTTAAAAGAAAACACAAATAAGTGTTTCATATGATATGACTCTTTCAAAAGGCGGAACAAGTGTTAACATTCAAATTCAGTTTGATGTTCTGAGTGCATTCACACATGGGGCCTCAGTTCATAGCCTCATCTGAAGAACTTTTAAGGGAGTTGAGTCTGTACTATACTATTTATGGTAACTCCGGGGGAAAAGTCCCTTTGAATATGTGCCTCGGTGATGGCTTGAACCCAGGCCATCAAATCACAATGCTCTGACCACCAGGCTATCCCACCCTCTCTGGAGCAGATGTAATGAATTTTCATTTTATATGTGGTGTAACATGAAACTGTTCAAATCATAAGTAAAATAGTGCTGTAGTTTGCATGCTGATCTAGTCGGTAGTTTTTAAAGTCGTTTCAAATTCTAGAATTCAGCATAGACCTAAATCTCACGAACCCAGCCTGAAAACAATTACTGTTCACAGGTGCAGAAAGCAGCGCTGCCAACACTACCAACAAAAACGTGAACCAGATGCCCAGTGGACAGAGTACAGCTTACCCGCCAGACAACAGTGACCTTCACCTGGATCTTCCGCTGGACATGTTAAAAGATGACGATGAGTTTTGCGCTCCTAATGATTGGTCCGAGGGAAATGAAAGGATGTCGCCACCTTCACCACTCAAGAGGGCTTACATTGAGGTGAGAAAGTGTGATGTCATTGTTTGTTCTGTTGTTTGTAAGTGTTTTGTTTGAAGGGGGGGGGGGGGGTGGTTGCTCAAAGGGAAAAGTGTGCACATGTCATTCGGATGAGACTATAAACTGAGGCCCAGTGTGCGGAACGCACGCAGAACATCTTGCGCACATGTCAAAACCCCATTCCGCCTTTTGGAAGAGCTGGCCATTGTGTGCCGGTAGGAGTGGATGGCAAAATTCTATTTAAAAAAACACAACAACATGCACATAGGGGTTGTGTTTAGACACCATCCCTAAGGAAAAATTGGGGAGTTGGAGTCTCCAGGGCGGCTCGGGGCTGTATATAAAAAATAAAATAATGGGTAGGTACTGCACATTAGGTGACGCGCTCTCCCCAAGATAGCAGCCCAAATTTCACACAGAGAAATCTGCTGTGACATAAAGTGGTATAAAATCAAATGTAGGGAGGCATTAGTTTTATTTGAGTACATTAGCATGGTCACAACCAACTGCTTTACCTTCTTCAAACTCCCTCTAGATGTCATTCCTCTATCCTGTACCTGTCTCAGTATCTGTGGATTTGTTTTTGTTGTTTTGTGTTTTTTGTCACCACCTCAGTTCTGTACTTGTTTGTTGTATTGTGTGTATGTGTGTGTGTGTACTGCATTCTGTACTATATGTTGTACTCTGTATCGTATTGTGTATTTTTTTCTTTGTGGTCTGTCTCCATCCATTCAGTACCCACCTTCCTGTTGTGTTCTTCACCTTTCTTTGTTTTTGTACACATGTCTTTTGTATTCTGTGTCTGCCTCTGTTCTCTGCCTGCCTTCATCTTTCCTTATTTTGCTGTTGTATTCTGCATCTGCCACTGTTTTCTGCCTAAGTTCACCTTATTTTTGGTGTTTTGTATGCATATGTGTGTGTGTGTGTGTGTGTGTGTGTGTGTGTGTGTGTGTGTGTGTGGCGCGTGTGCATGCGTGCGTGCATGCGTGCGTGCATGCGTGCATGTGTGTTGTAATACTTGTATTCTGCATCTGCCTCTGTCCTGTGCATTCTTTCACCTTTCTTTGTGTTGTATAAATCATTTATATAAATTGTTGTATTCTGCATCTGCCTCTGTCCTGTGCATTCTTTCACATTTCTTTGTGTTGTATAAATCATTTATATAAATTGTTGTATTCTCCATCTGCCTCTGTCCTGTGCATTCTTTCACCTTTCTTTGTGTTGTATAAATCATTTATATAAATTGTTGTATTCTGCATCTGCCTCTGTCCTGTGCATTCTTTCACCTTTCTTTGTGTTGTATAAATCATTTATATAAATTGTTGTATTCTCCATCTGCCTCTGTCCTGTGCATTCTTTCACCTTTCTTTGTGTTGTATGCATATCTGATGTATAATACAATTAAGGAACCAGTCAACAGAATGGACTATCTCATGTTGGGACGTACTTCCATCAATAATTTTCCGGTCGTCTGCTTCGTCTGATTTTGCATATTCTGTTCCCTCGTCTATTGTTCTTCTTCGTTGAATGCTTAGACAGCAATTGAGGAAGAAAAGGAACAAGGCAGAAATAAGGAGAGGGAAAGTTAAGAGGGAATTCTTAGCACTGAATTTCCTGAAGGTGGGGATGCTATATATACTGACAGGCCCCTGTCTTCTTTTTTTCTGCCTTCTTGGTCTATTCTGCTGCCCTTTTTCCAGAAAGACTTTAAAGATAACAATTCTCTCCCATGTCCAAAATGGATGTGCTGGGCCTTACTTATCAGGTGCTTAGCAGCAGCACAACACATTTTCACTCATATGACAGGCAACAATGGTTTCTGTCTGAGCGTTTGATGAAGAAGAAATAAAACATACTCTCTTGAGACAAAGGCATGAAAGGCCACAAAAGCTTTGACATCTTGCTGGTGTTTCATTGCAGTTTGGACAATGAGGCTGCTCCTGCTGCTACCACTGCTGCTGTTCATTGTGTGCTGCTGTTTCTGATGCTGCTGCTGCTGCAGAGATCCATTGGTGTTTGAGACTTAGATTGCTCTCGTTGGTAATATTGGGTTATACATTTGGGTAAGCATCTTCTAAGAAGATTTCTTGGTAGATGTATTATACTTATAGCATTGAAATATTCCATATTCAGCTCTGTGCCATGTTGAGAACAGTCTTAATAACATGAAGCCTGAAAGTCAGAAAAAATGTCATGAAGATACAGATTAGAGTGTCAATGATACTTAGTTATGTTGTCTCAGTTTTCCCACTGAATCGCTTGTGCACTTGAATATAGATAAGAGCAGGCCTGAATCTGCAGGATCTTACAATTGATAGCACATTTCAGATGGGGATAATGTAGCTTCGAAACAAACTACCAAATGTGTAAGTTTGGAAATCACAGCAGCTTGACTTTCCCATGTGGTTATCAAACAGCCATAATCAGAGCCATCATTTTAGTACACTAACTTCCATGCCACACAAGTGCAACCTTTTGTCAGCCCTCAATCAAGGGAGTAATTTTCCTCCAACCAGCCGTTTGACTGGTCTCATATTAATTAACTTGTGCTGGGTCTGATGTAATAGATGCTTAACGGCAGGGCAACACATTTTCACTCGTAAGTCAGACAACAATACTTGCTGTCTCAGTGTTTGATGAAGGAGATATTAGTGTGACTGCTTTAGCTTATCTCTCTCAGTGTTACTTTGTTTTTCATTCCACCTTCTTCTTTTTACTGAGAAAGAAAAACTATCTGGTTGATCCCTAAAAAATTCTACAAACATGTCATTTTGGACTGCCTCCACACATGTGTTATTTTAGTGGTATTGTTTGTGACTTTCGGTTCATAAATACCATTCAGCAGTAGCATCTCCTCTGCGGTTACCATCCTGCAATTCATCCTAACCTGATCGTTCAACGGCCTTTCAGTGCTTGACTTTATGCATTTTAATAATGTGTGTTCATCCTGTGTTGGATTACCACTTCTTCAGTGTAGAGTACACTATTTTTTGTTCTGGTAAAGATTTTGCGAACATTACCTACTGCACTTATTAACGTCTTGTAGGGAAACACTTTCTCAATAGGTAATTATTAATTAGAAGGCAGTCATTTTCATATTTTTGTTGCATCTGTGTCAACTGCAAACTGCTTTGCCATTGTGGTTGATACGTTTTTCGTCATTTTGATTTTCTGTCATTTTGCCATTGTGATTTTCTTTTCTTTATG
>CM060324.1:15979999-15987499 GCA_030674155.1 Stramonita haemastoma | reverse complement strand
ACATCCTGTTCGCTTTTCGTAAGAGTAGGTCATCGTGTGCTGGTGGGAACAGGTCGACACGATTTACACATATGTATCCTACTATTCACGAATACAACGAATAGAAATTTTCAGACACAGTCAGGATAAACACATTGTGCACACTACATTCTGTAACTGACTCAGAATACGTTTCAGATCCCCCCCCCCCCCCCCCCACCCCGCACCTAATTTCGTGGTATTAGTTTCGTAACCGTTTCACGCCCACTCGAACTTCGCGCCCACGAATCTCCCCATAACCCAGTTAAAATTTTCGTTTGTTAATTATTTTGTAACCAAGTTTCACGCAGTATGGTGTCGGATAACTTGTGCACACTGAAATCTGCAAATGACCGCATAAGATCGTTTCAGGTTTTTTGTTTCGAAGATTTTCTGTATATCAAATTTTGTAACCAAGTTTCACGCAGTATGGTGGATTGGGTCGGATAAACTGTGAACGCTGAAATCTGTAATAAACCGCATAAGACCGTTTCAGATTTGTTTTTCGGTAGATTTTGCGATAGGCTGATTAATTTTTAACTAAGGTCTCGCGCACTATGATTGATGATGTCGGTAAACGATGGAGAGCACGGGCGCACCGTATACCTTTTTCGCTTCTCCGTGGGACGATACTGTGCCATATGTTGCACATCATAAATATCGACTAAAAAAACAACAACCCAAAAACCCCATAGGATGACATGAAAGACCGTTTCACACAGACTTTTACTCTTGCTGTTAACTGCGGCCATCAAGGACGTTGTCCAATATTCATCAATATCAAAGAGAGAGAGAGAGAGAGAGAGAGAGAGAGAGAGAGAGAGAGAGAGAGAGAGAGAGAGAGAGAGAGAGAGACGAAGACAGACAGACAGACAGACAGACAGACAGACAGACAGACAGACAGACAGACAGACAGACAGACAGAGAAAGAAAGAGACAGACAGACAGACAGACAGAGAGGAACGGACAGACAGACAGACAGAGAGGAACGGACAGACAGACAGAGCATACAACAATACAGAGACAACAGGCAGGAGAAAAGAGAGACAGAAGAGACAGACAGACAGACGACAGACAGACAGACAGACAGACAGACGACAGCTACAGCTATAGAGAAAGACAGCAGGCAGGAGAGAGACATACAGACACCAGTCAGACAGACAACAGAGAGGGAGAGAGAGAGGAGGGGGGAGGGGAGCACCACAGAAAAAGTGAAATTATCAAATGATATCATGTTACAGCCGGAATAGAAGGCCTATATGAAATTGCTATGAAGAGGATATGCATTGGAAGTGTTCACCCAAAACTAAATTTCTTTTAATTAAAAAAGCCATCGCACTAGCTTGAAATTTGTTTTCGCCTGGGGTTTCTCTTGGGTTTTTTTTTGTTTTAATTGTCTGACAGTGTGGTGTGTGTGTGTGTGTGTGTGTGTGTGTGTGTGTGTGTGTGTGTGTGTGTGTGTGTGTGTGTGTTTCCTCAGAAGGACACGTTAAACTTGTTCCGCTTTTCAAAAGAGTAAGCCATTGTGCCGGTGGGAACAGATGACAAGATTGACAAAATCGCATACACACGGAAACTGGATGTAAAAAAGCACATGAGTGCTTATTCTATTATCCTCGATATAAAATAATAAAGAAAAAAAAGAGAAACGGAAAAAGCTAGAGGTCTGAGGTTCGCCAATGGTGAGATTTTCATTTGCAGTTGTTTACCCACCCTTAAGGTAAGCTGCATTCCGACTGGGGAAAATGTCTAAACACGACACCAGTGTGCATGCGATTTTGGGAGGGGGGGGGTAATTCTGTCATATGTTTCTGCTCTTTTGAAAGGTGGAACAGCTTTTTTGTGTGTGCAAGATGTTTGTCGTGTGTTCGTACACGGGGGGACCTTTATAGTCTCATCCGAAGGACTTTCGGGGGAGTGGAGTTTGTACTGACCAGGGGGGAAATCCCCTCGAACGAGTATCTTGGTGGTGGCTCGAACACGGCCGTCAGATCACAAGCTCAACGCTCCAACCACTAGGCCTAGGCTATCCCCCAACCTTCACCTCCACCCCCAACTGAAAAGTAAGAATGCTGAAAAAAATATCGTTCATTTTAAGTCCACTCTATCTTCTTATTATATTTGTGTAGATCCCCCGCCTCTTTTGGAGTTATTGTACCCTATCACCTGATCTTTAAAAAAAAAAAAAAAGTTATTGAGATTTTAAATCAGTAGCATTGTCGTTAAAAAAAAAAGGAAGGAAAAGTAAATACCGGTAAATGTGCGGCGATCATGATTCTTAAATGCTCTACGGGAATGAAAGTGCATGCATACCAGAAGAGAGAGAGAGAGAGAGAGAGAGAGAGAGAGAGAGTGGAGGAGGGTGTGTGTGTGTGGTGTGTGTGTGTGTGTGTGTGTGTGTGTGTGTGTGTGTGTGTGTGTGTGTGTGTGCGTGCGTGTGACATTTGATGAAAAGGTGTTGTGGGACGACTGGCAGACGACAAGACTCACCCACCTTCCGAAGATAGATCACAGCATCTGCTGGGCTAGTTGCCTGGGGAGATAGGCCAAACCCTCATTTACTGTATAATAAAATCCTGCGCGAGCCGCGGAAGCCAATCGCGTGGATCGTCGAACGTACCAGCAAAGCCAGTTGGTTCACGTGGGCGCGGCTGTATTAACCCTTCGAGTTTTTTTTTTCTATTTATTTACTAGGCTAAGTTACTCCCTTCGTCAGTTTTAGTCTTGTGTTGGAAAGCAGCATACGTATCCTCTTCAGCGAGGTTTTTAGCATTATAACTGTCTTGTTCATTGTTTGTTACTGATTGGTAAGTTCCCCCCGTTTCCGATCCGGTCATAACCATTAAATGTTTTTAAACTTCATTTTATGATCATGCAACTCTTTCTCTGTGGTGTAGCACTTTTTTTTTTTAAGAAGAAAATATTCAAGAGATTTTTGTTGCAGACGGAGTAATCTGTATGCATCGTGAAGGCTCTATTTTTCTGTGTAATTCCAGGGCTTTTTTGTTTTTCTGTTTTGTGTTTAATTTGGTTTGTAAGTTTTTGCTTAAATTTGGAAGAATAGTTTGTCATAATGATTGGTTAATCTGTTAACAAAGCCTGACTATTTTTTTATTTGTTACTTATTTGTTTTAAGTCATGTATGCGCATATCTGTGTGTGTGTGTGTGTGTGTGTGTGTGTGTGTGTGTGTGTGTGTGTGTGTGGTGGGTGTGGGGGTGTGTGTGTGTGTGTGTGATATTAAAGGAGGTAAAAACAGTATTACATATTTTCGGTTTCTGTGCTAGTCAACAAAACAAAACAAAATTATAACAATAATTGATTTCGTACCTTTGTCTACAAAAAGATTTTTTTTTCTTTTCAAACGTTGGAAATTAAAACTTCTAATTTACAAACGTATAATGTGTCATCGAGTCTGCGTGTTGTCGACAATTTCATAGGGCTTTTTTTTTTTTATCCGTTGAAGCTTCTTTTTGTTTATAAATAAATTGAGCAGAATTTGGCAAGTCAGTTAAGTGCAGTGAAGCTGTTACAGATTTCTTGTGCAGTTCTGCTGCTGCCCTCAAAGTTGCGAAAAACTAGTCTGAAAAACACCAATCTCCTCCGCGTTTGTAAAAGAAGTCACTTATCTGTTTACATCTTTGGAATGTAGCTCGTGTCCTCTGATTCAGGTTGGACCAGCTATTGGCGGGTTGGGTTTTTTTTTTCGTTTTTGTTTGTTGTTGGGGTTTTTCGGGAAGGAGGGGGGGGGGGTATTTTTCATCGTGACTGAAATATGTCCTCCAGCGGCGACTGTTGTCGATAAAAGCAGAGAGAGAGAGAGAGAGAGAGAGAGAGAGAGAGAGAGAGAGAGAGAGAGAGAGAGAGAGAGAGAAGAGAGAGAGAGAGAGAGTGTGTTTGCTATTATTTAGGGTTTAAGATTACGTTTAACTATCTATAAAAGCTATCAAAGTAAAGATCTGGTTCGGAAACACCAATTAGGCACACATAACATGACATTGTGGTTGTTGTTGTTTTTTTCAATGATTCGTTTATTTGTGTAGTGCCTGATTCTAAACTGCTGAGAATGCTCTGTAGTTGTATAGATGGACAACTGATGAGAACGACCACTGGAAGCAGCAGAGAACTATGTTTTCTAATTATGTAACCCTGTATCAGTGTATGTATCCGGCCTTTTCAAAGCTAGCTAGAAGTGTTAAAGCCCCGAAGGCTCAGATTACAGATTCATGATGCAATTAAGGATATGCCGGAACTTATGGGTGATTTAATTCAGAGACTGCCCCCCCCCCCCCCCAAAAAAAAACAAACAAACAAACATGACAAACTGTATTTTCTTCAAAGTTGAAGCGTTTCTTGTTGAATAGAAGGTCAGGAAAAAAAAAAGTTTTAGGAGCTGATTATTCTGTCTACTTTTATTATCAAAAGTTGTGAGAACACATAATTATACCCATTCAGTCAACACACCAACGTACTGACATGCACAAGTAATGAAAAGTGAATACAAAGAGGGTATGAACAGTTCCTTCCACCCAGGGTTTATTACTTACAGCAGGAGGGAAGCCCAGGAAAGAGGGTAGGCACCTGCAGGCTTTGTTTCCTTTGCTACTACACAATACATCATGCTCGCCAACCTTTTCATCTCCTGTCAGCCGCCCTCATTCACAAGCTGTCTGAGCGCAAAACGAGAAAAACAGAATTCATTGGCGGCTTTCATGCCAAGCTCTCGTAGACATCAGCCCTCTCCCCCCCCTTCCTCCTCCTCTCCTCCTCCCCTACGTCTTCTTCACATACGATCGCACATGTGCGTGCGTGCGCGCGCGCAGCCAAAGAATAAGAAGGATAAGAAAGCGAAATTAAACAACCAGTCTAATAGAGTAGACACCAGTTATCATGATGAAAGAATATCTACGCTTTATGTTCAACCATGTTTGTATAACTAAGGAATTCCAAACTTTTTTTTTTTAACTCATGAAATTAACGATATAAGCCGACAAAGAGTATTCGAGGAGAGTTAAGCAGACACGATACATTTTATAAATGTGCACATAATTATGTATTTGCTGGCAAGGTTTTTCGGGAATTCCAAAAGAATAGTTGCTGCAGACTTTCAAAACTTTTTTTAAGGCACAGATATCCCCACCGCTTTTGTCAATGGGCCTTTGTGGCGCTTGTTTCTGGTTGGTATTGAACATGTCGCTCTTGATGTTACATTTGAGATCTGAGTTGTCCTTTTTTTCTGTTTTTGTTGTTGTTGTTTGTTTCGCGGCTAGAAGTCCTAAGTTCACCAATGGTGGATTTTTTCGTATCCGACCGTTTTTGCCGACACTTAAGGTAGCCGCATTCCGACTTCGGGGATGTGTTTTATTCATGATATGTTTAATGACAATTAAAAAACTAAAATACTACGTGGGTTTGTTGGGGTTTTAAAGGCAGAAAGCACAACTTCAGAACAAGTTTGGTGTGTGTGTGTGTGTGTGTGGTGTGTGTGTGTGTGTGTGTGTGTGTGTTGTGTGTCTCTGTCTGTCTGTCTGTCTGTCTGTCTGTCTGTCTTCTCTCTTCTCTCTCTCTCTCTCTCCTCTCTCTCTCTCTCTCTCTCTCTCTCTCTCTCTCTCTCTCTCTCTCTCTGTTTTTTCTCTTTCTCTCTTTCTCTGTTCTCGTCTCTCTGTCTGTCTGTCTCTCTGTCTCTGCCTCTCTGTCTCTCTCACTTAGTATGTGCTGCCTGGCGCGCGTGTGTGTGTGTGTGTTTGTGCGCGCGCGCGCGTGCGTGTAGCGCACTTGTGGTATGTTGAAGTGTGTATTCGAGACGCAGAAATAATTTCCTTGCGATTGCTTTTAAACACTTTTATCTTTATAGCTTTTCTTGAATAAACGTACTTTAATGCCTATTTTCAATGTCTTTCATCAGACTTAGATGCAAATATATGTCAATATTTCTGCACTACTTATGACTGGCTGTCATTGGTTTAAACGAGATAGGTCCGAACTAGTATTTGGTCTGCAGTCTCCTTCAGATCTGTCATATTGCCAGAATTGAAAATGAAAGACTTACTAGTTTATTTCTCAAACGTTGCTTTTCTTATGCCTATACTGTCGTCTGTCGTTTTACGTTGCCATGTTTGTGTGTGTGTGTGTGTGTGTGTGTGTGTGTGTGTGTGTGTGTGTGTGTGTGTGTGTGTGTGTGTGTGTGTGTTTTCTGGACAGGTTTGTCACCGTGAGAAGGGGCATTGGGTATTTTAAGATAGAGACAACAGCGTACATCTACCGTGTAAATGTTCTCTTCCACAGCTGGCGAAAGTTGAATGTTGACTGCAGCACAACGAGCTGAACAAACAGATTGATATTACAAGAGAATATAGGTCAAAACGAAAACCCTGTAGGCCTATACACAGTGGGAATCATCAGTGTTCGGTGTTTGTTTTTTTTATCAGAGTCGAGGAAAAACGGGTTTAATCACCTTGAGCACTATACATGTGTGCAGTAATGCAAAACAAGATTGAAGTGACAAAAACAGTTTGTGAGTCTGTAATGGTTCCTGTGCGTGTTTGAACTTTTCTTCAGTGCGTATGTTGTCACATTTTGTGACGTGTGTTGTGAATACTTCATAGATTCATCAATATGTATTGGCAGTGCAATAATTCGGGGGTGAAAAATGTAATTGCCAGCAGTCTTCTCCTTAGCAATCGTAGGTATTTCCTTCAGTCTGTTTAGCAGGTAGATGAATAGGGCAAAGAGTACTGCCCATCTTTGGAATTGAAACAACGAGGAGCAGTGGGTATCAGTAAAATTAAAAAAAAATAATGGAGACAGGATCAGCCAGTTGCTGCACTGCTATCGCTAGGTGGTGTTGATTCAAAGTGTGTGTGTGTGGCTCTTAGTTTTCTGTGTTCCTCATCCCTGCAGTGTGATGGAGAGCCGTGTGGTACTGTTTGTTGGGTGCCAGGCCCTTCTGGCCGCCTAGCGCTATATCTGCTGTACAGCCTTCTCCCCTCCTTCAAACGCAATGCATCCGTCACGCTCCCAGATGACGTCAGCATCGATGACGTCATTCAGGGCAATTGGAACTACGAGCCAAGCCCACTGAAATACTTCCCAACGAGCTGTTTGCCTCAAAACCGCGCCGTGTTCATCAAGTGTGTTCAGTGCTCCACAGAGGCTGTGGATATGGTGTTCCGCAGGTACGCTTATCTGTACCATCTGCCCGTTGTTCTGCCTGTCGGGGAAAATTTGTGCTTGGGATGGCCTAAACCACTGAGCGTCAGTGACTTTCGGCCCTCCAGCATGGGGTACAGCATGCTGACAGAACCTGCCATCTACAACAGCACGGTCATGAAAGGTTCTGATGAAGCCCAACGCCGCCACCTTTACCATGATTCGTCACCCTTTGCACTTGTTCGGTTCCATCGTTCACTCTTTCCGCCTATTGGAGGCATCCGGTCGAAGACGCAGCATAACACCGCTACAAACCTATCTTAGAAATATTGAG
>CM060324.1:15954999-15977499 GCA_030674155.1 Stramonita haemastoma | reverse complement strand
TTGTCTATTGGGTGAAAGCAAAATCAGACCGTAGTGAATACTGTTGAAGTATCTAGTTCTTATTTTTGTGGAAGGTGACTGTCACGTGTCGTAACTGTGTAGCATTTATACATTCAGGGCAAATTTTTCGTCGTAAAAATGGGACTACCCTCTCTTGCCATGAATAATATGCCATCACAATGCAGTGTCTTTTTTTTGTTTTGATTTTTTTTTTTGGGGGGGGGGGGTATTTATTTATTTATTTATTTATTTATTTATTTTTGTTTTGGGGTTTTTTCTTAGGGTGGTGGTGGTGGTAGGAAGGGGGAGGGAGGTTAAAACTGTAGATTTGTTTCCGTGGTAAAATAATTTTTTTTTTATTCAGAGTTTGCCAGAGACAGCTGTCTTGTCGCCGTGGGTTCTTTTAGCGTGCCAAATTATTTTGCTTTCGGGATCTTGGGTGTTTCGCTTCTCCTTTGAAAGCCTAGCAAGCGGTTTTATTGTCTAGTTAATTTAAGGGGGGGGGGGGGGGCAATGTCCTGCTTTGAACTTATCAACGCCCAAGACGTGTGGCTTTGTTAACATGTCAGTTACAACCAGACCATTGATCTGCTATTTTGAGCCGAAGCTATTGTACCAGTGTTGAGTATATCTCTTTAGCGAGCATCCTCATCTATGCAAACACTTTTGTGGGAGGACCCATGTGTCTGTCCTTTGGTTAAAATTTTAAAATGTCATTGTTGGAATATAGTGGTCATGTTTTCTTCTTTTTTTCTTCGCTTTTTGTTTGTATTGTCTTGTTTTGTCTTTGATGCTGGCTCTGTAGTCCCTTTTCTCCTACTTGTTTTGCGTGCTTGTTGTACGTCGTGTATGTTTGCGTGCGTGTGTTTGAATGGGTCCATGCTCAAAGCAAAGATTAGCCTTAAGGCACTTTTTCGAATGGAATGAGCAACTTTTTGTTTAGAAGAGATATTGATGATGTGACAGAAAAAATAGCCAAGAGTAAGGTTGAAATGTGGGTGTGACATATTGATTGCCCTGCCGGCTGCAGAGGCCGTCTCAGGGCACACAGTAGGATGAAGTGGCTTATAGTGGCATATACATTGTTATATTCTAAGTAAGTGTATTGATTGTATTGCATATTCGGGACTTCAAGTTTACATGTTACCTTGGGCTGAAAACAAAAACAGCCGACAAAAGACAGTGACGTTACTGATGAGTTTTGATTGTACACAGCATCGGAGGTGGTGCTGTTATGTTGCCCAAGTGGTTTTTGCTGCTGTCATTTGTCTACATGATGTAGACAGAAACAGTCCTGTGTTACCTCAGTTGTTATGATGAGATACGATATTAGATATTTCCGGAGCTGTTCCATGAATCAGGCTCTGTCAACGAGTAAGCTTTATCATGGTAAGTAGAGAACTTCTTAAGATGATTAATTTCTGCGTGTTCCGCTGGATCAGAACACTCTCCAGGCTTACTGGAGATGGAGATGTATACCATTGTAGCCAACAGCTGTGCACGGTCACATGGGAATCATAGTTTTTTGTTTGTTTTATTTTTGGTTTTGGTTTGTTTTTTGCTGGATAGATGGCTTGATGAAAAAAGCATATTTATTGCTCACTCAATGTACCATCAGGAAATAACATTTTGACTGACTAACTGACTAGTCTAATGGCAGCTTAACACTCAGCTCCCCCCCCCCCCCCCCTTCCGCCCTCTCTTGGACTACCCACTTATTCTACAAGTCGAGCATTTTGTTTTGTTGCGGTGTATGCTTATGTCGGGAGAAACAGTCATGAATAATGGGTTGTGGGGAAATTAAGGGAAGACAAGGGAATAAAAAGAAGAATGAAGAAAAAATTCTCGAAGAACAAAAAGGACATGTCTGGTGCTTGGGTGTGGTGCTGGTGAAATTTTTTAGAACTGCACTAGAAGAGAAAACAGAGTGCTGGAACTATTTACACTTTTACTGTTAGCGGTTACGAATAGCATTGGAGATTTTATTCAAAATAACATGTTAGTTCTACCACTACTTACACTGCTGTTGCTGCTGCTTCTGTTAAACAATAACAACTACCACAACTACGCACAACTACTACTACTACTACAACTAACTACTACTACTACTACTACTAGCTACTACTACTATACACTACTACAAGCTGCTGCTACTACTACTACTACTACTACTACTACTACTACTACTACTACTACTACTACTACTACTACTACTACTACTACTACTACTACAGCTGCTGCTACTACTACTACTACTACTACTACTACTACTACTACTACTACTACTACTACTACTACTACTACTACTACTACTATACTACAATACTGCTGCTGCTGCTGCTGCTGCTGCTGCTGCTGCTGCTGCTGCTGCTGCTGCTGCTACTACTACTACTACTACTACTACTACTACTACTACTACTACTACTACTACTACTACTACCGTAAAATCCCTATCATACGCCCACCCCCCCTGTGCACTGATTTAGGGCAAAATTGGGGGATGGGCGTTTGTTAGGGATAGACCCCTTTGCACAAAATAATTTTTTTGCTCAACCGTGTAATTGAGTGAATACAAACCCCGAAAGCATGTCACTTAGGTCGTGTGAGTAGAAGTGAAGGAAAAAAGAAAAAAAGGGATTTTGAGGCAAAGAAGGCCAACGAGTTCCATCGCTTTCCGTTGTAGGTCCTTGTTTCGCAATACCCTGCCTTCAGATCTTTCATCTTCCAGATAATGCAGCACACCTTGGTCGACATGTTCAGATCTAACTGCTGGTCCTTTAGACAGTTTCCGTTTTTGTTCGTCTTTTCCGTACTGCTGTTCAAGTCTATCTCTGTTTTCACTCCATTCCCTGATCCTCTTCCTATCCACAGAAAATTCACGGGCACACTCCGAAACATTCCCACCTGCTTTGTTATCCAGGTACTGGAGGGCTTCCAATTTGAAAGATACAGTGTAAGACTGTCGCGTGAGTGAGGAGAGGGGACAAAGAATAAGAGAAAAGGAAAGAAACACGAAAAGATGACTTTTAGAACAGTCTGCACAAATCCTAGTGAAAGTGAGCATAGTCTCTTTGAAAAAAGCAGGGTGGGCGTTTGCTAGGTAGTTACCCCTGTGCACAACTTTTGGCCCAAAGTGGGGGGTGGGCGTTTGCTAGATGGTGGGCTTATGCTAGGGATTTTACGGTACTACTACTACTACTACTACTACTACTACTACTACACTATACTACTACTACTACTACTTCTACTACTACTACTACTACTACTACTACTACTACTACTACTACTACTATTCTACTACTACTACTACTACTACTACTACTACTACTACTACTACTACTACTACTACTACTACTACTACTGTCCCATTGTTTGAAATGTTCTCAATTGAATATTAACGTATTTGAATCTTCCTCTACCTATAGTACTGCATGAGCAAGAACCGGTTGCCAGCAACTTCAGCAGTGTCTTATTTTTTCATCTGTTTTTGATCTTCTTCTTTTTTTGGAAGTGGTACTCAACTGCTGTTTACATATTTGGTAACATTGAAAATATTACGCCAAACATTCCAGCATTGTTTTGATGCCATATTCTCCAACATTGACGGATTTTTTCCCTGCAGTTTTACAACTCTAATATATGATGATTTTTTTTTCATTTGTCTTACTCAGAGCATTTATTGCGATATATATTTTCTTTTTCTACAATAAAGCAATGTCAGTCATGAATCAAGTCTCTCTCAGTCTCTGCTTGTAGTGTTTAAAGTCCATGGAAGTGTGTGAACGTGGGAAATTGCGCGAATGTGAATGTTCTGTGAATGTGAGTGTTCTGTGTGGTGTGTAGTATCATTAGTATGGGTGCGTTGTCTGTGCTTCTGTGTGTGCGTGTGCGTGCGTCCGTGCGTGTGTTTTTTTATAATTCTTTTTATACTTTTTATATCGAGGATTATACTACAAAGAGATCCCCCCCCCCCCCAGTGTGTGTGTGTGTGTGTGTGTGTGTGTGTGTGTGTGTGTGCGCGCGCGCGCGCACTCGTGTGTGCGTCGGTCTTTGCATTCCTATGTTAGAGGGTGTATTTTTTTTATTTGGCCACGATTGAATATGCCACGAGTTTAATGAAAAGACTTAAAAAGAAATCTTGATTGAGCCCCTTTCGTGAATACGTGGATACTTATCAATAAGTTTTGCTCAGTTACAGGTCCATGGCCAAATTTTGACCCAGGCCAAATCAAAGGCTTTGTCAGTTATTGATGTAAACTAAATGCCTAGACCTACTTAAATTGTTGTAATGCTTCAAAAATAGTATTCTGACACTGCATTCTGCCATGACAGGCTATTCGCATATAATAATAATAATAATACAAGGAATTTATATAGCGCTCTATCTTGTAAAAACAAATCAAAGCGCTTGCATTCGACCTATACAACACACAAGCAATCAATAACAATTTATAGTTTTAGCCAATTCGAATGTACGCACACACATCAGGCTATACTCACTTTTAAGAATGAACAATTCCTCAGAAGTTTGAGTGTGGCTGCCTATACGATGGGGTACTTGAAAGCAGTCATACATGCTGATGTCTCCCCCAGTGCAGTGTGTCCTTGGCTTATGGTCTCACACACAGTGATTCCCGGGTGGAATACGTGAGACTGTGTGTGCATATTCTGGGTGACCTTCAGGGTGTTAAGCTGGAGAACGTGCAGTACAGGGGGGGGGGGGGGGGAGATCTCTTTCTAGTATAATTTATGCATCTGTTTATAAAGATGTTTGCTTTGTGTGTTCGTTCATGAGTGTGTGTGTGTGTGCGCGCGCGTGCGTGCATGCTTGCGTGCGTGCATGCGTGCGTGCGTGTAGACCAAGAAGGCAGAAAATAGACAAGAAGGAGGTAACGGGAAGAAGAAAAAAAGAACAAGGCAGAAACAAAGAGAGGGGAAAGAAAAGAAGAAAAATTCCTAGCACAGAATTTCCAGAGGGTGAGGATGTTATTTACCCTGACAGGCAGGCCCCTCAGCATCCGCACGGGGGAAGGTCATCAAACAGTATTCGATTCTTTCCTCCTGCCTGTAGCCTTTGGGGTCATGGAGGCTGTGACTCACTCGCACCGTTTGCAGAGAACAGGTGGAAGTAATCATTATGCGTGGTCATCATGACAGAAGATCGATGTGCATACATATAGATCTACGTATACCTTGCGAACCTTATAGCCTTACTATACCTTATAGCCTCGCGAACCAGGTGGACATTTCATAAAAATGTCTCATTCAGACCCTATTGCTTTTTTTTGTTGTTCTGTAGGTCGTTCGTTTCTCTCCATACTATATTCCCTCGGTGTGTGTGTGTGTGTGTGTGTGTGTGTGTGTGTGTGTGTGTGTGTGTGTGTGTGTGTGTGTGGTGGTGATGAGGGATGAGAGAGAAGAGAGAGAGAGAGAGAGAGAGAGAGAGAGAGAGAGAGAGAGCCATTTTAGTATTTTGCACAAATAGCCGGACAGGTCCATCCCAACAGAAGGAACACACACAGAGAGTGCTGTTATGTACAAGACGAGGGAAAGATGCCTGTTTCGCATTAGTTGGCTAGGGCCTAAACATGCGCAATGCCAGTACTTCAGCATTTTGAATGCAGTACTCCGTCCCGTCATGTGGGTTGACAGCAGTAACTGAACAACGAAACCCCTGGCAGACAAAGTTCAAAGAATGGCCGGTCTGATGAAAATCAGTGACAGACATGGTAACATCAGAATGTGGCCATGAAAAACGAGCGCGAGAGACTCGGGTACAATATGAAAAAAAAAACTACAAAAATCCACCACCCAAAACCACCACAACAAACTCCATATCTCAGGATGATCTAGAAGAAACTAGATATTACACCAGGAAGGAGTCATTCTTGGGTTCTCCAGTTTTTTCTGGCCAGCATGCTTTTACAATCATTTTCATAAATCCACTGACAAAGCAGACAGTTTCCACGGTATCCATATAAACACATCACATTCTACCGAATTTGCTTTTGCAGTGCAAACTCTCTCTCTCTCTCTCTCTCTCTCTCTCTCTCTCTCTCTCTCTCTCTCTCTCTCCTCTCTCTCTCTCTCTCTCTCTCTCTCTCTCTCTCTCTCTCAATCTCATCTCTCTCTCCTCTCTCTCTCTCTCTCCCATCCCCTCTCCCCTCACTCCACACACACACACACACACACCAACACACACAAACACACATACACAGCACACACACACCACAAAACTACTGTATTCTCGCGCAGAAATTGGGTGACATCAGCTCATAAAAAATATTAATCAAGCTGTAAAATGCTCCACATATGTAGTATACATATGTATGGAGGGCGCACACCACACCACACACACACCTGCCTTGTTTGGTTGTCAGAAAAAAACTGGAAGAGGCTACTAATATTTCGCACTTACTCTCTAGATGACCCCAGTGTTATCAATGACACAATTATCTCTTAAAATCATGTCATTTGCCACTTAACTATGATTTGCAATGGGGTGGGGGGGGGGGGGTTTCATGCACTCGGTAGATAGGCTGTGCATAAATCTTGGTAAGTGAATGCATTTTTAAGTACTGGTCTGCTATCCTATAGAGCGTAGCTGACGTCAGTGTGTGCTAAATCCTGATCAGTATCATCTGAATCAGCCCCCCAGACTTATTGTGGAGCGGTGGTATAGAGGGACCGCATCTGCATAAAAAGCGAAAAGTCCGGGTTCGAAGTGTATAGTGGTCCGATCCTCGTTCGTGCCTAGAACTTCTTCCCAATCCACTACACCGTGAGTGGTGGTCTGGTGCCAGTCTTACGGATGAGACAATAAACTGAGGTCCAGTGTGCAACACACATTAAGCGCAAGTAAATGATTAAGAACCCATGGCAACAAGAGAGTTGTCCCTGGCAAAATTCTGAAGAAAAAAGCCACTCTGATAGGGAAACAAATACATACACAGACAAGAAAAGAGAAAAGAAAAATAGCGCTTTTCTTGTGGCGACGCGCTCTCCCCAGGGAAAGCAGCCCGAATTCCACGCATAGAAATCTGCCGTAAACTGAAAGTGGTATACAATACTTGTAAAACAATTACTGTAGGCAGGCTTTTTTCCGGAAGAGTTATAGAGCAACAATTGCCAAGAACACCACCTCTGTAGGTGAAGGATAAAAGACTGTCATATATCAGATTAAGATGCATGAAAAGCTGCGAACCAGCTGACAGTGTACCTGGATAGACTGCACATTAACTATTGACACCAGTAAAAGTTCGCAAGTGTCTTATGATATTCACCATATGGATTAGATCACTTGAAAAGCTTTAGTCACATGGTAGAAAAAAACATGGTTTAATTTTAAAAGGCACAGAACATAACCATAAACCGGGCATGGCAAAGAAAAACAACTTTTTCGTCGAACGCTCAGACAGCAAATATTGTTGTCTGTCATATGAATGAAACTGCATTGCCCTACCGTTCAGCGCCTGAAAAGTCACCCCCTGCGCATCTGACTTCGGCGTGGGAGAGAATTTTTGTTTTGAGTCTTTCTGGGGAAAAAAAAGGCTGGAGAATGGACCAAGAAGACAGAAAATAGACTAGAAGGAGTGATGTGTCTACTGTCCTCTAAAAATTCAGGCGTTCTTCTACATGTCATGACAATGGCGTTTACAAGAGAAAAGCATGAGCTCCAGGAATTTCTGAGATATCAAACGTTGACATCATCTGTGTGCAAGAAACCCCTCCAAGAGATACTTCACCTTAAAAGGTTATCAGCTTATCAGTTGAGAGGCCCAATACATGGGGATTGTTGTCCTGGCCCACAGATTTATACTGGTCACCAATCAAGGTGGCTGTGTCAAGTACCATCGTGGAATGATTGGCAGTAAAACTTTGACAAGGATTTCATATTAAGGATGTCCTGCAGATAAAAGATTACCTCTTAATACACTGAGGATTTTCAAAAAAAATGGTCACCTTGATGGGAAATTGAAGCATTATATTAGTATAAGCATGGCCCATAATTATGATATTTATAATAATGAAAATATAAAATAATGATAATAATCATGTCTCGTATTTTTTTTATATAGCGCTGAATCTTGTCAAGCAAAGAAATCGAAGCGCTTGCATTCAAATCATTTACACACATGCAACCGTCCACAAAATATTAGATTTATCATAAAATCATATCAAATTTATACTCTCACATACGCACGCGCAAGCTCACACGCGCGCGCGTGCGCGCACAACACGTTTAGGTAGGGTGATGGAGATGAAGGTGGCCGTTGAAAAGTAGGAAAAGACATGATGGGAAGACATCAGGAAGGAAACAAGTGCGCTTTGAGGCTGGATTTGAAAGTGTCAAAAGTGGGCTTTTGGCGAAGTGAGAGAGGAAGGTCATTCCAGGTGGATGGACCAAAAACAGAGAAAGAGGGTCGACCAACAGTGGTTTGTTTGAATCTGAGGAAATGCAAAAGGCATGGAAAAGCAGAAAGGCTTGCAAATGCAGATAAACATGGAAATGCAAAAGGCATGGAAATGCAAAAAGGCTTGCAAATGCAAAAGGCATTGAAATGCAAAAGGCATGGAAATGCAGAAAGGCTTGCAAATGCAAAAGCCATTGAAACGCAGAAAGGCTTGCACGAGGAAAAAGATTCCTCAAAGATGAAGGTACTTACAACACTTTTTGGGTTCCAATCTCCCCTCCCTAAGAAGACCCTAAAAGGTTTTTATTTCAGAAAAAAAAACCCAAAAACAAACAAACCTGTGTACAATTCATTAGAGAGACAAATCAGAAATGTTCGAGCACATTAGAGAAAATGTATGTATCACAAAGCAGACTGAGTGGTCAGACGCCCTTACATGACCTTTATTACTGGCATCATGGACCAGCTAACCCACTACATCATGTAAGATCAGAGTTCCTCACTTTGTAAATAGCTGTAGAAAGTGTCACAGTTTGTAACAACTAAAATGCAGAACCTCCCCCCCCCCCCGCTCCTCATCTAAAGCTCCCAGGTTCACCAAAGGTGAGATTTTTGCGTATGCGTCCGCCCCCTCCCCACCCCCCCACCTCCAACACCACCAGTTAAAGTTAGGTAGCCGCATTCTGACCGGAGATTGTGTCTAAACATAACAATAGTGTACTTGCGGTTGTTGTTTTTTTTTAATGTTATGTGTTCCTACAGGCACTAAATGGCATACTTTTCCGAACGGCGGAACGGGCTTTTCATCTGTGCGCAAGATGTTCTGCATGCATCCGCACAATGGTGCCTCGATTTATAGTCTCATCCAAAGAACTTTGACATTCAGTTCAACTCTCGGCAAGCTGGGATGAATGGGCAAGGCTGGGAATTGAACCCAGAACCTCACGATTAACGTGTTGGGCAGGTGAATAGCTTAACCGTCCCATCACCTTCTTTCTTGAGACAGTTTTGAATAGACTTAAGAGCAGGTGGATTGTCTTCATAATCAGAAGACAGGCAAAAACCATCTTAATTCTTTAACTCTTCTGAAGGAGGAAATGTTTAGACTACCTCATGGGCTTAATCAATGAACAGCAAACTTCATACAAGTACCCCCGACACACAGTGGTCTTAGATTGATAGTGAACTTGCTACGTGGAACCCATGCATTAGCAAGTATGATGATGGAAATAAAGGCGATAAAAGAAAACGGCCAACATGAAAAAAAAATCACATATCTCAAAAACTAACAGTAATATCCTGATGTAGGTTTGCTTCTAGATTTTTTAAGTGCGCGTGAAACATATCTTTTCTTCTTATATCACAGCATAAGAGTCCCAGTAACTCAGATGACTGTGATTCACACTATAGACTTGCACCATATTCTTCTCCTTCATTGTCTTTGTCGAACACTCAGACAACAACTATTGCTGTCTGTCGTATGAGTGAAAATAAGTTGTGCTGCCGTTAAATGCCTGACAAGTCAGGCCTAGCGCATCTGACTTCGGCGTGGGAGAGAAGTATTACCTTTAAAGTCTTTCTGGAAAAAAAGGAAGGAGAATGAACCAAGAAGGCAGAATAAAAAGACAAGAAGGTGGTGACAGGAAGAAAAGGAACACGGCAGAAACAGAGAGGGATAGAAAAGGGGATTCCTTGCACAGAATCTCCAGAAGCTATGTAGACTGACAGTCTCCTGGCATCTCCACGGGGAGCATCTTATTACAAGGGCACTTAACACGAATTTCATCGCGGGGAGGGGGGAGGGACTGCCAGACATCACTGGTGCAAATACTGAAAGAAATTAAAAGCTACTGAGACGATGAAGGGGTTCCTCTGCATCAACTTCATTGTGAATGTGATGGAATAGCAGACTCCCAAAACACATAAATGGCAATGGCCAAATCAGTTTGATATGGCCTCTGTGGTCGGCGGGGCTACAGACAACAAGATTGAATTGGATTGAAGTGATTGGAGAAAAGTTCCAACATTATTCTGGTTATGGGTGGGAAAAAAGACCACACTAAATCACAATTAAAGAAAATGACCGTGAAAACTCTCCACAGAGACTACAACAAAAACGCCAGCCCAAGTCTTCACATAGTCATAGCTGTTTGAAGAAGGGGGGCAAGTACAGAGAAGGTAAAATCGTACTGGACCTAGCATCAGAAAAAAAAGGACAATTTTTTTTTGTCATTTCTGCAGAAGCTGTGGGATGCTTGAGGCAGCATGATACCTCAATTGTGATAGCATTCACCCAACCTACAACAGTCTTTCTTCTTCACAGTCTGCCTGACATTCAGTCTCCACCAGGTTGTCTGTCTGTCACGGAGAGAAGCAGTCTGAGACTGCTATATTAGAATTTATAACATACAAGAAATGAAAAGAAAACTAAGCAGACAAACAAACAAAAACCACACAAACGCACACACACACACACACACACACACGCACGCACGCACGCACGCACGCACGCACTCACGCACGCACACACACACACACACACACACACACACACACACACTGACACACTGACACATTCAAGATGAGAACATAGATTGGTTGGGGGGAGGGGGGGGGGGCACAAGTGAATGAAACAAAGCACCATCAGATTTATAGTCATGTGAAGAACGTAAAGGGAACATCGATTGGTGATAAACTTGCAGATGTTATCTCTATGTTTATTACACATGGCATTATTTCTAACTAGTACAGCTATGCGGCTACGGCTGATAGGCACGGTCATTTACACCACTTTAAGTCACGGCAGATTTCTCTGCGTGAAATTAGGGCTGCTCTCCCTGGGAGCACCATCCATCTTTTTCTTTTTTTTTTATTCTTCCTGTCTGTAACTATATTTGTTTCCCTACCAGAGTGGCTTTTTTCTACATAATTTTGCCCGGGAAAACTAACTTGGGTTCTTTTACGTGCGCTAAATAATTCTTGTAACACACGGGACGTCGATTTGTCGTTTCATACGAAAGACTAGCACCCAGACCACCACTCATGGTCTAATGGATGAAGGAAAAGTTTCGGGCCCAGACGAGGATCGAAATACCACACACTTCGACCCGGATTTTTTTAGCTTTCAAGGCAGGTGCGTTACCTCTAGACCGCCGATCCATGTTTCACTTTATAGTTGTGTTATAATAACATTGTACTTTTTTCTGTGTCAGTATTTTTTTTTATTCATTCTTTTATATCGAGGATAATAGAATAAGCACTCATGTGCTTTTTTACATCCAGTCCTCGTGTGTATGCAGTTTTGTAAATCTTGTCATCTGTTCCCACCGGCACACAATGGCCTACTCTTACGAAAAGCGGAACAAGATTTAACGTGTGCGCAAGATGTTCTGCGTGCGTTTGCACACGGGGCCTGGGTTTATTGTCTAATCCGAAGGACTTTTGGGGAGAGTGGAGTCAGCACTGATGTTAGCTCCAGGGGAAAAATCCCCTCGAACAGGAATCGAACCCGGGTCGTCAAATTGCGAGCGCAATGTTCTGACCTCTAGGCTATCCCGTCCCCCATAGCGTCCCCTCTGTAAAGAGCATCACACGTCTCTGATGATATAAGGTTATTCACCTGTCTTTGTTTCTTTGCCCACATGCATTTCCAGTCCCTCCTATTTCAGTATTTGGGCCAAATTGAACATAATAAACAATTTAAACTAACTCCTCTCTCTCTCTCTCTCTCTCTCTCTCTCTCTCTCTCTCTCATTCTCTCTTCTCTCTCTCTCTCTCTCTCTCTCTCTCTCTCCTCTCCCTCTCCCTCCCTCCCCCCCCCTGGGCAGTCAGCAACATATACCAGCCAGCCTAATATATCCGTTTGGGCCCAAAACTTTTCCCCCATCCATTAGACCACAAGTGGTGGTCTGGTGATCAAGGATTTTTCCACCACTGCGGACGTGTTTGCACCTATTTGTCACAGCTGTAGGCTACTTCACCGAGGAGGACATTTGTCATTGATCATTTTGATTTGATCAGCTCTCTTCTTCACGTATGGACCAACAGCCTCTTCAGGAATCTCTTTCAGAGTTTTTTTTTTACGTGCAGAATATAGAGAATGAGTCACTTCCGAGAATATATATATACAGGGACGGAAATTACCTGCGAAGATTTTCTCGTGTGCAGAAAGAAAACTACGTAAAGAAAAAATGAAAGAAAAGAGGGTCACTTTCAGTTAATGCTGCAAGGTGTGAAAGAGTACAGCTGGGACAATAAGCCCACCGCAGCTGTGCAAAGAGGAAATCATGAAAACGCTGTGTCGTGACTGATTTCATCTGTGTGGTCGGCTCTATTGCATCGTAAATGTGTGTGTGTGTGTGTGTGTGTGTGTGTGTGTGTGTGTGTGTGTGTGTGTGTGTGTGTGTGTGGTGTGTGTGTGTGTGTGTGTTTGAGAGAGAGAGAGGAGAGAGGGAGGGGAGAGAGAGAGAGAGAGAGATTGATTTATTCTTGTGTAGCATTTTTGTAAATGTCATCTGTTCCCACCGGCACACGATGGCCTACTCTTACGAAAAGCGGAACAGGATTTAACGTGCGCGCAAGATGTTCTGCGTGCGTTCGCACACGGGGCCTCGGTTTAAAGTCTCATCCGAAGGACTTTTGGGGAAAGTGGAGTCAGCACTGATGTTAACTCCAGGAGAAAAATCTCCTCGACCGGACTCGAACCTGGGTCGTCAAATTGCCATCGCAATAAGAGAGAGAGAGAGAGAGAGAAGAGAAGAGAGAGAGAGAGGAGAGAGAGAGAGAGAGAGAAGAGAGAGAGAGCATAGACAAAAGTTGTATGTGCATTATCTATGGTTTGCAATTGCTGCTAATACAATGGTATGACTACTACATATGCTATAATGTTGATTTAGGTGGTTATTTATCATTTTCGTTTTTCAAGTATGTTTTTATGCTCAGCCTCTTCCTCCACCCCACTGTCTTTTTGTGAATGGACATAAAGACTTCTCGTTATAAACCAGTAAACCATTGTCTCTATTATCATCATTGTGATTGTGATTCTATCTTTCTCTCTGTCCGCTTCTGTCCATGTCTGTGTGTGTCTGTCTGTGTCTGTCTCTGTCTCTGTCTCTCTCTCTCTCTCTCTCTCACTCTCTCACTCGCTCTCTCTCTCTCGACTCGGTGAACTGGGGGCACCACTGAAGATTTTGCAAGCAGCTTCCTCCACTCCTCATAGTCCTCTGCCTTCCGTTGCAGATCGCTCCATCCAAAGCCAGTCCATTCTGATGTTGTCTTCCCATCGTTTCCTCTGTCTGCCTCTTCGTCTCTCTCCTTTTACTGTTCCCTGCAGGACAGCCTTGGCCAGTTCAGATGTTTGTTTGACGTTCCTGTACCATTTTAGTTTGCGTTTTTTCACTGAATCCTCCAAGATTTGATTTGGCATTTTCTGTCTAGATGACCATTCCAAGTTGAGAGCTTCAAATCTATTATTAATTTATTTGCTTCCATTGGAGAAGTTTGTACAGCTTCATCATTGAGTAATCAGTATATTATATATATATATATATATATATATATATATATATATATATATATATATATATATATATATGATTATATATATAATATTTATTTATATTCAGTACTTCCATCTAATTCACACACACACGCATGAACACCACACGCACAACACCCACAAACACACACAACACACACACACTGGCTCATGTACAACATACCATGGTTTAATGCATGTTTAGAGAATCAGGACATGTGTATATGTGTGTTTTCAGGATGCTGATGACATGGGTTATGGAAATAAACACCAGCGCATATCTTCAAGTCCTGCACAAGTGGAAACATTTGAAGGCAATGGTGAGATGATTGTCTATATTTCTTTTTCTTATTTTACAATAAATTTTTAACAAAGTGAATATGACAATAAGAGAAGAAGTATCTAAATCTATATTCTTTAGATGCTGTAGAACAGATGGATTTATTTTCTAAACTTCCGAAAGGTATTGAAGTTTACATAAAAAGTAAAGTTGTGAGTGAAAGCTTGTGTGTGTGTGTGTGTGTGTGCGTGGTGCGTGCGTGCGTGTGTGCGTGCGTGTGTGTTGTTCGAGTTTTCTCTTATTTTTGGTTCTTGTTGTTTTGGAGATTTTTATTGTAGAATTGTTTTCTTGCCTGGTTCTCATGTTAGATATTTAAACAATTTATAACCATATAAGAGAGGCGCCATTATTCCCATGATAAAAGTTGTCAGTATTATATTCATGTACTTGTTATCTCTTTTGTTGGCCTCCTCTCTCTCTCTCTCTCTCTCCTCTCTCTCTCTCTCCTCTCTCTCTCTCTCTCCTCTCTCTCCTCTCTCTCTCCTCCTCTCTCTCTCTCTCTCTATATATATATATATATATATATATATATATATATATATATATATATATATATATATGGATAAAAAATATTCTTAGAAGTATTTTATCAGGTGCAAGGCAGATGAGCCTACACTCTCTCAATGTCTTATCTTGTTACAAACATCCCCAACCACCCAGCATCTACCCTTCTCCCTCCTTCTGTGGGTATGAAATGAAGCAGTACCAGTCTAAATAGCCAGATTACTGGGTTGAATAAAACATTTTTTAGATTCCAGCTAGTGTAAAGAACTCTGACATGGAAATGATACTCTATCTCTAACTCCAGTGACTGAATTGCATAGAGAGAGCATATCCTTAGAAGTGAGGGAATACAAGATTTATGCCATATATGGCTGTCCTGGCAAGAATTCCTGATCATGAAAGAATTTTGCCGATTTTTTTCCTAGCCAAAAAGCATATCAAAAAGAAATATTTATTTTAGAATGCAAGTCAACAATACATTTTGTGTCATGGAAAATAATAGCCAACTAGAAAAGCCCCGAAGCTCTGTACTGAAAAGTAGTTTGTGTGATGGTTTCTTTTTCTCTTTTATCTCGTCACTGTTGAAGCCAGATGCACTTAGTCTTTACTTGACATTTGTTAGGGTTTTTTGACATCTCATGGCACTGTTTGGCAATGGCAGGAATGCTGACGTCTACGCCGATAGTGGGTGACGGGGGCATGGACTCCGACACAGGCCTGGAACAGCTTCGTCATGTGTGCAGCAACTTGGGGGTGGGTCGTGACGGCTACCTGAGCCAGATGGAGCTGGGACAGGTGTGCCAGTACATCGGCATGGACCAGATGGATGAGGAGGTGAGGGGTTTTGGGGTGTTTGTATTTTGTACCACTTCATGTCACAGCAGATTTTTCTGCATGAAATTCGGGCTGCTCTCCCCACAGAGAGAGCACGTCGCCACAAGTGCAGCGCCTACCTATTTTTTTTCTATTTCCTGCATACAACTGTATTTGTTTCCCTATCAGAGTGGCTTTTTTTCAACAGAATTTTGCCAGGGTCAACCCCTTTGTTGCCGTGGATTCTTTTACATGCACTAAATAGTGATGTGTAACACACAAACCTCATTTTATCATCTCATCCGAAAGACTAGCGCCCACACCACCACTCAGGGTCTAATGGATGGGGGAAAAGTTTGGGTCCCAAAGGGGGTACGAACCACTGCACACCCCAACCCGGACTTTTTGCTTTCTAGGCAAGGCGCTTTACACCCTAGACCTTGTCTCCTCTCTTCTCTTCTTTTCTCTTCTCTTTTTTCTTCTTCTCAGCTCTTTTTGTTTTCCTTCTGTTAACAGATGGATGATGATGAAGTTAGTCTTGGTACTCTTGGTCATCTTCTTGTCTGTTCTCTTCTCTTCCTTTCTCTTTCCTTAACTATTATACATTACACAAAAAAAACCCCAAGAAATCCCCCAAAACTTTTATACATTACAATGATGGGTATGATAGAGTACACCAGTGATAATATGACGCAGTATATTCGCAACACATAGAAACATTATAGAAGAAGAAAAAAAAACAATACATCAACTGACAATACTGTACCAGAAATCAGGGACATTCAGAATCAGTTTATGACCTGAAAAGAATACTTTTCTTCTTTGAGGAACACTCAGGCAGCAGCTAGTGTTGTCGTCTGTCATTTGAGTGAAAAAGCGTTGCACTGCTGTTAGGCACCTGACAAGTCAGGCCCTGCGCATCGGACTTTGCTATGGGAGAGACTTGATGTATTTCAAGTCTTTCCTGGGAGAAAAAAGGGCAGGAGAATGGACCAAGAAGGCAGAAAACAGACAAGAAGGATGTGGCAGGAAGAAAAGGAACAAGGCAGAAACAAAGAGAGAGGGATGGAAAAGAGGGAGGTTCTTGCACAAAATTTGCAGAGGGCGGAGATGCTAGTTATGTCGACAGGCCTCTGGTATACCCACAGGAGAGCTAAAGCATTCCACCATGACAAGAGAGTTACACTCAAATTGGTAGCTGATGTGAATGACAGCAAATAAAGAAGGAGCAGAAAACGTTTCTCTTACTTACTAACTTAACTGCTTTTTTTTTTTCTCTCTCTCTCTCTCCTCCTCTAGGAGCTTGAGATACTGTTCAAGAAACTAGATGCAGACCATGATGGCTACATCAGTTTTGGAGAGTTTGTCGAGGGTCTTGCTCGACACGCCATCACTCCTCGGGGCCTGGAGACTCCTGGCAGAACTGCACCACGCCCTCACAGTGGACGGAAAACTCGGAACCCGCTTCCTCCGGCCCATTATGATAGGTGGTCACCAGCAGTCTATGCCAGTGGGGAGTCCATCAGCCTGTTTTCCTCTTTGCAGCCAAGTGACAATTCGGGGTGAGTAGATTCCATTCTTTTTTTGTTGGTCGGTTAGTGTTTGTCTTTTTGAAGTTGTTGTGTTTTTTTTCCCAAGTGTTAAATAATGAAAAAAGAAGGGGGTGCTATGAGGAGCTTTGTCTCATAAGGAGTGTGTGAGTGTGTGTGCATGTGTTTGTGTTGTGTGTGTGTGTGTGTGTGTGTGTGTGTGTGTGTGTGTGTGTGTGTGTGTGTGTGTGTGTGTGTGTGTGTGTTCAAAATGATGAGCTATGACATTTTTACCATCATTCATGATTTCTTTGCCTGTGTCTCTCACATGTCACTCATACAGATCCTTCATTTTCGTTCATGCAAAACCCACACATGCATGTCTCCTGCCCATATGGGCCAGATATGCCTGCAAACACTGAATATCTAAACCATCATTGCTATTGTTACACACATGCACGCACGCACACATACATGCATACACACATGCACGCACGCACACATACATGCATACACACATGCACACACACACACACACGCACATGCATGTGCACACACACACAGCTTATAGTTATACATACACACAAACACACACATACACAAACACACACATAACACACACACACAACACACACACACACACACACACACACACACACACACACACACACACACACACACACACACACACACACACGCGAGCAGACATGCATGTCTCCTGCCCATATGGGCCATATGGCTTGTAAACACAGAATATCTAAACCATCATTGCTATTGTTACACATATGCATGCACACACACACACGCACACACTCACACACACACACACACACACACACACACACACACACACACACACACACACACACACACACACACAAGCAGACATGGCATGTCTCCTGCCCATATGGGCCAGATGGCCTGTAAACACAGAATATCTAAACCATCATTGCTATTGTTTTAACACACACACACACACACACACACACACACACACACACACACACACACACAAAACACACTTGATTCTCTCTCTCTCTCTTCTCTCACTCTCTCTCTCTCTCTCTCTCTCTCTCTCTCTCTCTCTCTCTCTCTCTCTCTCTTCTGTCTGTCGTCTGTCTGTCTGTCTGTCTGTCTGTCTGTCTGTCTGTCCTTCTCTCTCTCTCTCTCTCTCTCTCTCTCTCTCTCTCTCTCTCTCTCTCTCTCTCTCTCTCTCTCTCTCTCTCTCTCTCCCCCCCCCCTCCCTTCTCTCTCTCTCCTCCCTCCCCCTCTCTCCCCCTCCCTCTCTCTCTCTCCCCCCTCCCTCTCTCTCTCTCTCTCTACTCTCAGTCTGTCTTTACTTCTTTTTGTGCACTTCTCTCACAAGTCAACACCAACAACAACAAAAAACCTTTGTACACACTGTCCCATCAAATACACCATGGATTTTTTTTCAATAGAAAAGAATAGACGCATTCATGATCAGCCATCATCAGCCAGTGCAGTGTTTTTCCGCCTCCGCTCGCCACCTTTAGAACTAAGTCTCTGCCTGCCTGCTGAATGCTCCCCAGCTGTTGTCAATCATTAACACACTCAGTGTCGTTGTCAACATCATCATCATGAACTGTTGTTAGTGGCTGTTGTTTGGCTGCTCACCACCTTGACACTGGGAGGGGGAGGTGGAGGGGTGTTTGGGGGGTGGGGGGGGGGGCAGAGTGCGGGGGCACCCAGAACATGCACTCTGTCTCACATCCTACCTGGCAGTCACTGTGAGACTGTAAGTACACCACACTGAATGAGAAGTGTATGTATCCAATCTTATGATATCACGTTTAGACATCAATCCCATTGTCAGAATGCAGCTACCTTTAATTTTGGGCAACACAGGTGCATATATGCAAAATTTCACCATTGTTGGACCTCAGAACTCCAGCCAAGGAACAACCCAAAAAAACAAAAAAGATTTGATATCAACCCTTATTTGGTTTAATTCTTTATTGGTTGTCAGCTTGGCCCAATAGATAGAGCTACCTGCTGTGTTTGGAAATGTACATTAAATCGTCAGTGCCACCAGTGTGAACTGGCTGACACATGGCAAGTTCACCACTGTCTGTGGTCCCAGTCTGCCCATGAACCTCACAAAATGCAACCTGTGACACACCGTTCATGTAGATTCAATCTTGATCTTCCATTTTGCCACTGCAATGACACAGCATTGGCCTTATTGATTTTTTACCTTCATCATTATTATCTCTGTTTTGGTCTGTATGTATGTATGTTTTGTCTGAAAAAGTACTTTCTGACAGCGGATTGGAATCGCTTTTAAAATCAAACAGACAGAAAAAGGTGAATGTGTCCCATAACCTATTTGGTCATTGGGGAGCGAGGTGTCAGAGACCTCAGCTTCTCTAGGGGCCAGCATATTGAGGCGGCGTCCATCTCCTCTCCCTCGCTGCTTAACCTTCCCTGACCCTGAGGAGGGCAGGTACCCATTTACAACTGGGTGAACTTGGGGACTGTACTGAAGCCAAGGCATGCAAACAGTCACCCATCCACTTGGTAACCACACTTGATGCTGCTTAACTGGACTTGGGAAAGCGAGTGCTCTGACCACTTAGCTATCCCGCCCCCTCAGACAGACAAGCAAAAATTAAAAAGCAAGTTATTCTGATACAAAATTAGCAAAAAAGCAACAAAAAAACGATGATAGAAATCTTTCAATAAGTAATTACCATAAAAGCTTACTTTGACTTTAAAAAAAAAAAGAAAAATGAATTTCTGTCCTCTTTTAGACATTTTTTTCAGTGTTTGCATTGGTGAAATCAGGTAACATTTACCTGAATTCATATGTCTGTTCTTGTTTTTGCTTTTAAGCTTTTGGGGGTTTTTTCATCGGCTAAAGCTCTGAGGTTCACCTATGGTGAGATTTTGTGTATGCAACTGTTTAATCCCTTCATTAAGGTAGTTGCATTCCAACTTGGGGGATGATATCTAAGCACAAAACCAGTGTGCATTTATTTTTGTTTTTTAATTTTGTCATCCTTTCCCACCAGCACACAATAGCCTACTCTTCCAAAAGGCAGAACAGGTTTTAGCATGTGTGTGAGATGTTCTGCTTTTGTTCACACATGGGACCTCAGTTTATAATCTCATCCGAAGGACTTTTGGGGGGAGTGAGTGGAGTCTGCACAGATGTTAACTCAAGGGAGAAAGGGATTGAACAGGTGTCTCGATAGTAGTTCAAACTTGGGATCAATCCTGGGCTGTCAGTGCAACACTCTAACCACCAAGCTATTCCATCCCCCTTTAAGCTGTTTGAGTTATCATACAAAAAACCAGTCTTTCTATTTATTCATTCAGGTGATGATAATAGGAAAGATTTAGCACAGACCTACACAGCCATGTAGTAGAAACCTGGGCACAGTAACACACATCACTGAGGTAAGGTAGCAGAGGCCTGTGGTGATGATGATTCACATACATGCATAGGGGGACGTGCTAGCCTAGTGGTCAGAACATTGCACTCGCAATTTGATGACCCGGGTTCGATTCCCGGTCGAGGGGATTTTTCCCCTGGAGTTAACATCAGTGCTGACTCCACTCCCCCCAAAAGTCTTTCGGATGAGACTATAAACTGAGGCCCTGTGTGCGAACGCACACAGAACATCTTATGCACATGTTAAATCCAGTTCCGCTTTTTGTAAGAGTAGGCCATCGTGTGCCGGTGGGAACAGATGACATTTACAAAACTGCATACACACGGGGACTGGACGTAAAAAAAGCATATGATTGCTTATCCCATTATCCTCAATATAAAAGAATAAATAAATATAAGAATAAAAGAATAAATAAATAAATAAATAAATAATGAATATGTGCTGTGCAGGATGGTGACCATGGAAGATGTGGTGGACTTCTGGGAGCAGCTGAACGTTCCTGACGGTGCTGACCTCCTGTTGGTAAGACACACACACACATGCATGTATGCACACACATGTCACGCATGCACACACACACATGCATGCACACACATGCACACCCACACACATGCATGCACACACACACACACACACAACGCACATGAGGTTGGTTATCTCTGAACTTTTAGGCCAACATAATGCTGCATCTATTTCTCTGTGACAAGGCATTCAGCACTGCTCACCACTGCAGACAAACACATGTATAGATCTCTGTGCGTAGTACGAAGTGATGTGACGCCATCTGCGCTCTTTGCAGAGTCTGGGGTTTGAACCCCAGTCCAAGATATCGCTGAAGGAACTGTCTGCCACGCTAAGCACGGAATGGACCAGTCAGGCCGCAGAGAGCAGCACCTTGGCCCACGCCATCACCGCTACCTACCTGCAGGAGCTGACCTATCTCAGGTAATCTGGGACTGGTCCGTCCACTAGACACTTAGGCACCTTGGCATTGTCCATCCCCCATTGCCAGGATGTACGTAGCTTCTTGGTAGCAGCCCTCTGTCCGTTCCTGATGTATACCTCTAATAATAATAATAATAATAATAATACATGGAATTTATATAGCGCTCTGTCTTGTAAAACCAAATCAAAGCACTTGCATTCGACCTATACAACACACAAGCAATCAATAACAATGTATAGTTTTAGCAAATTCGAATGTACACATACACACACACACACACACACACTCTAGTGGACTTTAACCCCCAGTCCACTACACCAGTTTTGTTTTAATACAGTGCCCCCCCCCCCCCCCCCCCCACCATCCTCCCCTTGTTTGGATGTCAGGATTCTTTCAGTATAAATAACATCCTCATCTTCTGGGAATTCTGTGCTAGGAATTTCCTTTTTTCTGAGTTTCTGTCTGAGTGTTTGATGAAGAGGAATTTTAGAGTGTGTCTGTTCAAGAGATGCTTTAATTAAAATTGTGAAGACCACACACTTCATTGATGTTTTAGACCCTTTTTTTTCAGTGACCCAGTGTAGGTCATGGCCCCAGTGTAGTTTCAGTGTAGGTCATGGCTGGACCACACACAACACACACACACACACACACACACACACACACACACACACACACACACACACACACACACACACACACACACACAGAACTGGTGACCGATATGGGTGACAATGACAGGGCAGTGTGTGCAAGTCATGGCTGGACCACACACACTCACACACACACACACACACACACACACACACACACACACACACACACACACACACACACACACACACACACACACACACACACACACACACACACACACTACAACACACACACACACACACACACACACACACACACACACACACACACACACACACACACAGAGAACTGGTGACTGATATTGGTCACACACACACACACACACACACACACACACACACACAC
>CM060324.1:15924999-15949999 GCA_030674155.1 Stramonita haemastoma | reverse complement strand
TTCAAGGCTTACCAATGGAAAGATTTTGCATATGCAACCATTTTTACCCACCATGAAGGTAGCCGTATTATTACTTCAGAGATGTATGCTGAGTATGTTTGTGTTTCCATAACCCACCGAACGCTGACGTGAATTATGGGAATGTTTAATGTACTAATTTGATATATACACTTGAGGGGAATGAAGGCACTGGTAGGTCTGCACATGAAGTTGACCTGGGAGATCGTAAAAATCCTCACCCATAATTTACTAGACACTGCCAAGATTCGAATCCACAACTTCATGGACCCATGGGATTAAAGTCGAACGATCCTAACCACCCAGCTGTTGTGTCTGACGGAAAATAGTTCTGATTGTACAATTTAATTTGTTGTGATTGAGAAATGATAGATCCAGTGTCAGGGCTTATCACATGCCCAGCCCAGCCTAATCCTAACTTGTCTGAAGGAGCTTAATGGCTGAGACAGCATGTCACAAACTCTGGCCTTTCCCAAGTCGTAATTTCAGATCAAACATGGTTTGTTATCTCACATAGCTGGTATGTTTGACACAGCTCGTTATTGACTACTGTGGACTTATCTGGTGATAGCATTAACGTGTGGCTTTGGATGATTGATATTTGACACTGACAGTTATTGAATTCCATTTACTTTATCTGGTGACAATCTTAACACATGGTGTTAATGATCGATTAGGCTCTACAGGAACATGAGTAAGTGAATGAAAGAGTGTGCACATGCCATATATGAACCATCTTTTTTTTATGCGTGGGCATGAGATCTTATAGGTGATTTTGATATCTTTTTCAGTTTTTTTTATCTTCTGATGTATTCATTCAGCCCCATTCAATTCTCACTCACACTTATTTTTACAATCTTCCCCCAAGCTAAGGTTAAGCAGCATGGAGCATGGTTGCCAATTGGATGGGTGACCGTTTGCACACCTTAGCTTCAGTACAGTTCCCCAGTTCACCCAGCTGTTAATGGGTACCTGCCCTCTTTAGGGTCAGGGAAGGTAAAGCAGCAAGGGATAGGAGATGGGCGCCACCCTCAACATGCTGGCCCCTAAAGAAGCTGAGGTCTCTAAGCCTCACCCCCCACAACCACACAGGTTATGGCACACCTTTACCTTTACCTAGAGAAGCTGAGGTCTCTGACCCTCTCCCTCCTACGACCACACAGGTTATGGGACACCTTTACCTGTACCTATTGTGATGATGATGGTTATAAGGAGTGTGGTGGTGTGGTGTGCAGGGTGTCCACCAGCCAGCGGAGACTGAGCATCGCCAGGACAAGGAGAGCGAGTGGGAGGCCCTGTACAAGCAGCTGCAGAAAGAGGTGCAGCAACAGCAGAACAGGTCAGACACTTCAGTCTGTAACACAACACCACACACACGCACACACACACACACACACACACAGTCACACACACACACATACACACACACACACACACACACACACACCACAACACACACACACACACATCTCTCTCTCTCTCTCTCTCTCTCTCTCTCTCTCTCTCTCTCTCTCTCTCTTCTCTCTCTCTCTCTCTCTCTCTCCTCTCTCTCTCTCTCCTCTCTCTCTCTTTCTGTCGTATTTGGATTCTCTGACACACACTGCCCTGATTTTGCATTCCACACGAATCAGGTCAGGCACACAAGCTCGATGGCCTTTTCCTCCTTCTATGTACATACCAGCAGCTACAATTACTTCCACTACGCAGGCCTCTTGTACATCTAGCTCTGATAGAGCTTTGGCATATGGTAGCAATTAGTGATGGTCACAATGATGGAAATTGACTGTGTGTGAATTCGGCAAATCCTGGTTCGGGATTCAAGGGGGCAGTTATTTAATCCTGGCAAATCCTGGTTCAGGACTAAGAGGGTTAAGTCTGCAACACACTCGCACCTTGCTTGTATTCTGCTGGGCTTGGGATGAGAACACCCTGATGTATTTTGGGAGACGGATAGCCGGGTGCACAGTGAACAGATCCAACATCACTCAGTCAAGAGTGCTAAATTTAGTGCACTCCTTCCTTTTACAAGTCCAAGTGTGGTCAGTTCCTGCTATAATTAGCACCAGCTGACCCCAGCTAGGCTTATATGGGACGGAATAATTAGCCACTGAGAGGAGCTGAAAGTGGAGGAAACTGACAGCTGTGGGTGGTGAGAGCATTGCCTTTGCTACCTTATGGCCTGGGTTCAAACCAGCACAGAGATCCACGTTCAAAGGGACTTTTCTCCAGGAGTTAACATCATGCTGACTACACTCCTCCAAGAGTCCTTTGAATGAGACTGTAAACCAAGGTCCCATGTGCAAACACACACAGAGCATCTTGTGCACACATTAAAAAAAACCATTGTGTGCCAGTGGGAACAGATGATGAAATCTACAAAACGGCATGCACATAGGGATTGAATGTAAAAGAAGTGCCTGAGTACACTGTAGAAAATTCATTCTGTAAATCTGTAAATACAATTTTTGTACTTAAAGATATAATGGAGCTTCCTCGTACCTTTTGGAATCTTAAAACAGGATGTGCTGGAACATGGTTGTTTAGCCATATATGTGCATGGGCATGCACACACACACACAGGCACACGCACACACACACTCGTGCACACACACACACACACACACACACACACACACACACACACACACACACACACACACACACACACACACACACACACACCACAACCACACACCACCACACTCACTCTCCCTCTCTCTCTCTCTCTCTCTCTCCCTCCCTCCCTCTCTCTCTCCCTCCCTCTCTCCCTCCCTCCCTCCCTCCCTCCTCTGCCATTACACTGTAATAACCCAGATTCTCCTTCAAGGGGTGTGTTGAAGATGATGTAACCCTTTTTTTGCAGCTGCAGCCAGACTCCCCCCACAGCGTATCCTGGGAAAGGGAGAAACAGGCAGCAGAAGAGAAGGCTGAACTCTACGCTGTCCAGAACAAGGTCAGTCAGTCAGTCAGTCAGTCACACCTTGTTGTCACAGCGCGGGTCAAGACTTTATAGGGGGGAGGTGGGATGGTGGGGGGTATGGTGTGGTGTGGTGGGGTGGGGTGTGATGTGGTGGGGTGTGGTGTGGTGGGGTATGGTGTGGTGTGGCGGGTTATGGTGTGGTCAAGTCAATTCAAGTCAAGTCAAACTTTTGTTTCCAGATGGTACATTAAGCAGTGCAATTGCTTTTTTTCATCAAGCCATCCATCTAAGAAAAAAAATCATATATATATATGCATATTTGAAAAAGGAAAAACCTTATGAAGATATGTCGTACAAATGAAAAAGATGCTGTGCGGTGTGGTGTGGTGTGTGGTGTAGAGAGAGAGGCAGTATTTTTTTGTTTGGTTTTGTACCTTGGCTAGAGTTCTGAGGTTCACCAATGATGAGATTTTTGTTCCCCATCCCCACCCCCCTTCATTTAGGTAGCTGCATTCTGACTTCGGAGGAGATGGAAAGGCAGGAGGAAGTTGGTTTTATGATGTTCAGGACAAGGCTAGTCTATTATGACTGTTCAAGAAGTTGGGGTTTTTTGTGTGTTTGGGGGCTGTTCTTTTCATACCTCAGCCACAGCTCTAAGGTTCACCAATGGTACCAGTTTGCATATGTGACCTTTTTTTGCCCACCATTAAGGGAGCTGCATTCTGACTTTGGGGATGAGGTCTAGACACAGCACCAGTATGTCGTTGGTTTTGAAATTCTGTCATCCTTTCTTGTCGGCATGCAATGGCCTACTCTCCCTAAAGGCAGAACAGGTTTTAACGTGTGCGCAATATGTTATGTACACATCTGCACATGGGACCTTGGTTTATAGTCTCATCTAAAGAGCTTCCTGGGGAGTGGAGTCGTACTGATGTAAAGTCCAGGAGAAAAATCCCTTTGAACAGGTAGGTGCCTCAGTGGTGACTCAACCCTGAGCTGTCAGATCACATGTGCAATGCTTTAACCACAAGGCTATCCTGCCCCTTAACCCTCTTAGTCCCAAACCGGATTTGCCAGGATTGAATAATTGCCCCCATTCAGTCCCGGAACCAGAATTTGCCGGATTTACACACAGTAGATTTCCATCATGCTGTGACCATCACTAATTGCTACCACATGTCAAAGCTCTATCAGGCTAGAGGAACAAACCTTGCTGTGTGTCTGGAAGTAATTATAGCTGCTGGTATGTACTTAGATGGAGGAAAAGGCCAGCAAGCATGTGTGCCTGACCTGATTTCTGATAGAATGCGAAATCATGGGGCAGGTTGTGTTCAGAGAATCCGAAGGCAAGAGGGTTAAAACATGGAATTGGTTCCTTCCCATTCAGAACAAAGTCTGCTTGTCTTTTATGATAGACAGTTTAAAGGGGAAGGGAGGAGGATGGGGGAGGAGGGACAGATTTCGAACGCTTTGATTGATTAAATCTTATGTATAAATTCTGTGCCCAGAATACTTCATTGATTTGGTGTGGAGAGTGAGCAGCAGCAGGTTAGAAACTGGATAAAATGTTTACTGCTAGGACTGAATCTTTCTTGTCTGTGTCAGGAGATCAAAGAAGGCTTAGGACTGCCTCAGTATGTCAGAAAGAGAAATGGTATACTGTTGGAAATGTGAGGATATGATGTGAAATTTGATTGACATTATGTGAAATTTCGCCAGGTTCTGTGCACATAGCCTATGCAGTGTTTCAAGTTTTAAGAGATCAGTAAGATCAGTAAGAAAGTGTGTAGTTTGTATTTCTGTGTTTATTATTTTCGTTTGATTTGCCTTTTTCTGGTGTATAATACGAAAGATAGGTGGAGTGAGAAAGAGAAGAGAGAGCAGAGAAAATGAGAGTATATATACATGTGTGTGTGATTATTTATTTATATCCATCTTTAAATCCTGACAAATTTGAGGATGATGGGAATCGAGCACTATGTGCTTTTTTACATTCCAGTCCCTGTGTGTATGCATGGCATAATGGTACTCTTGCGAGGGTTTTAATGTGTGGCAGATGTTCTGAAGTGTTTGCATCTGGGACGGAATAGTTCAGCAAGAGAGAGACACAAAAAACAGTGTGTGTGTATTGTATATGTGTGTGTGTGCAGTGTGCATTTACAGACATGTATGCATTTGTTTTGTTTTTGTGTTTGTATTTTTTTCCTTTTATTCAGCTTTCTCTAATCTCCATTTTCCCTTTCGCTGTGTGGCCTATCCCAGTAAACCTCCAAGATTTTTGCTTCAATACATTACGCACACTAAACTTACTAATATCAGCACCATTTTCCTCAAGTCTGAATGCAGCTGTCTTCATGGTTGGCAAAAAACATACACTAAAAATCTCACCATTGGTGAACCTCAGAGCTCTAGCTGAGAAAAAAAATCAACCTTTCACTGTGTGGCCTCACACAGCAAACGTCCAAGAATTTTGTCTTCAATACATTACATACACAAAACTTACTGTTATTATCATCATCATTTCAAAAATAAAATAAAATAAAAATTCACTTTACGGATGTGAATTTGAGAGTGTTGCTCTAATTACCTGACCAACACTGCAGGTGTCTGTATCTCTCGGGGCCCGGTTGACGCCGGGATATATTATGACAGTAAGCGTAGAGTACAACCCTGTCAAGTAGTCTCAAAGCGGATGCACTTCAACAGCAGCATCATTACATCATCCCCATCACCAATGATCATCAGCAGTAAAAAAGCTGCCTTATTTAAGTAAAAGTAGCCTTATTAAGTAAAAGTAGCCTTATTTCAATCATCATCATTTGACTGTGATGGTTGACAGGAGCTGAAGGACCACAACGATGAATTGCTGGCCCAGGTGGAAGAGCTCAGCAGCAGATCACTTCTTCATCGGGACAGCAGCAGAGCAACGCCACTCTTCAGCCACGCTCCAACAGCTTGTCTCGAATCCCTGTACGCACCACAGCATCTTCTGTGTCTTCAGGTTGGCTTTCATCTTTCTGTCTGTCTGTCTGTCTCTGTCTCGTCTGTCTCTGTCTGTCTGTCTGTCTTCTTCTGTCTCTCTCTCTCTCTCTCTCTCTCCTCTCTCTCTCTCTCTCTCTCTCTCTCTCTCTCTCTCTCTCTCTCTCTCCTCCTCTCCTCTCTCCTCTCTCCCCCTCCTCCTCTCTCTCTCCTCTCTCTCTCTCTCTCTCTCTCTCTCTCTCTCTCTCTCTCTCTCTCTCTCCTCCCTCCTCCTCTCTCTCTCTCTCTCCTCTCTTCTCTCTCTCTCTCCTCTTCTCTCTCTCTCTCTCCTCTCTCTCCTCCTTCTCTCTCTCCTCTCTCTCCATGCCTTGCTTTCTCACCTCTCTTTGCTGTTTTTTTTGTGTGTGTTTTGTTCTTGTTAGCCATCATGTATGGAGTATCAGAGTTGGGAGGGCAAGGGGGGGGGGGGGAGGTTTCATTCCTTGACTAGACCTCTGAGGTTCACCAATGGTGAGAGTATGGGTATATGACCGTTTACCTACAATTAAGTGCCACATTCTGACTTCGGGTATGGGGTCTAAACACAACGCCTGTATGCAAGTGTTTCTTTAAATTATGACGTCCATTCCAACCACACAAAAATGGCCTGTTCTTCCAAAAGGCAGAATGGATCTGTGATGCGTATGCAAAAATATTCTGTGCACATTTTCATGTGAGGCTTCTGTTCATAGTCTCATCCAAAGGGTTTTTTGGGGCAGAGTGGAGTTTGCACTGTTGTTAATTAAATCTGGAGGAAAATCCATGGAGCGGGCACCTTTGTGGTGGCTCGAAACTGGGCTCTCAGATCACAAGTGCAGCGCTCTGACCACTAGGCTATCCCACCCCCATATCAGTGTTATATAGGTATATTTCCTGTAGCTACTAATACCATTTTTTACAGTTCTCTGACATGTAGTGCAGCCCTTCTTTCATGGTTCAGAAGCCATGTTTAAAGTAAGACTTACACTAGTGGTGTTGGGAGTTTCTCCTCACGTATCCTCAGAACCTTTATTATCATAATAACAGTGACTCGTATTTGAATGTATCCCTAGATTTTAACGTGAGGAACTGGTGTGTATCATGACCATTAACAGTTTTTTTTATTCTCATAGAATAAGTCTTATAATGTAACACACATTGGTAGAAGAGCGATCACTGTGGAGGTTGGGTCAGACCACCACCAGCAGTGCATTCTTTCATCCAAGCTTGCTGAATCGTTTCATAGCTATTTCATTCATCGCCTGTGTATCATAGCCTGTGACCTGTGCTTGCTCACCTATAACCTCTTTCTGCTTTCCTGCTGCTCTCTCACCTTTGACCCCCTCCTCGCCCTAACCCCTGACGACCTACACGACGGCTGTAGACACATCTGAATGGGATGATGATGAACTTCAGAGCTCCACAGAAGCCTTGTTCTTCCGACAACACAGCCTGTCTGCTACATCTACTGCTGCTGCTGATGCTGAAAGTCTGTCACTGTTTTGTGCTGTGTCTTGTTTCGTTTTGTCCTTTCTTTCGGTGTGTAGGGGTAAGGAAAGCGAAATGGCTAGCCGTGGATTTGTGTTTGAAGGAAAGGAGAGAGATGCTGTGCTGTGTAGTCTGTTTATGTAGAAGTTGTTTCCAGAAAGCTAAAAAATCAAATGTGTTTTACAGAAAAGTACTTTCCTTAGTATCCATTGTAGTTATTTTTCTCGTGTATAGATTCAGAGTCTTCACAATCACTATGATCAAAGGAATGAAATCTAAATTTTTAAAAAAGCAAAAACAACAAAAGTTATTTTTTTAGGTAAGTACCCTGATTCAAGCAAGCTCAGAAGAGTTTTAACTGGTGAGAGTTACCACAGTGAACTGTGCAAGAGACATGTTGATTGACAAAAATGGGAAAGGTTTTATCTAATTTTTTTTTAACAAAAAATGATAATTCTGTTTCAGTTGTCTTTTCAATTTCATTGTTTATGTTCAGTTAATCAGTTGAAGGACGTGACCTAGTGATGGTTTTGTGTATGTTTCATCTTGAAATTATAGTTTCCCTTCTTAATTATTGAACACTGTGTTCACTGATAGTGCTTGAGTGTTGGCTTTTTTTATATGGATTGCAAAGCAACAAGTACAGAACCGTATTAGTAACCATAATTTTCACCAATAGAGAAAAGCTTACTACACTTGCCTTGATGTTTAACTTGAAGTGAATTTGTCATTAAAAACAATTCAGCATGGAAATAAATGTTACAGTCCATCTTTGACAGTCTTCACTAATGAATTATATATATATATATATATATATATATATATATATATTATAATATATATATATATATATATATATATATATATATTTTTTTTTTTTTTTTTTTTTTTTTTTTTTTTTTTCCCTTTATCATTATATCATGCTCCATATCTTATAATTATGTTAATCTAGATGTGTTTTGTATATTTGTGCACCATACATACCTGCACACTCACAAATGCACACATGCAAGCATGTACGCATACATACATACATATGTGCACACACACAGGCATGCACACACGCACACATACAAACACACACACACACAGATGCACACACATACACATACACACACTTACGCGCGCGCACGCACACACACACACACACACACACACACACACACACACACACACACACACACACACACATACACATACCTGCACACTGAATAAAAGTCCTTCGGATGAGACTAAACCGAGGCCCCTTGACTGAACACACACAGAACATCTTGCGCACACATTAAATCCTGTTCCGCTTTTCGTAAGAGTAGGCTATTGTGTGCCAGATGACAGATGACAAGATTTACAAAACCTGTATACACACAGGGACTGGATGTAAAAAAGCACATGAGTGCTTATTCCATTATTCTCAATATAAAAGAATAAAAGAAAAAAAAAAAAAGAAAGAACACACACACACACACACACACACACACACACACACACACACACACACACACACACACACACACACACACCTGTGCTTTTCATAAATAAATTATTTATTAACCCTCTTGCATTCAGATTCTCTGAACACAAACTGCCCCTAGATTTCGCATTCCATCATGAAATCAGGCCAGGCACACATGCTCGCTAGCCTTTTCCTCCTCCTAAGTACATACCAGCAGCTATAATTACTTCCAGACTCTCAACAGGGTTTCTTCTTCTAGCCTGATAGAGCTTTGACATGTGGTAGCAATTAATGATGGTCACAGTGTGATGGAAATCTGTGTGTAAATCCTGGCAAATCCTGGTTTGGGACTTAGGGGGGGGTAATTATTCAATACCAGCAAATCCTGGTTCGGGACTAAGAGGGTTAAATTAACCTGTTTACCTCCAGGTGAAAAGGCGCCAAGTTTGAGCGCAGAGCTGAAGCAGCAGCAGAGACAGAGACGGGGAGAGCGGCGGGAGAGGGAAAGGAAGGAGATTGAGCATGGTTTCCGCGTGGAGATTGCCGAACTGGAAGATCGCCATGATGAGGAGAAAAAACAGCTTCTCCACAACCTGGAGAGAGAGAAGGTCATTGGGTGTGAGAGTGAGATGTGTGAGTGTGTGTGGGGGTGTGGGGGTGTTTTGTGAGTGCATGTGTGTGTGTGTGGGTGTGTGTGTGTGTGTTGTGTGTGTGTGTTTGAGTGTGTGTGTGTGTGTGTGTGTGTTTTGTGGTGTGTGTGTGTTTTGTGAGTGTGTGTGTGAGTGTGTGTATATGTGTGTGTGTGTGTGTGTTTGTGAGTGTGTTTGAGTGTGTGTTTGTGTATGTGTGTTTATTTTTATTATTATTTATTTTTATTTATTCTTTTATATCGAGGATAATGTGTGTGTGCGTGCGTGCATGTGTGTGCATGCGTGCGTATGTATGTATGTATGTATGTATGTATGTATGTATGTATGTATGCCTCTGTGTGTGTATGTGTGTGTGTGTGTGAACAGTTGTGTAACCCCCAACAATTTCTGTTGCCCAAAAAAAACACACACACACCAGGGGAAGCTGCGAGAGGAGTACCAGGGTCAGCTGAGCCAGCAGCTGGCAGAGCAGCAGAAGGAGCTGCAGAACGCCTTCGCCCTGGAGAAACAGGACCTGCTGCAGCAGTACGAGTCACGCAAAAACCTGGCCGAACTCCACTTCCAGCAGGAGCTACAGGCCCTGCAGGACAGGTAGGTGACAAACACACCCTGGTATTTATTTATTTATTTAATCTTTTATATCGAGGATAATAGAATAAGCATCCATATGCTTTTTTACATCCAGTCCCTGTGTGTATGCAGTTTTGTAAATGTCATCTGTTCCCACCGGCACACGATGGCCTACTCTTATGAAAAGCGGAACAGGATTTAATGTGTGCGCAAGATGTTCTGCGTGCGTTTGCACATGGGGCCTTGGTTTGTAGTCTCATCTGAAGGACTTGGGGGGAGAGTGGAGTCAGCACTGATGTTAACTCCAGGAGAAAAATCCCCTTGACCGGGAATCGAACCTGGGTCTTCAAATTGCCAGCACAATGTTCTGACCACTAGGCTATCCCGTCTCCTGATTTAGTAGGCGCTGCACTTGTGGCGACGCACAAATAGACAAAGAAAAAAGCCACTCTGATAGGGAAACAAATACAGTGGCAGACAGGAAAAAGAAAAAAATAATGGGTAGGTGCTGCACTTGTGGCGATGCGCTGTCCCTGAGGAGAGCAGCCCTAATTTCACTCGAGAAATCTGCTGTGACATAAAGTGGTATAAATAAATAGATAAATAAATACATAAATAAATAAATAAATGGGAGAGCAGCTGAATTTCACACAGAGAAATCTGCTGTGACATAAAGTGGTATAAATAAATAAATAAATGGAGGATTTGGGGTGATTTTTGTTTCATTCCCTGGCTAGAGCTATGAGATTCACCCATGGTGAGGTTTTTTTGTGTGTGTGACTGGTTTTGCCCGCCGTTTAGGCAGATGTGCTCTGACTTTGGGGATGATGCCTAAACATGTTACCAGTGTGCATGTGGGAAGGGGGGGTACAACATTTTTTTGTCATTTGTTCTTACCAGCACATACAGTCTACTCTTTCAACAGACAGAGCTAGTTTTTAACACACACACACAAAATCTTCTGCATGCATTTGCAGCACACGGGGCCTAGCGTAGTTTATAGTTTCATCCAAAGGACTTCCAGGATAGTGGAGTCAGTACTGATGTTAATGGCGTTCTATCCTGAAGGCAACAACTCTGGAATGGATAGCAGATGGGAGTAGTTGTTGCTGTTGTGCATTCCCCAGCTTAACACCCTGGGGGTCACACAGAATGTGCACTCTGACTCACTCATCCCACCTGGGAATCACTGTGAGGTAGGGAGTACACTGGATGAGAAGTTTGTGTGCAGGACTGTTTTCAGGTACCTCGTCATATAGGCAGCCATACTCTGACTTCAGAGAATTTTGTTCTCCTTTAAAGGAGAGTGCAGGTTATTATGTTAAGAGCTTGTCATGGAACCTGAACACAACATTTTACAACATAACAGTTTAGTGTAAGCCTTGGCAATGAGCTGACATCAATAGCTGACACAGCGTTTGACCTGAGCCAGATGGGAGTAGTTGAAAGTGGGGGAAGGAAGCTGACAGCAGTAGGGAACACACTCAGCAGCCAGCTCACCCCCTGCCTGTCTGTCTTTTGATATGAGTTTTAAACTGTGACGACATGACAGCCCCGATATGGCCTGTGTGGTCGGCGGGGCTCCAAACAACATCATTGGATTGGATTGGATTGGATTGGATTGGTCTGTCTGTCCACAGGCTCAGCAACAGCTCCTCCTCCTCCACCAACAAGGGCGACCCTATCCAGGACATTGCCACCAATCTGCAGGCCCGCAGTCAGCTGCAGGAGCTGGAGAGAGCCAAGGCAGAGCTGGAGAAACAGCAGGAGGCCCTCAGGACCAGTCACCAGCAGGAGCTGGAGAAACAGCAGGAGGCCCTCAGGACCAGTCACCAGCAGGAGCTGGAGAAACAGCAGGAGGCCCTCAGGACCAGTCACCAGCAGGAGCTGGAGAAACAGCAGGAGGCCCTCAGGACCAGTCACCAGCAGGAGCTGGAGAAACAGCAGGAGGCCCTCAGGACCAGTCACCAGCAGGAGCTGGAGAGCCTGAGGGAGAAACACGAGGCAGATGTTGCTGAGCTGACGGCCACAATGGAGGAAAGGGTGCAGGCCTGTGTTGGCAATGTGTTTGAGGAGGTGAGTGCAGGGTGTGAGGGTGATGTTGTGTTTCTTGTTCAGTTGTTTGTGCACGTGCAAATGCATGTATGTGCGTTTCATACATGCCTCTGTTTCAGCTTCATCTTTTTGCCTTTTCCAAGTTCAGTGGTAGAAACCACACTCAACATCACAAGTTCAGGTTCATTCCTCAGGTAGAACTCTAAGGTTTACCAGTCGTGAGAATTTGTATATGTGACCATTTCCAGCAAACCATTGGTCCATACAAAAATCTTCTATCAATCGTAAAGGAGAGTAAACTTGAATGGTACGGGCATGTAACAAGATCAAAAGGACTTGCAAAAACAATACTGCAAGGCACTGTCCAAGGATGAAGAAAAAGAGGCAGACCAAGGAAGAGATGGGAGGACAACATCAGCGAAATGGACAGGCCTAAAACTCAACAAAACCCTGAGAAAGGCAGAACAGAGAGGAATGGAGGGAACTGGTTGTCAAGTCTTCATGGATGCCCCCAAGGTCGCCAGACTAAGGGATAGATAGATAGATAGATAGATAGATAGATAGATAGATAGATAGATAGATAGATAGATAGATAGATAGATAGATAGATGATAGACTGTTTTTACCCACCATCAAGGTAGCCACGCTCCAATGTTAGGAATGTTTGAGTGTGTGTGTCTGTATCTGTCTGTTTTCGTATGTAATCTATGATAATATTGACATCTGTGTGTACAGGGTGCAGAGGGTCTGGAAGGCAAGCTGAAGGAGGATTTTGAGCGTCTGGTTCAGCAGCATCTCCAGAAAGACCCCTCCACCCCAGAGTACACCCAGAGCAAAGAAGAGCTCAGTGAGTATTTCCTCAGGAACAGTGTCAGCCTTAGTTTAGTGTTTGATGTTGTCATTCACTGTTCAACTTTTATTGGGGAATAGGGTGGAAATTTGGTAGCTATTCATACAGTTTAGTAAAAGTTTTGTGGCTCACTGGAAACTTTTTTTTTTTAGGTTGAAGGTTCTGTTCTATGCCGTAGAAGTGTGTTTATGTTTGGTACTTTTCAGTTTTCAATTTCAATTATTTTTATTTCAAAGATAATGAATAAGCAGTCAATTGCTTTTATACATTCATCCCCTGTTTAAGTACATTTTGTAAAGTGTTATCATCCGGTTTTCACCAGCATACAATGTAGGCTATTGTGAAAGGCAGCCATATGTGATGCTCCACCACGAAATGAGTGGCTTAGCACATGACCCACTTTTCCGCTAGGAGCCATTAAAGGCAGATGGGGGTCAAGTTGGTAATTTTGAGATTTTGATTGATTGTAAAACTTTAGCTCTTATACTACCTTGTAGTGAAATATCAAGGCATAATTTTGTTTCCTTTTGCCTTTAAACGTGTTTTAAAACTACCCAAGCCTTCATTCTGACTACCTATTATGATGCTAAACTTGCCAATTTCTCATTTTGTTACTTACTGCAGTCTGTCATTTCAAGTTGTAATAAGTTTTGATAGAATTGTCCGATTTTCAATCTGCTTTTTGTATCGTATAACCATTTCATTGCAGATTTATAACATGTCAATAACTAAAAATTGACCTCTGGTGCAATGCGACTTATTATGTGGTGGATGGAGCGTCACATATTCCACCTTCAAGGAATGAAAAGATGGTGACCCCCCTGTTACAGGCGCTGCCTTTGAGCAGGACAAACTGGCCCTGGTGCAGGCGTACGAGACCCAGATTCTGACCCTGCAGGAAGAGCTGAAGGCATTGCGAAGGGACTTTGAGGCCGAGCGGGTCGCCTTCCAACAGCTGCAGTCTGGGGAACTGGCCCAGTCCATACGCCACGAACTGCAGGTGAGGAATGCTCAGGTGGAGAGAATGCAAAGCATCGGTATACTTCAGGTGTGGAGAGGGAGAATGCAAAGCGTCAGTATCATGTGATGAGATCTGAGGGGTAGTGGTGAGTGCAGTGGTCAATTGGATGAAACGTTTGGTTCTTTGTCAAATTTGATGGTCTGTTTCAGATTTGCATGGTCTGTATTAGATCACCATGGTCTATGTCAAATTTGCATGGTCTATGTCAAATTTCCATGGTCTGTGTCAAATTTCCATGGTCTGTGTCAGATTTCCATGGTCTGTGTCAGATTTCCATGGTCTGTGTCAGATTTCCATGGTCTGAGTCAGATTTCCATGGTCTGTGTCAGATTTCCATGGACTATGTCAAATTCCCATGGTCTCTGTGTCAGATTCCCATGGTCTCTATTTCAAATTCACATGATATCTTTGTCAAAATCATATTGGCTATGTCAAATTTACATGGTCTAAGTCAAATTCACATGGTCTCTATGTCAAATTCACATGGTCGCTGTGTCAAATTCACATGGTCTTTGTCAAGTTCACATGGTCTCTGTGTGATATGACCATGGTCTGTGTCAAATTCAAATAGTTTGTAGAGTTGCAGATTCAAAACAATCCTGTATATACATTGTATGATTAACTCCCTCAGTGCCAAAGTTGTTTTTGCTCAGTACAGCTATCTCTCAAGGAAATTCTGGATGCAGTGGATAATTTTTTTTTTAATCAAGATCATTTACCACATTTATTTTAAAGTTAAATGGTCCCTGTCAAATTGAAATGGTCTTTAAAGTTGAAGATTGTACATAACAATCACTGCATGTGCATGGTGTGTTAATTCTTTTATACTGCCCCATTTGTTTTTTTACTCAGTGACAGCTGTTTGCTGAGGAAATGTTTGGTGCAGAGGATAATAATTAACATGGATTTTGATCATTTGCTCTCTTGGCTGGAATTTGCTGCTCATCAACAACTGACACAGATCTATTTTTATCCTTTCTTGCCAACAAGGACCTGACTTGACTCTTAACAGTAGATAAATAGTTATATCACTTGAAAGGTGTGGAAATGCTTTATCTGACACTGTGTAATTCAACTTTTTCTGCTTGAAGGTCACAGAGTTTATCATATTGCTAAAAAGCAAAGGAAATGAGTGATCATACTCTGCATTGTTCAGATTTCTGACTGAAAAAATGAAAGTGACAGTTTGGAAATGATTTGAAGTTACTTCATGGATGTTTTCAGAAATTTTGATTTTTTTCCCCCTACTTTTTCTTTAGCAGTCAACATGCTATCTTACCCAAACTGGCTGCCTTAACAGACAAAGCAGTTCTTTACCAAAGGGTTGTAGCAACAACAAACAAAAATCTCAACTATCTTCTGTCAAGGGAAAGATTTTATACAAGAAAATTAGAGCATTTACACATTTTCACTCTGAGACAAGGGACGCCGGCCCACGTATTGATTCCATTATGCTTATCAATTGCAGTATATTCCCATTATACTTTTGTAAATATTTTATCTTGGGAATGTATGACACGCATCCATCACTACAAGACTTTGTTTCTAAATTTCTGGTTACATTGTAATGTAAAGATCCACATCTGCTACACCAATAATTCTATAGATGTCGTATGAACAAACCCAAAAGTATTGTGTGTAAATAAATGTTCCTGTTGCCTAATATTTCTCATTATTGTCTCACATGTTGTGCTTTTCTGACTGAGAAAAGGAAAAAGGGGAAAAGAGATTTTAAAAAAGGGAGGGAGGGGGGGGGGGGGGGGGGGTAAGAGGAAAAGAGAAGCCCCTAGATGACAGGTTTCTTTAAAAAAAAAAACCAATGTAGCATTTTTCTGTACTATACCATTCTTCTTGTTGATTGTGAAGACTGCCAGACGACTGAGAGCCAGCCGAATTCGTGCAAAAATGTTCCCCATGGAGAGCATATCTGAACAGGTTACTGTAGCACAAACAACCTAACTGACCTGTGTGTGTTGTGTGTGTGTGTGTGTGTGTGTGTGTGTGTGTTTTGTGTGTGTGTGTGTGTTTTGTGTGTGTGTGTGTTCTTTGTGTGTGTGCGTGTGCGTTTGTGCTCTGTGTGTGCTCTGTGTGTGTTTATTTGTGTGTGTGCGCACATGTGTGTGGTGTGCATGTGTGTGTGTGTGTGTGTGCATGTGAGCGTGTGTGTGTGCATGTGTGTGTGTGTGTGTGCATGTGTGTGCGTGTGTGTGTGTGTGTGTGTTTGTGTGTGCATATGTGTGTGTGTGTGTGTGTGTATGTGTTTGTGTGTGTGTGTGTGTTTGTGTGTGTGTGTGTGTGTGTGTGTGAATAATAACAATTCTGACTAACCAGAAGCATAACGGTTTCGTTACTAAAGCATTCATTGCACCGCAAGCTCCGTTGTGTCATTTGTGAATTTACTTTCAAGTGTTTGATAGTACATTATAATTGAATTCTTTTGGTTTAAATTGAGGCTAGCTTTTTATGACTCAAGTATTGCTTTATAACAAAGAAAGACAGAAACAACACCCAACTGTTGATATTTATAACGATAGTAGTTTTCATAAGGGCTGTTCTGTGCGGCTGCATTTTACTTTTTTGTCACAAAACAGCCACCACAGCACACAAATCCAGTATAAGTGCAGACAGGAAAAAAAAAAAAGTGTAGGCGCTGCACTTGTGGCGACGCGCTCTTCCCGGGGAGAGCAGCCCGAATTTCATGCAGAGAAATCTGCTGTGACATAAAGTGGTACAAAATACAAATACAAAATACAGATAACTCAGTCAAGGGTCCAGGGCCCAGTGCTAAAATTAGCCCTTTCCTCATACCAAGTCCAAGTGTGGTCAGTTTCTGCTAAAATTAGTGCCACCTGGGATGGAATGGATAGCAGCTGAGAGGAGCTGAAAGTGGGGGAAACTGACAGCTGCGCCATGTTACATCTTGGGGTGGTCAGAGAATTAAGATTGTTATATATCCCAGAAATTAAGTGTTGCTGATGATAACCTTTGAATATGAGAACTGGATGGCACCAATCGTTCTGCAAAATTGACAGGGAAAAAAAGAAAGAAAAGGAAAGCAGAGATGACAGCCCCGAAATAACACATGCTGGGAAAATTAAGCTCTAGAGTCCTCTTTGTCATGCAGATAACATGTTTGATTGATTCCCATTGATTTATTTTGTTTTATTTTATTTATTTATTTTATTCTTTTATATTGAGGATAATGGGATAAGCACTCTTGTGCTTTTTTACATCCAGTCCCCATGAGTATGCAGTTTATGCAGTTGATGTGTGTGTGTCTATGTGTGTGGATATGTGGTGTGTGTGGTGTGTGTGTGTTTTATGTGTGTGGATGTGTGTGTGTGGATGTGTGTGGATGTGTGTGTGTATGTGTGTGTGTGCGTGCGCATGCCCATACACTCATGCTCATGTCTGTTTGTAAATGTGTGTGTGTGTGCACTCATGCACATGTGTTGGCACATGTGTGTATGTCTTTATGCATTAAAATATGCACAAGTATGTGTCCACATGTGTATGTATGCATATGTTAAGAAAAGGTGATACAATGATTAGCTGTTAGCAAGAACTCAAGTTCTCCAGTCATATTCTCTTTCTGTCTGTCTGTCTGTCCGTCTGTCTGTCTGTCTGCCTGCCTGTCTGTCTGTCTGTCTTCTGTCTGTCTGTCTGTCTGTCTGTCTGTCTGTCTGTCTGTCTGTCTGTCTCTCTCTCTCTCTCTCTCTCTCTCTCTCGGGGGCGTTTACCACGTGCATGAGCATCAAGTCGATGTTTACATCGTCCGATGTTTATGGAGGATTGCTGCAGACAGAAGTAGTCAACAGTACTGTAAATCTGCAACTGGCTATCTAAGGTACCATGCCTTCGGCCAACCTAGACTTCCGAGTCACTTGTGGTGCCTTTCTGCCCACTTTTCTGCACTTCATGTGGAAGAGAGACAAACTTAGAAAGGCAATGCAGGTAACCATCTTGACAGCACGAACACGCACAACCGGTGTTCTTCTGGGATTGACCCTAGTGTTTTTCTTCTGGGGGACAATTTGTTCCTGCGTCGGGGGATGGGAGATCTGTTGCTGCGTTGTGGCGACGTGGAGTCGAACCCAGGTCCCAACCCCGACTCCACTGCTCCTGGGTCATCAGGCGGTATGCGGCAGACCAGACTGTCCAGCTCCCAGACCTCCCGCCAGGGCAAGGACCCGCCCAAAGATGACGTCGTGACGCTGCTGCACGAGATCAACAACAACCTGACCACCAGGATCGATGCTGTGCAGAAAGAACTGACGCAGCTTCGACAAGAGCACAACTCTCTGCACGGCCTCGTAAGTAACCTCATAGAGGAGGTGAGTGAGCTACGTCACCAAAACGAGTTGTTACAGAAACAAAACAGAGACTTGATCAACAAAGTTGATAATTTGGAAAAGAAATGTGACGATCTGGAAAACCGATCAAGGAGAAATAACTTGATTTTCTATGGTGTTGGGAGGGATGAGGGAGAGACAAGTGAGGAATGTGAGGGACTGATACAGGACATACTGACCGACAAGATGGAACTCTCAGACAGGGTGGAATTTGACAGAGTACACCGTCTGAACTCAAAGAAAGAATCCCCTATCATTGTACGATGTGCTTTCTATAAGCAACGTGTAAAAATACTGAAGGCAAAACAAAAACTCAAAGGCACTAACATCTTTGTGGGGGAGGATTTCTCGCAGAGGGTCCGAGAGATCCGACGCCAGCTGACCCCACATTTCAAACAGGCCAGAAGGGAAGGGAAACAGGCCCGCTTTGTCCATGACCATCTTTTTATAGATGGAAAAAAGTTTGTTCTGGACTCCTGTGGCTCTCTGCAGGAAGCGAAATGAGGAGTTGGCCGGCCCTCCATTCTGGAAAAGGGTAAAAATTTCATGAAGGTGGCAAACTGTACACCGACACCTGAAAGTTTACCTGTACCTCCCCTTAATCCACCCTGCTTGGCACGTGAAAACTCGGAGCATGAGCCTGCTACGCTGCACAGCGGCATGCATGGCGATGACAGCTTGGGTTCGCATGCAAGTTTCGAAACTTTTCCTTCAACATTTGATTTTGAAAACAAGGAAAATAGCGAGTTTTCTTCCCCTTTTTTTGTTCGTGAAGATGTGCAACAGAGTGTTTGCTCTAAAAATAGAATGACACCACCTCCTTTACATGCCATGCCAACTTTTGCAAATACTCTTAAAACCTTACCGTTTTCTTTTTTATGTTGGAACGTTAATGGATTGCGTTCAAAGTATGTATTCATGGACTTTGTAAAATACATTTTGTCATTTGACTTTATATGTCTGGTTGAAACCTTTGAAGAAAATTGTAATTCTGATTTTTTTTCAGGCTATAAAATGTATGAAAAACCTGCTGTCAGACTAACCAAACAGGGGAGAAAATCGGGTGGTATTGTCTGTCTAGTGAAAAATGAACTCTGTCCGTGTGTGCGTGCGCTAGATGTCAAGTATGAAAATATATGTGCTTTTCTTATCAATAAAGATTTGTTTCATTGTTCGAAAGATGTCTTGTACATATGTGCCTATGTACCACCGGAAGGTTCTCCATTTTACACATACTTTAATTATGATCACGGTATATTGATGCTTGAGGATTGCCTGACTGAATTGTTGTTGGATTTGGATGATGTATATGTGATTCTCTGTGGCGACTTAAACAGTCGCATTTCAGATATCTCTCCATCCTATGTAGCAGGTGACTCTGAATCTCAATTTCAAAGCTCTTCATTAAATTCTGATCGACACTCCCAAGACACTCATACAAATTCTTACGGTAAAGCCTTAGTAAGCATGTGCACTGCTCTAAATTTGGTTGTCTTAAACGGAGTATGTAATGGCGACCTAGAAGGACGCTATACGTACACAAGTGAGAGTGGATGCAGTGTGAATGACTATTTTATTTTTTCAACTGACCTGTATGAAGAGTTGTCTGAGTTGTGTGAACTAGTTATTGCTGAGCGAATGGAATCTGACCACTTTCCTCTTGAATGTCGATTTAAGTTATCAAAAAATGCCTTGTCTATAGATGAAAAAGCTACTGATGCTCTTGTTGTAGTAGAAAAGTTCATTTGGTGTGAGGAAAATAGTAACAATTTTTGTAGTAATTTATGTAAAGAAGAAATGTCCTGTAAATTGAAAACAGCAATAGCACAGATTGATGAAAATGTTAACAATGCTTTGGAAACCTTCAACGGTTGTATTCGAGAATGTGCAGAATGTATGAAAAAGAAAATTAAGATTGATCAAAAAAGAAATAAGGCAGGCTGGTTTGATAGTGAATGTAACATGGAAAGAAGGAGAGTACGCAGATTATTAAGAACATTTCGTAGAACACTAGACAAAACCGATAAGGATCTTTATGTTAGAGCACGTAGGGAATATAAGAACATTTTACTTAGGAAGAAGAAGACTTTCAATGAGAAATTGTTAAATGACTTAGTATCTAGTATTAACGATCAGAAACAGTTTTGGAGTTACATGAATAAGGTATCTTTGAAAAAGAGTCAGCCCAGGAACAGCATCTCTGTCGATGACTGGTTCCAGCACTTCAAAGCATTACTTGAAGAAGATGTACCTTTTTCTAATGATAATGTCAATAGTTTTCAGGAGACTGATCAGGATATAATGGATCGACCAATATCTCATGAAGAAGTTTTCACTGCAATTCGTAAAATTAAGAATCGAAAAGCAGCAGGCCCTGATGGAATTATTGGAGAACTATTAAAAGCACCTTGTCAATTAATTCTTGACTTTTTTGTAAAGTTGTGTAACACTCTTTTCGACAAAGGTATTTTTCCAGAGAACTGGTGTGAGTCCATTATTCTTCCGTTATATAAGAAAGGTAACGTAAATGATACCAATAACTATAGAGGCATTTCGTTGTCTGATATCAGTAGTAAAGTGTATAGTACTATAATCAATAGTAGGCTTCAGGAATATGTAGAGCAAAACAATATTACAGGTGAACATCAAGCTGGTTTTAAACGAGGATATTCAACAACTGATCATATGTTCACACTTTTGGCTTTTGTTCAGAAACAGTTTTCATTTAACCGGAAACTTTATGTAGCATTTATTGATTTTGAAAAGGCCTTTGATTCCATCAATAGAAATTTGTTATGGCCAATTTTGATTAAGAACGGAATTAATGGTAAATTATTTCGATGTGTTCAGAGTATGTATAACTCAGTTAAAACAAGAGTAAGATGTGGGGATAAACTGTCTAACTATATAAACTGTACCAAAGGTGTAAAACAAGGGGATGTATGTAGCCCTATTTTGTTTTCGCTGTTTATAAATGAATTAGCAATAGAAATCATTGAAATGGGTAGACACGGTGCAAATTTTACTGTTGATTCTGTTGAATTATTCATATTGTTATTGGCTGATGATATAGTGTTGTTTTCAGAGACAGTTGTTGGTTTACAGACTCAGCTTAACAGCTTGCAAAGTGCAGCCAAAAAATTACAATTAAAGGTTAACTTAACCAAAAGTAATATTGTTGTATTTAGAAAAGGTGGGTTCTTGGCAGCCAGAGAAAGATGGGTATATGCTGGTGCTTCATTGTCTGTTGTGAATGCCTATAGGTATCTAGGAATTATTTTTTCTACTCGTTTGAGTTTTGTTGCTGCATGTAAGGATCTGTGCAGTAAAGCAAAGCATGTGCTTTTCTGTATAATGAGGAAACTGTATGCACTGAATAACAACTCTTTGGACCTATTTCTTAAAATTTTGATTCTCAAATACAACCTAGAGTTCAATATGGTTCCGAATTGTGGGGTATGGACAAAAAAGCAGTTACACAATGTGAGTCTGTTCATTTATTTGGTCTCAAAAGGTTTCTAGGTGTTGACATGAGAACTCCAAATGATTTAGTATATGGAGAATGTAATAGATATCCTATCTACATTAATTCTGCTGTTAGATGTTTCCGTTACTGGCTTAAATTAGTAAAGATGAGTAGGGAAAGACTTCCATGGAAAGCATATAACATGTTATTTGATTTAGACACAAGGGGTAAAGTCAACTGGGTTTCAAACATACGAATATGTCTGTTTGAGCTTGGGTTCGGATATGTTTGGATGTTTCAAGGGGTAGCAGAAGAAAAAATGTTTATACAGATGTTTCGCCAACGCTTGATTGATTGTAGATGGCAAAGCTGGGAAAGTCACATTCAATCAAGCGACAGATTTGACATATACAGGATCTACAGCTCTACCCATGTTGTGAAGAAGTATCTTTCCTTAAAGTTAGATAGACATTTAAGAGTAATTACAACCAAATTTCGGTTTGGTATTTCAGAAGTGATGAAACATGCCTATCGCTTTAAACGTACTTGTGCCACTGATATGTTGTGCCCATTATGTAAAGAACAAGATGAAGATGAGGTCCACTTTGTTTTGAAATGTGACACCCTCTGTGATCTCCGTGAAAGATTCATCCCGAAAAAATTCTATGCACAACCAAGCTTATTTCGTCTATGTTTATTGATGTCATCTGAAAACGAAAGTATTGTTCGTAACTTTGCAATGTACTTATTTAAAGCTTTCCAACTGCGAGAAAAAGCTACGTCTTGACTTTTTTGATACTGCATTTTGATAGGACACGTAATATTTCTTTTCTTTTCTTACCTTTATGTTCAATTTATCATTTGTTGCCCCTCTGTTCATAAGGGGCTGTGGCCTTACGTGAATAAAACATCTGAAGTCTGAAGTCTGAAGTCTCTCTCTCTCTCTCTCCTCTCCTCTCTCTCTCTCTCTCTCTCTCTCTCTCTCTCTCTCTGTGTCTCTGTCTCTGTCTCTGTCTCTCTCTGTCTCTCTCTCTCTCTCTCTCTCTCTCTCTCTCTCTGTGAACTCTGAACTCTGTTCTCTCTCTCTCTCTCTCTCTCTCTCTCTCTCTCTCTCTCTCTCTCTCTCTCTCTCTCTCTCTCTCTCTCTCTCTGTGAACTCTGAACTCTGTTCTCTCTCTCTGTCTCTCTGTCTCTCTCTGTGAACTCTGAACTCTGTTCTCTCTGTCTCTGTCTGTCTGTCTCTCTCTCTCTCTCTCTCTCTCTCTCTCTCTCTCTCTCTCTCTCTCTCTCTCTCTCTCCCTCTCCCTCCCTCCCTCCCTCTCTCTCTCTCTCTCTCTCTCTCCCTCTCTCTCTCTCCCTCTCTCTCTCTCTCTCTCTCTCTCTCTCTCCCTCTTTCTCTCTCTCTCCTCTCTCTCTCTCTCTCTCTCTCTCTCCTCTCTCTCTCTCTCTCTCTCTCTCTCTCTCTCTCTCTCTCTCTCTCTCTCTCTCTCTCTCTCTCTCTCTCTCTCTCTCTCTCTCCCTCTCTCTCTCTATCTCTCTCCTCTCTTCTCTCTCTCTCTCTCTCTCTCTCTCTCTCTCTCTTCTCTCTCTCTCTGTCTCTCTCTCTCTCTCTTCTCTCTCTCTCTCTCTCTCTCTCTCTCTCTCTCTCTCCTCTCTCTCTCTCTCTCTCTCTCTCCTCTCTCTCTCTCTCTCTGTCTGGCATTAGGGGGTAATCTTCTATCTTTAACTTGTTATTCCCCTTCTTGTGGTCTTCGTGTCTGTGGTTCTTTCATGTTCCACTTCATCGCTTTCCTTTGTCATTGACTGTAAGCCTGTAGATGGTGTGTTGGTCTTCAGGGCCACTCATGCATGATCCTTCCCATGCCTTTTTTCCAGTATGCTGGTCGTGTTAAGTGTATAACTGTGTCGTTCTTTACCAGGTTTGGGATTTTTTGATTGATAGATTTGAAAAAAACAGAACAGGAATCTCTTATGTACCAATGAAACAATGTTTTGGCATGGAGGAAGATATCTTAAAAAGTCGTTTTATTTTGTCCTGTAATATTTTTTAAGATGATAAGAAATGTCTGTTATACTTGTTGATAAAAGGAGTAAGCGATGGAAGATTGCTTTAACCCACATAGAATTTGATGAAGTCACAGTGTTGTATTTTATTGTTCACCTCTATCTGTCAGTGGCTAACTGTCAGTTGACAGGATGAAAAACAAGACTACACTCTCGTGAAAATCAGGTAACAGCTGTCAATGAAAAACAAAAGATTAATAGATAAAGATGCACATTTCAGCTTTCCTGCCCTCAGCACAGTAAAAAAAAACAAGGGAAAAAAACTGAACGACAAATTGATTTCATTCTTGCTAGTAGACACTCGTGAGTACATAGCTGACAGTGTGGTGTATATTTTTTTAATTCTTTTTTTTTGTACAATTATATCCCCAAAGTCAGAATGCAGCTACTTTAATAAGTTGGCATAAATGGTTGCATGTGTGCATATCTGAACACTGGGGAACCTCAGAGCTTGAGCCAAGGAACAACAAAACAAAACAAAACAAAAAGCAAACCAAAAAAACACAACAATATATAACAACATTGCTGTGTGACAGATGCTATAACTGAGTGATTATGACCTTTCAACTTTAATCCCATGGGTTCATGATCTTCCATGTCAACTTGAGTTTAGACCTGCTTCGGCACAGTCCCCCAGTTCCCCCAGCTGTAAATGGTTACCTGCCCTCTTTAGGGTCAGGGAAGGTAAAGCAGCGAGGGAGAGGAGATGGGCGCCCGCCCTCAACATGCTGGCCCCTAAGAGAAGCTGAGGTCTCTGACACCTCACTCCCCTAAAACCACATAAGCTAAGAGACACTTTCACCTGTACCTGATATTGCCGGGGCAGGAGGAGATGGGTGGCCAAGTGGACGAGCTGCGTCACAGCTGGGAGGAGGAGCGGCGGGAGCTGATGGTTCAGAACCAGCTGCTGGAGGAGGAGCTGGCCGACCTCAAGGGACACCTGGCCCAGGAGAGACAGCGCTCCGCTGAGGCACAGACCCTCAGGGACACCGTGCGACGTCTGCGCGGGGAGAACAAAGAGGTGGGTGGGTGGGGTGGATGGGGTGGATGGAATTGCCTGGAAGGAAGAAAGATGCTGGTTCTTTTGTTTGTTTTT